>JAOWCC010001431.1:0-577680 GCA_030867875.1 Actinernus sp. WN-2022
ACACCCAAATCAGTCTGGTACACATTAGGCAACTATTCTCTCAATCTTTCAGCTCTACCTTCCTTTACGAACGCGCTTTTTTAATCTGTGATTACTACTAGTACTTAACATCGTTTTCATACACAGGAACTGGGGTGCCGGGGTGGTGCAGTGGTAAAGCGCTTCGCCTCTCACCTCTGTGGCCCAGGTTCGATCCCCGGACGTGGTGCCATATGTGAATTGAGTTTGTTGGTATCTCGCCCTTGCTCCGAGGGTTTTTCTCCGGGTTCCCAGTTTTTCCTTCCTCCACAAAAACCCAACACGCTATTAAAAATTCCAATTCGATCTGTGAATTAGCCGGGTCCTGGCTTTAATCAGCCGCATGCAGTGGTTGTTTCAAGTCCCGTTAGAAATTGATCCCGGTTGTGTTACAGTCTTGGGGTGTGACTACCTCGAGTTCCGAGTCCAAAAAGATAATTTAGCTCTTCAGGTAATACACCTAGGCCCGGTTGTTCGAAGCAAGAGTAAGCGCTACCCCGGGGTTAAATCACTAACCCCAGGGTAAACTGTACAGATAATTACAATTACAGATTTAGCGCTATTCTAGGGATATAGTTACCCTTTCTTCGAACAACCGTGTCCTGGGTCCGGTTGTTCAAAACAAGGGTAAGCGCTAACTCGGGGTTAAATCGCTAACCCGACGTCAAAGTGTACAGATTACAGATTTAGTGCTATCGTACGGCTAATTACCAATTGCTTCGAACAATCGGGCCCTGCTTTATGACCTTGATCCAACACAATGTACCACTGATGTTTGTTTATTAATGTTACTTTTCCACAGTTCTCAGAAATTCGTGCCTGACAGAGCTCCATTGACAGAATACTTCTGTTTTCTTTGACTGAGGTAAGATTCAAACCATGTAATACTTTGGTTACATATATACCGTCGTAGCTTTTTAGCTTTTGAAGAAGTGTGCTGTGGTCTAGTATAACTTAGTGCGTCTTCTTAGTTAATCTAGTATAACTTAGTACGTCTTCTTAGTTCGACGTCTAGTATAACTTAGTGCGTCTTCTTAGTTCGTCTAGTATAAAATGCATTATGCGACTGGACGAACTAAGTTCGATAGTACGTCGTTTTGGACGGATTACCAAACTTAGTTCTTCCAGTCGTATAATGCATCTTGTCAGCCCGTTTTTATACTAGGCGAACTATTAAGGAGACGTACTAAGTTGTCTTTGCCTTATACGTGCATGTACACGCATAATGCGTCTCTAGTATAAACACGGTTAATGTAAAAACGAGTTCTGACGTTTTAAAGAGTGCCGCGGACATTTACTTTTGTGGGACGAATATATAGAAAGCGCCTTTATAGATTCGATTGGAAGTAGACACGAGCACGTGATCTTAGTATATAACTAGAAGTTCACTGTGTGAAGGGAAATTAATGCCTGGAATGCTGTTGATTATTCACTGTTTAAAACACGAACAGCAGTGTTTGATCAAGTTTAAAAATTCGATGGCGAAGCCCGAGAATTTTTAGACTTGATAAAACACGTGCTGTGAGTGTTTTAAACGGCTTCAAAAACGCTTTAAGAATGCAATGAAAGAAAGACGCACATCTCAAGGGAATGGTTACTTAATGAACCATTGAACGTTTGTATTCACAACGCCATGCAAAATATTCGAGTAATCACCTCCTGCAATTACAAACATCTCAAGGGGATGACATGAAGAAATTACCATACTATGTTGTTTGAAGCGGTGTTTCGGAATGCAAGAAGAACCTGCACCTGAAGGATTTGGTGTCGTGGTTGACCTCGATAAAGTTCAAGACTTGGAAAGCGATGTGACTGACATGACGGTAGACTCTAAATTTTTGACTCCGGCACAAAATATGTAAGTTTAATGCACGTTTTTATTATTTTACGGCTTTGAGTTTGGTTTAATGGTCGCTACATGCACACGAAGGGACAAGTCCCTGGGACTTGTCCCCTAGGCCTCGTCTGAACTAGGAAAAATATTGTCGCGGGGACTTGTCCCTTCAAATCAAACTGGTTTGAATTGAGGGGACTAGTCCCGGCGACAAAATGACAAGATTTTTCCTAGTTCACACGACTGAGGGAAATTGTCCCTGGGACTTGTCCCTTCGTGTGTACGCAATAAGGGATTTGTCCCCGGGACTTGTCCCTTCGTGTATGCCGACCTTAATAATTGGAACTAAACAGTGGCTCGGTTAACAAGTAATGGTAGTTGGATAACTTCATTTTAGAAATATTATCTGTGTATCTCGGTAGTCTGCTGATATTAGTAAATTTAGTGCAAAATTTATTATCTAGGTACCTTACGTTCCGTGTACTTTTTGCTATCTTTGGGTCTTTATCAGTGAATTCTTAATTAGGATGAAACTTTATATAAAATTTCATGTTCATTAGTATTCTTTATATAAAACGTTCATCCTAATAAGCAATTCAATAAGAAAGCCGAAAATCAATAGAAATTCCATTGTCTCAATCATTAACCCCGTTTCCCCCTGGGACAGAATTCAAATCCCTCCGCGGGCTTTTTAGAATGATGAGATTTTATCAGGTTTAAAGGAGCATGCACGTGACTGATTTGCTTCATCTGATTGGACAAAATGCTAATTAATTATTCATGAGTTTTTGAAATATTAATAGTGTGCGTGCTATCAAGAGCATGCATGGCTTCATAACAACTTACATTGACAGAGTCAACCTGGCAATACAGATTGAATTAACCAGATTTAACTTCTGGCCGGTCATACGTAGTATCAGTTGTTACGTAAATGTGGCTTGTCCGTCTGTCAAAAAGAAGTTCGATCATTTGGAACTCTTTGAAAACTCCATTTTACTATAACATTTTTTAAATGGATTTTTAACATGATTAAATAAAATAAATGAATACATGCCGTTGAATACGACTTAAAATGTGTGTCGCGTCTTTTAAAGGGACTGTGTCATGGTGAGAGACCATTACATTAGATGTCCGCGCCGGACACGGTCATTATCAGCGATTCTCATATGAACTGACGAACCTCCCGCACATGTGGGATGGTAAAATCAAAGCAAATATTCAAAAATGACTAATAAACTGTGTAAATATACAGTATTCAAGTAAAAGACTTGCAATCAAGCATTGGAGGAGGGGAGTTTAACTGTTTTAACCCACCAATCGAACACTGACTCCATACATGCGTAGTACCATAACATAGCCCCTTTAAGACCATTATATATAGGTTCCAGATGTTAGGTCTCGTTTGACGTTAATCAAAATGGCCCTGACCCTCATATTGATTTTTTTAAAGCAGAAACCCAACACTCTTTTGTAGCAAGTCACCATGTTTGAGAGTGTCAGGTTATTCGTAATTGTTGATTAAATTCGCATGTTATATCCAATGGTGCTACGTGCATGTCTGCTCTGTTAATTGAGCAAAACTGTGACATCATTATGCCATTTAATTTTGAAGGCTTTGAGTCAAGACGTCAATCTTATTTTAACATTTCAGCTGTTGTTGTTAACATTTCCTTGAACGACTCGTAATCTTCGACGGAGAATGAAGCGTCGAAAATACCACGTTCTTCCAACTCTTGCACAGACGGCAACTTTAATCCTTCAACTGGCGGATGTGCCCTACTATTTCTTATGCCGCGGATGTGTTTCATTGCCTTCAGGTGGTCTTCCGTGAGCCCGATAACTGTTGTAATGTAGTTGTATCGTTTCCAGGCGTTGTCACTTTCATCGGACTTCACATTTCTCTTGATCAAACTTTCCATACTTTCTTTATTTGCCTTGCAGTGTTGCAGTTTTTTTGATGAGATATGTGGCAACACAAATCGGCAGATGTTGGTATGGATTTGCTGCGATAGCTGCCCTGAAATGATGTGATACATTGAGTCTTGCGATGACATCAACTCCTCCATTCTTGATTTAAGGGCGGCGACCTCTGACCTCAGAACCTTTATTTCTGACTCGAGCTCTTCAATGCGATCACTTTTCAACTTGAACTTCTTTTCGAGTGCTTCGACCTCTTGCTTCAAGGCCTCGATTTTCCTCGAATCAATCCCGCGAGTCTTCACTTCATCTTGAAGCTCTGTTAATATTTTTGTCAAATTCACGATCTCTTCACTTGCACCTTTCCTTTCCTCTGATTGTGTCTGTTCTTGTTCTGGTTGAAAATAGATTACTTCACCAGAGTAAACTATAGGTTCTTGCATTTTAATGCTGTTGTATTCGCTCCCCTGATTCGGCGGTTTAAGCAGTGGAATCGATATACCTGAACTGGTGCTTTGTCAGTCTTTTTCGAAACGGAATAGAAAACCTGCAAGTGTGAAAGATGGAAACATTATTAAGTGCATGTGTGACCTGAACTGAAACAGAATTCAGTGTCTAGAAAAGCCGCTCGCACCGGCTAGAGGACGATTAATTAAAAGTAAATTTAACGTCGGCCTTCAGTCAATGATCGGCCAAAAACTTCCCGCTGAAAAGTGTGAATCTTTACGATGGCAATTCGATTGTCACATGCAATACCCGCGAACCACCTTAATTTCTATAGTGAATACATAAAGACTATTGGTCTAGGAATATTTGCCGTTGGAGCCGAGCAAGGAAGCTCTGATGCAGCGACAGCTATAAGATTACATTTTCGTAGAAATTAATGATCAGATTACATCACTATTTGATTGACTGTGGTTCTTCAAAAACTCGGTCAAAAAAATGGAGAAACAGGCACGAAAATCTAGTCTCTAAAATAGCCATTTTGATGCATTGTGAGGGGGAATCACCATCTCGGAATAAGTTTTAGTAATAAAATTAATATTCTTAGATCTGTGATTATTGACAAATATTCTACATTTTATTCCTATTTCATTTGGGGGGAGGGGGGGGGGGGGTGTAACTGCCCCCTTGCCCTATATATGCTAGGTGTGGCATGTTTTTGTTATTCCCGAGTTTAAACTGACATGCAATTATCTTGCAAATGCTTTTTTAATAAATCGTTTTCTTCTGTATTGACCCTTAATATATACTAGTCATACGATCTGAAAATCTTTTGTCTGCTTTCAGATGTTTTTGATAATTTTTAAAATATATTATTTGAGGGCGTAAAATCGTAGGTCCCATATCGGCCTCAAGTTTATCAGTCTCACCAGACTGTCATGAGTTACAGACGTTAAGTACTGTTTAATGTTTTATCAATTTTTAGACTTGATAAAACACGTGCTGTGAGTGTTTTGAACGGCTTCAAAAACTTACAATGGTACTTAATGAACCATTGAACCTTTGTATTCACAACGCCATGCAAAATATTCGAGTAATCACTGCCTGCGATTACGAACATCTCAAGGGGATGACATGAAGAAATTACCATACTATGTTGTTTGAAGCGGCGTTTCGCAATGCTGTGTGGCAAAGAAGGGAGGAATAACCTGCACTTCAAGGTTTGGTGTCGTGGTTGACATCGATAAAGTTCAAGACTTGAAAGCGATGTGACTGACATGACGGCAGACTCTAAATGTTTGACTCCGCCGGCACAAAATATGAAGAGGATGTTTGTAAGTTTAATGCACGTTTATTATTTTACGGCTTTGAGTTTGGTTTAATAATTGGGACTAAACAGTGGCTCGGTAAACAAGTAATGGTAGTTGGATAACTTCATTTTAGAGATATTTTCTGTGTATTTCGGTAGTCTGCTGATATTAGTAAATTTATTGCAAAATGTATTATCTAGGTACCTTACTTTTTGCTATCTTTGGGTCTTTATCAGTGAATTCTTAATTAGGATGAAACTTTATATAAAATTTCATGTTCATTAGTATTCATTATATAAAACGTTCATCCTAATTAGCAATTCAATGAGAAAGCTGAAACATCCATTGTCTTAATCATTTTAATTTAATGATTAAAACCCCGTTTCCCCCTGGGGCAGAATTCAAATCCCTCCGCGGGCTTTTTAGAATGATGACATTTTATCAGGTATAAAGGAGCATGCACGTGACTGATTTGCTTCATCTGATTGGACAAAATGCTCATTAATTATTCATGAGTTTTTGAAGTAATGTATAAAGAATTCGTCGCCGATCTTTATCCGATTTACAAACTCGAGCTGAAAGCGAGAGTTTGTAAATCGGATAAAGATCGGACACGAATTCTTTATATTACTTATCAAACGTCTACATGTAGAGAGTCTTGTTTTCAGTTATTTTGGCGATACGACTTATTTTGGCCGAGAAAATCGAAGCCAAAGTTTATGTAAATCAGGACGAAATCTGTATCAGATTTAAAGATCACTTATCGGTCGGTGATTTCCTTTGTTTTTGCTTCATGAATTATTAATGAGTTTGATAAAGATAGTTGCTTTACTTTACTTTACTTAATTGAAAAAAAAAACTACTAAGAGTTTTCCGATCTGTGTCCAGAACAGCTTGTAAAATTCTGCCGTTAAACCATCGTTTCCTGGGGCCTCGTTATTTTTAAAAGTCGAAAGGATATTAAAGCGTTCTGCCTGATTAAGATCACCTTCGCACAAATTTAGTTTCAGTTGTGAAATTTTAGGAGTTAGTTAAGAAAGGGCAGGATAGTTCGTCAATACACACGTCTAAATTATAACTGTAAAGATCATAATAAAAAGATTGTATCTCGCTCATAATAGTACTATATGCCTTCCTACACTGAGGTATGGGGATCTCGACCGTACGAAGACGGAGGAGTCTGGAGTAAGGCAAAGTTGCTCTAAAAGGGGGCTGGGCGGGAGGGTCGCTCCCGACGTCGACTTGTCAGAAATGTTGTCAGAAGTGACTGTTAAGCCGTTGCGCAAGGGTATTTAAGTCCTATGAGCCAAATACCCGGATGGACGCGGTCAGCGAACTAGATAAACCGGAATATTGTGCGCGGGCTGCTCTCCCCAGAGAACCCGAGTGGAATGCATAGTCTTTGGGTTTGTTGTTTCTTTGCCACTGTCATCAGTAATCTTACTTTTTTTTCTTTTTAGAGTTTTCAAGGTTTAAACAGGGTTTTTTTCCGCCGTATTCATACCAGGATGCGCGTGAGCGTATAATCGCTCCTTTAACAATATAGCCATACTCATGCTCGTATTCCATTTTAGCACATTCTAGCTCTTCAAAGTTCTTAGATGTTGGTGATTTTGCACATAACTCTTCGTATGATTTCATTTTGTTTCCGGCAATCGACTGCATTGTTCTTTTTTTTTTTACGACCTTTCTTTTTGCTGTAGGTAATAGTCTCTTGGCCATGGCGGATTTTGTACTTCAACCAATCCCATTCTACCCTTAAATCGCTAAAATTATTTGTCTCTACGCACCATTCGTGGAATTTATCTTTTATTTTATTTGTATATTTTTCATCTTCTAGTAGAGAATTATTAAATTTCCAAAACGACGGGCCATATTTGTTTTCATCTAAGCTATTGTTATCAATTATTACCGCTGAGTGGACTGTTTTTATAGCAGTTTTAATGTCTGTCTTGTCTTTGTCGTCTTGGGGTGAGTTACTATATAACTAACCAGTAGTCAAGCCGTCTTTGGATCACTGGAGATCTTTGTCGCCAAGTAAACCTCAGTTTTATTTTCAGGATTTCTTATTCTCCAAATATCTATCAAATCATTCACGATAATTATATCCTCTACATCCTTAGCCGATTCTTTGAGTTTTGTATTCCCACCCTAACAATCTAATACTGGGTCTAGCGTAACATTTAGGTCGACCCCTAACAACAGCTTTTGTTCTGTATCATTTCCCTTTACTTTGATTATTTCAGATATTTTTCTAAAGAAAACTTGTTGTTCTGTAATTTTATTCGGTGCATAAATACTAATTAGCAGAAAAGAGGTATCCTGAATAATGGACCTGCCTTCCACATCAGACTGCAATGTTTGTAGTTTGAAATCAAGAGTTTTCCGAACAACACGGCGACTCCTCGACTGTGACTAGAGCCATGAGCAAGAAACATATCTCCGCCCCATTGTTTTTTCATAAATCTTCGATTTCTTTTCTTGCAGAAAACAAATATCAGCTTCTTGTTTGTGTAGCCAACTGAAAATATTTATATAAAATGTAAATATTCAGTGATAAGCTAGTTTAAAAAGATATGACTTCAAATGGCGCTTTAAAATGTCAATTGAGTCTATTTGTATGAGTTCACGTGGCAGCGCGTTCCAAAGTTTGGGAGCAACGGCGACGAAGGCTCTGTTTCCAAAGTCCTCCTAGTAATAATTCTCGGAGCACATAAAAGTAGTTCATTGGAACATCTAAGATTATACTGTGATGACTTAGTATCTAAGCGGCCTATTAGTTATTGAGGCAGAGATTTAAATGTAAATAAGATTGCCTTGAATTGTATACGAAATCTGACTGACAACCAGTGCAGATCAAAAAGGATCGTATCGGTGTAATGTGACAGTCTAGGTGCCATGCAGACAACTCTGGCAGCAGCGTTCCGAACACGCTGTAGCTTATCTAACTGGTAGCTAGGTAACCCATACAACAAACTATTGCAGTAGTCGCCACGATTAGTAATGAAAGCATGTACAAGTATTTCCGCAGTTTCAACTGACAGAAACTTCCTTATGCGCCTAATGTTATGCAGTTGGAAAAATTAAAGGCTTCCAACAGTTCCCTTTATAGTTCTGTAATATAATGAGCAGATCAGTTTTGGGAAGGAGGGTATATAACCAACAGGCATTTCAGTTAATAAATACCTGATAATTTGGACGCGAGCTGCGATAAAGAGCCGCAGGGTAGAATGAACAGTAGAGAAATATATCATATGATAGCTCCATCATAGGTAAGTGGACAGGATACAACTTATAATATGGGACAAATATAAACATATATTTGAGACACTCATCTATTAGTACTCTGAACCTGGAGAACAGCAGATTAAATTGTAAGCGTGCGGTACATGAATGAGTAGAGGTCAACTTCTTTAATTTGCATACACGAGAAATATATATACTAGGGGATCAGAGAATGCATGTCACCGCGCTATCGGCCACTCCTAAAGACTGCTAAATTCAGCTAATAATTCTTCCCTTCGGTTATTACTAAAAGGATTTCAAATGAAAGTGTATCTCATCTTCAATCTCATGTGGCCCGAGTGAAAGCCCAGATGGGCTCTTGTTGCTATTAAATTGTGCGAAGAAAGCACCAAACCGCGTTGTGTGAGACACGGTAACTCACCGTTCGCAATTTCTCAGAAAACGGTGTCCCACTGGTCATCTCACAAACAATATATACCTAACAATAGCACGTCTTTGCATACATGGCGAGCGAACTCTACCTATACACGTAACAAAGTCTGGAAAAGGCACTGAGTCATGCCGGCTTTTACTACTCACAGGATCCTAAAGTTCTAAGGCGCTTAACATACAATTTACATACTGAATACCAAACGTCAAAACTAAGAAAAAACTAAGTAAAAACGTTAAGATAAAAAAACCTGTCTAAAAACTGAGATTTCTGTCTTAAAATACTAGATTTAAAAGAACTAATACTAGTGCTACATCTAGTGTGAATTTTTTAGCCATTCCACAATCTAGGAGGGCAAACAGAAAATGCCCAATCTCAATAGGCTTTAAGATGAGAAGAAGGAACCTGAAGTACATTGTACACAAGTTTTCAAACTTCCAGGACTTCTCTCAGTGCTTGCCAAACCGTACTTCTTTCTCTCATAATTTAGTTTTCAGATCAGTTACTGTTACGGAGGTACGCTGATTCGTCGGACCAAATATTGTACCACGTGGATTTGTGTGCTCGAGCGATAAACCAGTAGGCATGCGCATTTGGGTGCCATACCTAAATTGCCTACCTGGGCCGGGTTGTTCAAAGCCCGATTAGTGCTAATCCAGGGTTAATTTCCATGACAACCAATAGGTTATGTGCAGAGTTAATCCAGGATTAACACTAATCGGGCTTTGAACAACCCGGCCCAGGAATATAACTATTTAACAAATCACTAATGTAACTAGGCAAGAGACAATCTAATTAATATCAAATTATTAAGTTCTTTGAAAGTAATTAATGAAATCTGAAAAACAATGCGTTGCGTAACTGGAAGCCATGCAGTGAAGTTCTCTAAGTATAATCTCATCTGGACTTTCGCAATTGTATTTATCCACTCCGGGGAGAGGCGGGGAAGGGACATTCGACCCGAAACGCAAGTTAAGTACAACGAAGTCGCTTTTCTGGGCCATTTTTGTAGGAAACGATCCCAACTTTTGTCATATCATCGCTAGATTTTTTTATGCATAATGAGAGCGCTAGAGATAAATTGTTTTTCCAGGAGCTGTAAACACTAAATAAATCAAGCATGATAAATACAAAATGAAATGTTTGCAGAATCTGTACATGCAGATATATTTCCATATCCTATTGGGTGGGGATTTGTAATACCCCTCCCCCTTGAAATTTCTGTCGCCACCAGTGGTGGGTATGGATATTTTCTGGAAATCCACAATAGCCATAGTATCATTGTGCATATTATAGCAATAATGATATTTTTCAATCAAAGTGAAGTATTCACTATGTATTTTATACCATCGGTGGGTAATGAGGCTCCTGGCATAGGCGAATAACCTACTTTTAACCTACTATTGAGGATCAAATATGTCTGCCTTGAAGTGTCCACAATTGAAGACACATGTCACTAATTAGAATAATTACCGCAGTGAATTTGTTGCGAAATAAAAAATTGTACCATTGCAATTAAGTCAAGAAACTATAATCAACCCCTAGCAGATAGAAAGAAGTTATCGAAAGTACAGTTTCATAAATATCGCTTTATTTGTTCACGAGGAATATTTAAAAAAATCAAAAAGTGTCAATAATTTAATATAGCAACATACTGTACATGTATTGTGAGAACGCCATGAAACATGAAAACCAAGAACCAAAGTCATACATATAATTATTTTTCGTGATCTGCTCTTTAAGAATGTTGGCCGTTTCTAAAATAACTAATTGTTTGCAAGAAGACGTTAACAACAAGTGAGGTATCGTTAAAAGTATGTAATAAAAGTGGTATATAATCACTTTTTTAGTCGTTTCGTAAACAGGAAGCGACAATAACTGTAGTGGCGGGCCAGCGAAGACTATATACCCGGGTCGCGCGCCAGTTCTAAGAGAAAACATTATCTTCGAGAATGGTCTGCCGAGCCATGATGCCTCAACACCCTGGAGTTATTGTTCAGTTCTAGTAACTTTGAAATAGCCCACATCTGAGATATGCCTCACTTCCTATACGTACAAAGGAATCAATACGAGGCTCGTGCATAATGTTCAGTCGTTCGTGACAAACTACAGAAGTTCTGTAGTCTTGTCAGGAACGACTGAGCATTATGCATAGGAAGTGGGGTTTGAGATGGGACGAAAGTTGGGATATTTCGCATGGTTTGCATGCACCTTGCAGTTATCACCATGTACTACTGAGAGATTTCTGATAGACTACAAGCTCACCAACAAAACTCTTACAAGATTAAACTCTGTTTGATATCTGAATATTAAACTATAAATTGACCTCTGTCGTATTTAAAAAATAACTCGTCGAGATCACTCGGAACTAGTGTTTCAGAGCTTGAATTAAAATATTCTGGGGAGAGGGTGAGGGGCACATATCTTTGTAGTTTTACGCAGCTTTCTCACTCAACCCGCCTTTCCTAAAATCATCGATCCCAAGAAAGGGATCAAGTCAAACAAATATAATTGTTTCAAATAACTAATATAAAACGAATAAATAAATAGCTTGGAATTATTATCACTGAATATAAAATGCACCCTGATTGTCACCTTTCGCAATACAAACCATATATAAGTGGCAAGAAAATACAACCAACCTAGTAGGCCTTTAAGTATCAGCCAACATCAGTCCCTTGGAACGTAAGGTGTGAAGTACATTGATATATGCATCAACGAGTTACCCGTTGGGTTCCTATGCTTTATGTTCGCGTCGAAAAATAGCCATTTTACAAAGCTTTGGCATGTCAAACTTTGAGTCTAGTTGCTGTTCTGCGCAATCTTTGCGGCTGTCTTTCTCCACATTTCCTTGAGCGTCTCGTATTCCTCCCCAGTGAACGTAATTTCGTCGATGATACCATCATCTTTCAATTCGTCTATTGTCGGTAAATCGTCTTCTTTAATTGTTGGATGTGCCTTTTCATTTCTTGTCTTCTGCATGTCTTTGAATATTTTAAGATGCGTGTTCTCCAGTCCGATGTCATTTTTGATGCAGTCATACCTTTGTGTGGCTTCTTCTCTTTTTTCTTCCGTTGCTAATTTATAGATGTATATTTCAATATTTTTCACTTTGCAGTTTTGCAATCTTTTTGGCGGAACTTGCAACACATATTGGCAAATATTAATTTGAATAATCTGGAACAGCTGTCCCAATTTGATGCGATGCACAGATTCTTGCGATTGTTTTAGTTTTTTAACATCTGACTTCAGTTGTTCGATTTCTTTTTCAAGTTGTGCAATGCGATCATTTTTCAACTTGAGCTGCTCTTTAAGGGCTAAGATGTCTTCCTCCGACATTGTTAGAAATGTCATCAGTGGACACCTTATCGGTCATGTAGTCTCGTACGCCTATTAGGAACAATGGTAGCTTGGTATACAGTGCCTGTACCAAGGTGTATGTGTTTGCCTTGAAGAAATTTCATTCTATGTCACTCCATGTGGCAATTTAACTTATTCAGTTCCAAGTCTATGAGAGTAAATAAAGATCAAAGTTTCGTTCTGAATGGATGCCGTGTGCTCAAGACAAATAGTTTACAAAACTAGCTTCTTCTTAGAAATTAAAACACTTCAATTAAATTCCTCAGCATGACACTAAATCAGTGATATACATATCTGGGCCTAATCTACTTTGAATGTCACTGATAGGCATCAAGGAAGTACATAATACTTTTTGATGTCAATAACATCGTTTTCATACACAGGAACAGGGGAGCCGGGGTGGCGCAGTGGTTAAGTGCTTCGCCTCTCACCTCTGTCGCCCAGGTTCGATCCCGGGACGTGGTGCAATATGTCAGTTGAGTTTGTTGGTATCTCGCCTTTGCTCCGAGGGTTTTTCTCTGGGATCTCCGGTTTTCCTCCCTCCACCAAAACCAACACGCTAAATTCCAATTCGATCTGTAAATTAGGTGGGTCCTAGCTTTAATCAGCCCCGGTGGTTGTTTCAAGTCCCGTTAGAAATTGAGTGTTGTGTTACAGTCTAGGGGTGTGGCGGTGTAGCTACTTCCATCCTCAAGAAAATCGCAATACAATTTGAATATAGTACTGATGCCTTCGACTGGCACCAAAACGACACAAAATTGCTCAATCCTGTTGGACTGAACGGAAGGAAAACTCGAGTGGTGACACTGTCAACGTATCTCACCCTAGCTTTGGGTGCTAATGCATTGGGGGTAGAAGCGGAATATTTTCACTCTAAAAATTCCGTATTCCTCTGCTCTCCTGAGGTAAATATTCCCATTCCCTACTAAAATTTTTTTGGATATTCCTTATTCTTTTTAATTTTCATTGAAATATTCCGTATTCAGTATATTTTTCAGGCAAATATTCAATATTCCTCAGTTTTCAACCACGATATTCAATATTCAATATTCCGCTTCTACCCCCGATAATGCAGATTCTTGTACCTTCGATTAAAACATGTACAAAGCAACAAGTGCTAGATTTTGAAACATATGAAACTAGCATATCGTATTCGAACGATATGGTAAAAACGCTGAAAATATTCATTCCTTAAGATCCAACATTAGCTCAATCTACATAATTCGTTCAACTGCAATCAATTGTCACATAATCATGTAATTACAAGACTAAGTTTATGCTTTTCTCAAAACCAAATACAGAAATATGGATAACTTCAATTTTCAAGTGCAAATCAGCGAATTTATAATTCTAAGGAAGAACTAATCAGATGTTGATCGAACAATAATGATAGATAAACGCTCAAATAAAAGATATTGACTTGTCCCCATCTGTAATGCTTTATTTAAGATACTTTATTAGCAACAATGCCTTAGTATATTCTACGAAATAAGTTTGGACTATTCCTATATAAGGCCTTCTGGATCTCCATTTTCTGCAGATATCACAACCTCGAGTTCCGAGTCCAAAAAGATAATTTACTCTTGAGGTAATACACATGGGTCCGGTTGTTCAAAGCAAGAGTAAGCGCTACCCCGGAGTTAAATCGCTAACCCGACGTCAAAGTGTACAGATTACAGATTTAGTGCTATCGCACGGTTACTCTTGCTTCGAACAATCGGGCCTTGTTTGGTGACCTTGATCCAACACAATGTACCACTGATGTTTGTTTATTAATGTTACTTTTCCACAGTTTTCAGAAATTCGTCGCATCTTTCTTTGACTAGCTACATTTTAGACATCTTCCCGCGCGTGGCAAAATTCTTGGAACCGCGTGCTTTGCTATGATTTGGCTTCTCGTAATCTAACTGACTAATAGGTGAAAATATGATTGGTATATAAAAGATCATTCTTGACTAATAGGATTTTACTTATCACTGATGCAGGTTTCACGTGACATATATACCCTGCTGATTGGCCTTCTGTATGCAAAACATTAATTGCTATTAAATTGTGCGAAGAAAGCTCCAAGCCGCGTTATGTGAGACTCGATTCACAATTTCCCAGAATTCGAAAACGGTGTCCCGCTGATCTCACATCACAAAGAATATATACCTAACAATAGCACGTCTTTGCATACATGGCGACCTAGACTTTCTCAAAGTCCTTCTTAGCCCCCCTGCACGAAGGACTTTTCCAACTTGCAGCGCGCCAAATTTACCGGTTGATTTTCCAACTGGAGGCGTGGCTTATGACCTACTAAGATTTGCCCAATCACAAAGCGTCAATTCTTCAGACATTGTATGTTGACGTGTCAAGCCAGTTGACCGTGGATATCGTATTTACAATTTGATTGTACTTAGAAAGATTTTGTCAAAGGCGCGAAATGTAAGCTCCGCCCCTGAAACGTGTTTTCGCGCCAAAAACATAATCCCCCGATTCAATTTCCTGCAAGTGAAACTAGTCGAACTCGCCTCTCGCTTCGATTCTCGCGCTCGATTTTTGACCCAGTAATCGCTTACCCAGTGACTCAGCGAGTTCGACTTGGAGCAAGTCTAATGCGACCGAACTCTACCTACACGTAACGGGAAAGGCACAAAGTTATGCCGGCTTTTACTACTCACAGGATCCTAAAGTTCTAAGGCGCTTAACATACAATTTACATACTGAATACCAAACGTCAAAAATAAGAAAAAAATAAGGAAAAAAGTTAAGATAAAAAACGCCTGTCTAAAAATATGTCTGTCTTAAAATACTGGATTTAAAAGAACTAATACTAGTGCTACATCTAGTGTGAACTTTTTAGCCATTCCACAATCTAGGAGGGCAAACAGAAAATGCCCATCTCAATATAGGCTTTAAGATTAGAAGAATACATTGTACACAGGTTTTCAAACTTCCAGAACTTCTCTCAGTGCTTGCCAAACCGTACTTCTTTCTCTCATAATTTAGTTTTCAGATCAGTTACTGTTACGGAGGTACGCTGATTCGTCGGACCAAATATCAGGTACCACGTGGATTTGTGTGCTCGAGCGATAAACCAGTAGGCATGCGCATTTGGATGCCATACCTAAATTGCCTACCAGGAATATAACTATTTAATCACTAATGTAACTAGGCAAGAGACAATCTAATATCAAATCATTAAGTGCTTTGAAAGTAATGAATGAAATCTTAAAAACAATGCGTTGCGTAACTGGAAGCCAGTGAAATTCTCTAAGTAATCCCATCTGGACTTTCGGAATTGTATTTGTCCCGGCACTCCGGTGAGATTCGACCCGAAACGCAAGTTAAGTACAACGAAGTCGCTTTGCTGGGCCATTTTTGTAGGAAACGATCCCAACTTTTGTCATATCATCGCTAGATTTTTTTATGCATAATGAGAGCGCTAGAGATAAATTGTTTTTCCAGGAGCTGTAAACACTAAATAAATCAAGCATGATAAATACAAAATGAAATGTTTGCAGAATCTGTACATGCAGATATATTTCCATATCCCATTGGGTGGGGATTTGTAATACCCCTCCCCCTTGAAATTTCTGTCGCCACCAGTGGTGGGTATGGATATTTTCTGGAAATCCACAATAGCCATAGTATCATTGTGCATATTATATATGATACTTTTTAATCAAAGTGAAGTATTCACTATGTATTTTATACCATCGGTGGGTAACGAGGCTCCTGGCATAGGCGAATAACCTACTTTTAACCTACTATCAAATATGTCTGCCTTGAAGTGTCCACAATTGAAGACACATGTCACTAATTAGAATAATTACCGCAGTGAATTTGTTGCGAAATAAAAAATAGTACCATTGCAATTAAGTCAAGAAACTATAATCAACCCCTAGCAGATAGAAAGAAGTTACCAAAAGTACAGTTTCATAAATATCGCTTTATTTGTTCACGAGGAATATTTAAAGAAATCAAAAAGTGTCAATAATTTAATATAGCAACATACTGTCAGTACCTGTATTGTGAGAACGCCATGAAACATGAAAGTCATACATATAATATTTTTTCGTGATCTGCAAGAAAACGCTAACAACAAGTGAGGTATCGTTAAAAAGTATGTAATAAAAGTGGTATATAATCACTTTTTTAGTCGTTTCGTAAACAGAAAGTGACCATAACTGTAGCGGCGGGCCAGCGAAGACTATATACCCGGGTCGCGCGCCAGTTCTAAGAGAAAACATTATCTTCGAGAATGGTCTGCCGAGCCATGATGCCTCAACACCCTGGAGTTATTGTTCAGTTCTAGTAACTTTGAAATAGCCCACATCTGAGATATACCTCACTTCCTATACGTACAAAGGAATCAATACGAGGCTTCGTGCATAATGTTCAGTCGTTCGTGACAAACTACAGAAGTTCTGTAGTCTTGTCAGGAACGACTGAGCATTATGCATAGGAAGTGGGGTTTGAGATGGAACGAAAGTTGGGATATTTCGCATGGTCTGCATGCACCTTGCAGTTATCACCATGTACTACTGAGAGATTTCTGATAGACTACAAGCTCACCAACAAAACTCTTACAAGATTAGTATGTAGTTATGATATTGAATCATGTTTGCCGCGTAGCACTAGTAAGTGTAAAGAATGTAATATATAAAGTGGTAAGCTGTAGTGCTAAGTGTGCACGCCCTACGAGGGAAAGAGAAAAAATATCTGACCCAAGTGGGACTCGAACCCAACGACCTCCAGGTTACATGTCTGGCGCTCTACCAACTGAGCTATCAAGTCCGATAATGGCAGATGAGAGCAATCGTGGGTATTGGTGCGTTATATGGGGTCACGGCGATTATATATGTATATGTAGTTATGATATTTAATCATGTTTGCCGCGTAGCACTAGTAGCACTAGTAATCTTACAAGATTAAACTCTGTTTGATATCTGAATATTAAACTATAAATTGACCTCTGTCGTATTTAAAAAATAACTCCTCGAGATCATTCGGAACTAGTGTTTCAGAGCTTGAATTAAAATGTTCTGGGGAGAGGGTGAGGGGCACATATCTTTGTAGTTTTACGCAGCTTTCTCACTCAACCCGCCTTTCCTAAAATCATCGATCCCAAGAAAGGGATCAAGTCAAACAAATATAATTGTATCAAATAACTAATATAAAACGAATAAATAAATAGCTTGGAATTATTATCACTGAATATAAAATGCACCCTGATTGTCACCTTTCGCGATACAAACCATTATATATAAGTGGCAAAAAAATACAACCAACTTAGTAGGCCTTTAAGTATCAGCCAACATCAAGTACCAGCCAACATCAGTCCCTTGGAACGTATTACTAAGGTGTGAAGTACATATATATGCATCAAGGAGTTACCCGTTGGGTGCCTATGCTTTATGTTCGTGTCGAAAAATAGCCATTTTACAAAGCTTTGGCATGTCAATCTTTGAGTCTAGTTGCTGTTCTGCGCAATCTTTGCGGCTGTCTTTCTCCACATTTCCTTGAGCGTCTCGTATTGCTCCCCGGTGAACGTAAATTCGTCGATGATACCATCATCTTTCAATTCGTTTATTGTCGGTAAATCGTCTTCTTTAATTGTTGGATGTGCCTTTTCATTTCTTGTCTTCTGCATGTCTTTGAATATTTTAAGATGCGTGTTCTCCAGTCCGATGTCATTTTTGATGCAGTCATACCTTTGTGTGGCTTCTTCTCTTTTTTCTTCCGTTGGTAATTTATTGATGTATATTTCAATATCTTTCACTTTGCAGTTTTGCAATCTTTTTGGCGAAACTTGCAACACATATTGGCAAATATTAATTTGAATAATCTGGAACAGCTGTCCCAATATGATGCGATGCACAGATTCTTGCGATGATTTAAGTTTTTTAACATCTGACTTCAGTCCCTGAACTTCTGACTTGAGGCCGTGAGCTTGTGAGTCCAGGCGCTTAATGTTTGAATTCAGTTGTTCGATTTCTTTTTCAAGTTGTGCAATGCGATAATTTTTCAACTTGAGCTGCTCTTTAAGGGCTAAGATGTCTTCCTCCGAGTCATTCCTGAGTTTCTTATTCTGTTCTTCAAGGTGCGTTATCATTTTAACTAAGGTCACGATATCTTCCCTTGCACTTTCCCATTTCTCCGTTTCTTTCTGCAATTGTCTTCGAAGACTGAGATGAAATTCTTCAGTAGGATCACTTTCCATCTTTGGATTTGGTTGCGACGATGGACGTGAGGTTTCTTTCTGCAATTGTCTTCGAAGAAGATGAAATTCTTCAGTAGGATCACTTTTCATCTTTGGATTTGGTTGGGACGATGGACGTGAGGTGTCTGGACTTTCCATAGTCAGCCTGTTGCACTTGTGCTCTTCTATTAAGCCGGGACAATAGGGACTGTAGTGACCTCAAAACGTGTCCGTTTTAAAAATGTAGAGGCTTTTGGTCTGTCAGTACGACAACAAAGGCCGTAATAACGAAGTGTGCTTGTTAAGCGGAGCCCGACTGTAGTCAGTAGAAAACCTGCAAGTGTTAAAGATTGAAATATTAATCGGCGTCTAACAAGGGATGTCGTCTATCTTATAACGGTAAGCAAGTGAGTTATGTAACCTAGACACAAACTGAATTCAGTGTTTAGAAAAGCCGCCACTTGTGCAGGCTGGAAAAAACATCAATTCTTGTCTTTTGAGTTTACATGATATCAAATACTATAGAGTTAATTTGATCGAATGTTTCATTGGCACTGAGTGTAGTTTGCTCTAATACTATGTTGAGAGCCAAGACAGGCAAGTGAACTCTCTGAAGTGCCGTCCTTCTGTTGATTACTAAATGGAAGTCTCCAACTAAAGATAATCCCAAGTAGTCGCTAATTCACTGCAAACGTAAGCTAGTTTTTATCCACCAAGCTTTTGAAATACTATAAGAAATACTGAGCTATATGCTTTTATTATATACTTACACTCGGGAACAATTCGAACAGTAAAGTCGGGAAATGGCTTTAAGAAATCAGTTGGGGCCAACAACATTGGTTAGGCAAGTCACTCGCTCGATCACTTTCGCGTTCTTTAAAAACGGGGTACTTAGATTTTACTTTAAAATAACTGACATGACTAGTTGAGACGCCTTCAGTACCCCTAAAATAAGGCTTAGACGTGTTAATATGCGTGTGATGATCTATGGTCCTTCATCGTAATTGAGGGCGAGTATATTGCGCTAAATGAATGTACCAAAATAACAGGCATTTCCGTTAAAAAAGGACTTTCAAAACAACGTATGTTCAAAGCAGTGCTATTTTCTCTATTTCAGCTGGAGATATCGACGTACATAGCTGGAATGAATCACGCCGAATTTAGTAGATAATTCCATTTTGCTCTCAAGTTGATGTTTATATATGTAGGTGGTTTAAATACAGCAATTTGAACAGCGTTTCTTAGAATCCAAGAAACGTGTCGTGCGGGAAACCGCACCAGCCGTGAGCGCTACCGATGTATCATTAATAGTTAATGTTTAATACTGGAACTGCCTAAAAATGAGAATTCTCTCAAACTCCTCGTCTTTGCATAAGGATATAAACACAGAAAACGTTTTCTATTTCTTAAATTCTACCCAGCATCTTGGCATGAAATAAGCTTGTTTTTCTCAATACACCTTCAATACATGTGAAAAATAATAACATCTTTGAATGGAGAGTTTGCACTGAAACCTCAGTTTTTTGCAGACACAGCATTTGATTAAATTAAATCTGACAAATCCAAAAATGAAAGACATGACTGAAATTAGTAAATATGCCAGTTTTGGACACATATCCCTTCTAGCTAGAGCTTTTTTAAACCTCAAAGGCTACATCGTACTAAATTAAAAGTACAGGGTCGTAACGAGGTATATTTTTTTCTCTAGCGATCCCGTAATTTTACCCAGAGTTTTGATACCTGATCCCGATTTTCCAGTAATTTGTGATCCGTGATCCAGCCAAAAATAAATGAGCCGGCTCAAATTCTGATATATTGATCCCGATCCCATAAAATATATTTGATCCCGATCCCATGCCCTGTGATCCCGATATCCCGGGTCTGTGACCCTGATCCCACATACCTCGTTACGACCCTGACAAGTAAATACTTCTCAAATATTCCTTTAAAATACGTTTTCGACTATAGCTCATCGATTGAAAATGATATTCTAATAGCAGTGACCTTTTTAACGATTTCTTCAGTCAACCAATTTCGGAGTATTTAATTATCGTTGCTTAGAACCCGGCCAATTTCGCAGGAGCGCTAATGTATAGGAATGAATTATATTTGTGTTGTTGTGTAGCTGAGATTCCAAGAAAAGTGTGTTGTTTTGTTTTGTTATTCTTCGATGGAAGAGAGACTGAACCTGTCTCAAAGGGAAGTTAAAATTGAAATACTAAATATAAACTCTGCAGTCAATTGTGTTATCTACTCTGCTACAGATTGAATGTATTTAGGCTGCTAGATGTCCCTTATTTAAGCGAAATTATATCACGAAGCCGTTTCTAGAAACCACAACTGACTCATAAATACAAGTTATGCATTTTTGTAACGAATGCCGGATTGTTCGGCTATGCGACAGGACAATCATGCATTTACAGGTTATCCTACCAAAATGATATACTTTCAAAGATTGGATTCAGACTTCTTTCACTTCTCAAACATTCTTTTGAAACTGGTTTCCATGTTGTTACATGTACTTGAGTTAAGCATTAGTGTTATTCCAAAACTTATTCCTTCATTTTTTAATCATTAGAACTGACTCATAAATACAAGTTATGCATTTTTGTAACGAATGCCGGATTGTTCGGCTATGCAGGAAAATCATGCATTTGCAGGTTATCCTACCACAATGATATACTATCGAAGATTGGATTCAGACTTCGTTCACTTCTCAAACATTCTTTTGAAACTGGTTTCCATGTTGTTACTTGAGTTAAGCATTAGTGTTATTCCAGAACTTATTCCTTCATTTTTGAATGGCTCTTTTCTGGTTTGATACAGAGTTTGGAAACAAATGTTATAGACTCACCTTCAATCAATGAAAGCCGATCTGGAAAAAAATGGCGAAATATGCTGGCTCTAGCGTATGCTAGCTGCGAAGCCCTTCTGGGTTCTGCCGGGCCTTTCAGTTCTCTATCATGTATCAATATATCTTCTCAAACTCATTAATAATTCATGAGCTGTTTAGTCAATCAGAGGACTGCATTTGGTCACATGCATGAATCTTGATACCCAATGAAACACTATAATGAACATCACTAGTGATGTTCATCTGTGCTCTCATTGGGTATCAAGATTCATGCATGTGATGGACCTAATTAAGCTACAAGGATTACAGCATAAGTATGACTTTAAATGGAGAAGTGAAGGAGAAGACGGAAATAAATATTGGTGTCCAGTGTGATTCGAGCCATCATCCTCATGGCTGCTCTTGTTTAATAGTCCGCTTTATTATATGGCAGCTCCGTGAGAGGGCAAGATGACTCTGAATGCTGCAGTGTGATTGGTTGCTCAGCGGGCAAGATTTTTCCATCTTGCCCGCTCAGGATTTTCCGAATTCGCTCACAATTCTTCGTAAACAAATAGCGACAGAACCCATACATTTTGAAAGAAACTAAACAATTTGTGACATGAAGGCAAATACTAATTTAAAAATCGTTCTGCTTTTTCGTTTACAGCTAAAATTCAACTTTTTAGCTGGATTCATCATTGAATGCAGTTTTTTTCTGGCTCTCGCAAGTTCGATGAAAACAACTGCAGCAAAAGCGACTGAATTGAATGAAGATAAAAAAACTATAGCGAAGCTGAAATGGCCGTGACTTCAAAAACTCGGCTACCTCAAAACGCTACTACAATCGTGGTACAAAGAAATACAAATTTTACGAAACCGAGTAAGCTTAGCACACAGTTTCATCAAAGAAAACAGGTTTTATATTGTAATGTATGAGCTAAGAAATTCAGCATTCACATTTGGTAATTGGCTTACAAATTAAGAGTACTTATTAATTAATACTTACAAGTTTGTTTGTATTCTTCTACAGTTCTATTTGTCAAGTTTTGCAGTGTCCTTATCTGAGTTATCGCCACTCGAGTGATATTTCAACACCGATTTTCAACTTTCAAAACTTCCACAAATATGCACATTTTTGTCTCTAGATAATGCATTCGGCCTTCCTGATGAAGTTGTCATTGAAACTCAGTACATCTGATATAAAGTACAGGTCAGTTTTCATCCATAAAAACGAATTTTTCGGTTTGAAAACAAACTTGATTGAACTTCAAGTGAAAGTCGTCGAGTCTCAGTCTAATTTTAAATTGATTTCTATTCGCTCTTCAGTTTACCACGCAATGTGTCAAAGTGTGATTTTATTCATTATATTTTTGCCATATAATAAAAACCTTATTGACCAAGCTTGTTCGGTCAAGATGGGGGAATGAATATTGGCCTCATTCATTTTTTGCGTTTTTATGGACCTCGACTTCGTCTCGGTCCATAACACGCAAAAAATGAACTTGGCCAATATCCGGCCCCCCATCTTGACCTCACGCTTGGTCAATAACCTCTATGTCTTGTCCACTACACTATCACTCCGTTTGTTGAAATGACCATGAGAAAATAACAATCACAACCCTTGTAGTCTATTTTGGAATGACTTAAATATATCTCGTATTCATTTTCCACATAAAATAGTCATTTTCTAAATGTGAAGTTCCATTTTATTTTAAATCTCGAGAAAGCTTGGTAGATCTTGAAACCGTGCATGTTGTGAAAAACACTGAAATGAAATATTTATAAGTTTAATAGAGATTCATTACGTCATGTCTTTAATTATAGCGGTGTGTTTTGATATCTAATCTGAGAGACGTGCTTAAGATTTTCCCAAGGTACGAAAGAGGCCGGACATTTTTGGATGCTTATGCTATATAGCATAAGCATCCAAAAATGTTCCCTCTTTCGTACCTTGGGAAAATCTTAAGCACGTCTCTCAGTTAGATATCAAAACACAGTTTACGATAGTTCAAAGCAATCACCCATCCAATGTTATGTTTTGGGCCTAACTTTCATCATTCTTTGCACTTGGCGTGAAATACGAAAAAGCTCCGATACTAAACAGACTTCACATTATTGGCATTGTTTTATCTGTGGTGTGATGTCTAAATTTAGGAGATGATTAACATGCAGCTGCCGGGATACTACCGTCTGAGGCCAATGAGCCATTATGTCCATGTACTGTCTGGATCAGTACAAATATTAAGACAACGCACCGAGATTAAAGTTATAATACTGAACTGAATAGAATGGGATGTTCGTTGTTTAAATCCAAATTCTTTAAGCAAGTTCAACAGGCTACATCAGTGGACACCTTATCGGTCATGTAGTCTCTTACGCCTATTAGGATGTGGTAGCTTGGTATACAGCTGATACATACAGTGCCGGTATACCAAGGTGTATGTGTTTGCCTTGAAGAAATTTCATTCTATGTCACTCCATGTGGCAATTTAATTTATTCAGTTCCAAGTCTATGAGAGTAAATAAAGATCAAACTTTCGTTCTGAATGGATGCCGTGTGCTGAAGACAAATAGTTTACAAAAGCTTCTTCTTAGAAAACACTTCAATTAAATTCCTCAGCATGACAAATCAGTGATATACATGTCTGGGCCTATCTACTTTGAATGTCACTGATAGGCATCAAGGAAGTACATAATACTTTTTGATGTCAATAACATCGTTTTCATACACAGGAACAGGGGAGCCGGGGTGGTGCAGTGGTCAGTAAACGCTTCGCCTCTCACTTCTGTGGCCCAGGTTCGATCCCCGGACGTAGTGCCATATGAGAGTTGAGTTTGTTGGTATCTCTTCCTTTTTCCGAGGGTTTTTCTCCGGTTTTCCTCCCTCCACAAAAACCAACACGCTAAATTCCAATTCGATCTGTGAATTAGGTGGGTCCTAGCTTTAATCAGCCCCGGTGGTTGTTTCAGGTCCCGTTAGAAATTGAGTGTTGTGTTACAGTCTAGGGATGTAACGGTGTAGCTACTTCCATCCTCAAGAAAATCGCAAGACAATTTGAATATAGTATACTGATGCCTTCGACTGTCGACACGAAATTGCTCAATCCTGTTGGACTGAACGGAAGGAAAACTCAGCGACGTTCGAGTGATGACACTGTCAACGTATCTCACCCTAACTTTGGCTTCAAATGCAGATTCTTGTACCTTCGATTAAAACAAGTACAAAGCAACAAGTGCTAGATTTTGAAACACACGAAACTAGCATATCTTATTCGAACTATATGGTAAAAACGCTGAAAATATTCATTCCTTAAGATCCAACATTAGCTCAATCTACATAATTCGTTCAACTGCAATCAATTGTCACATAATCATATAATGGCAAGACTGAGTTTATGCTTTTCTCTTCAAAAAACAAATACAGAAATATGGATAACTTCAATTTTCAAGTGCAAATCAGCGAGTTTATAATTCTAAGGAAGAACTGATCCGATGTTGAGCAATCGATAATGATAGTTATAAACGCTCAAATGGCTTGTCCCCATCTGTAATGCCTTGGTATATTCTACGACCATTTTCTGCAGATATCACAACTTCGAGTTCCGAGTCCTAAAATATAATCTACATAGCTCTTGAGGTAATACACCTAGGCGCAGTTGTTTGAAGCAAGGATAAGCGCTACCCCGGTTAAATCACTAGAGCGGATTTCAATTGAGTGTCGGAAGTGTTTTGGTTTTGCGTTTACTAAGCTCTCCTATTGGCTGAAAAAGTAAACCAACCAATCAGAATCCAAAGTAAAACCAAACGCAAATTTGGTTTGGGGTTTGCTTTGGTTTGCCATTGGCTCACAGGGAAGCCATTTATGAGTTACTTGTGATTACTCGCTCCTATGATTGGCTGGCTGTGGGTAGTTTGCGTTTGGTTTTACTACACTCAACTGAAAACCGCTCTAACCCGAGGGTAAACTGTACAGATAATTACAATTACAGATTTAGCGCTATCCTAGGGATAAAATTACCCTTACTTCTCGATACTTCGAACAACCGGGCCCTGCTTGATGAAACACAATGTACCACTGATGTTTGTAGTTATTAATATTACTTTTCCACAGTTCTCAGAAATTCGTCGCATTTTTGTATACCGCGGGTGTCTTAAAGTAATTATTGGAACCGCGGGCTTTGCTATGATTTGGCTTCTCATAACTGACTAGTAGATAAAAATATGATTGGTATAAAATATCACTCTTGACTAATAGGATTTTACGTGAACTGTCGAATTGGGAGTTATCACTGATGCAGGTTTCACGTGACATGTTTGCTCATTGCTGATTGGTCTTCTGTATGCAAAACATTAATTGCTATTAAATTGTGCGAAGAAAGCACCAAGCCGCGTTGTGTGAGACTCGATAACTCCCCATTCACAATTTCTCAGAAAACGATGTCCCGCTGATCATCTCAGATCGCAAACAATATCAAGTCTGGAAAAGGCACTGAGTCATGCCGGCTTTTACTACTCACAGGATCCTAAAGTTTTAAGGTGCTTAACATACTGATTTACATACTGAATACCAAACGTCAATAATAAGAAAAAACTAAGGAAAAAAGTTAAGAAAAAAAAACCTGTGAGATGTCTGTCTTAAAATACTGGATTTAAAAGAACTAATACTAGTGCTACATCTGATGTGAACTTTTTAGCCATTCCACAATCTAGGAGGGCAAACAGAAAATGCCCATCTCAATATAGGCTTTAAGATGAGAAGAAGGAACCTGAATTACATTGTACACAGGTTTTCAAACTTCCAGGACTTCTCTCAGTGCTTGCCAAAACCGTACTTCTTTCTCTCATAATTTAGTTTTCAGATCAGTTACTGTTACGAAGGTACGCTGATCGTCGGACCAAATATTGTACCACGTGGATTTGTGTGCTCGAGCGATAAACCAGTAGGCATGCGCATTTGGGTGCCATACCTAAATTGCCTACCAGGAATATAACTATTTAACAAATCACTAATGTAACTAGGCAAGAGACAATCTAATATCAAATTATTAAGCGCTTTGAAAGTAATTAATGAAATCTTAAAAACAATGCGTTGCGTAACTGGAAGCCAGTGAAGTTCTCTAAGTAATCCCATCTGGACTTTCGGAATTGTATTTGTCCCGGCAGTCCGGGGAGATTCGACCCGAAACGCAAGTTAAGTACAACGAAGTCGCTTTTCTGGGCCATTTTTGTAGGAAACGATCCCAACTTTTGTCATATCATCGCTAGATTTTTTTATGCATAATGAGAGCGCTAGAGATAAATTGTTTTTCCAGGAGCTGTAAACACTAAATAAACAAGAATGATAAATACAAAATAAAATGTTTGCAGAATCTGTACATGCAGATATATTTCCATATCCTATTGGGTGGGGATTTGTAATACCCCTCCCCCTTGAAATTTCTGTCGCCACCAGTGGTGGGTATGGATATTTTCTGGAAATCCACAATAGCCATAGTATCATTGTGCATATTATATATTATACTTTTTAATCAAAGTGAAGTATTCACTATGTATTTTATACCATCGGTGGGTAATGAGGCTCCTGGCATAGGCGAATAACCTACTTTTAACCTACTATCAAATATGTCTGCCTTGAAGTGTCCACAATTGAAGACACATGTCACTAATTAGAATAATTACCGCAGTGAATTTGTTGCGAAATAAAAAATAGTACCATTGCAATTAAGTCAAGAAACTATAATCAACCCCTAGCAGATAGAAAGAAGTTACCAAAAGTACAGTTTCATAAATATCGCTTTATTTGTTCACGAGGAATATTTAAAACAATCAAAAAGTGTCAATAATTTAATATAGCAACATACTGTCAGTACCTGTATTGTGAGAACGCCATGAAACATGAAAACCAAGAACCAAAGTCATACATATAATAATTTTTCGTGATCTGCTCTTTAAGAATGTTGGCCGTTTCTAAAATAAATTGTTTGCAAGAAAACGCTAACAACAAGTGAGGTATCGTTAAAAAGTATGTAATAAAAGTGGTATATAATCACTTTTTTAGTCGTTTCGTAAACAGAAAGCGACAATAACTGTAGCGGCGGGTCAGCGAAGACTATATACCCGGGTCACGCGCCAGTTCTAAGAGAAAACATTATCTTCGAGAATGGTCTGCCGAGCCATGATGCCTCAACACCCTGGAGTTATTGTTCAGTTCTAGTAACTTTGAAATAGCCCACTTCTGATATGCCTCACTTCCTATACGTACAAAGGAATCAATACGAGGCTTCGTGCATAATGTTCAGTCGTTCGTGACAAACTACAGAAGTTCTGTAGTCTTGTCAGGAACGACTGAGCATTATGCATAGGAAGTGGGGTTTGAGATGGACGAAAGTTGGGATATTTCGCATGGTCTGCATGCACCTTGCAGTTATCACCATGTACTACTGAGAGATTTCTGATAGACTACAAGCTCACCAACAAAACTCTTACAAGATTAATATGTAGTTATGATATTGAATCATGTTTGCCGCGTAGCACTAGTAAGTGTAAAGAATGTAATATATAAAGTGGTAAGCTGTAGTGCTAAGTGTGCACGCCCTACGAGGGAAAGAGAAAAAATATCTGACCCAAGTGGGACTCGAACCCAACGACCTCCAGGTTACATGTCTGGCGCTCTACCAACTGAGCTATCAAGTCCGATAATGGCAGATGAGAGCAATCGTGGGTATTGGTGCGTTATATGGGGTCACGGCGATTATATATGTATATGTAGTTATGATATTTAATCATGTTTGCCGCGTAGCACTAGTAGCACTAGTAATCTTACAAGATTAAACTCTGTTTGATATCTGAATATTAAACTATAAATTGACCTCTGTCGTATTTAAAACTGAATAACTCCTCGAGATCACTCGGAACTAGTGTTTCAGAGCTTGAATTAAAATGTTCTGGGGAGAGGGTGAGGGGCACATATCTTTGTAGTTTTACGCAGCTTTCTCACTCAACCCGCCTTTCCTAAAATCATCGATCCCAAGAAAGGGATCAAGTCAAACAAATATAATTGTATCAAATAACTAATATAAAACGAATAAATAAATAGCTTGGAATTATTATCACTGAATATAAAATGCACCCTGATTGTCACCTTTCGCGATACAAACCATTATATATAAGTGGCAAAAAAATACAACCAACTTAGTAGGCCTTTAAGTATCAGCCAACATCAAGTATCAGCCAACATCAGTCCCTTGGAACGTATTACTAAGGTGTGAAGTACATATATATGCATCAAGGAGTTACCCGTTGGGTGCCTATGCTTTATGTTCGTGTCGAAAAATAGCCATTTTACAAAGCTTTGGCATGTCAAACTTTGAGTCTAGTTGCTGTTCTGCGCAATCTTTGCGGCTGTCTTTCTCCACATTTCCTTGAGCGTCTCGTATTGCTCCCCAGTGAACGTAAAAAGTTCGTCGATGATACCATCATCTTTCAATTCGTTTATTGTCGGTAAATCGTCTTCTTTAATTGTTGGATGTGCCTTTTCATTTCTTGTCTTCTGCATGTCTTTGAATATTTTAAGATGCGTGTTCTCCAGTCCGATGTCATTTTTGATGCAGTCATACCTTTGTGTGGCTTCTTCTCTTTTTTCTTCCGTTGGTAATTTATTGATGTATATTTCAATATCTTTCACTTTGAAGTATTTCAATCTTTTTCGCGAAACTTGCAACACATATTGGCAAATATTAATTTGAATAATCTGGAACAGCTGTCCCAATATGATGCGATGCACAGATTCTTGCGATGATTGAAGTTTTTTAACATCTGACTTCAGTCCCTGAACTTCTGACTTGAGGCCGTGAGCTTGTGAGTCCAGGCGCTTAATGTTTGAATTCAGTTGTTCGATTTCTTTTTCAAGTTGTGCAATGCGATAATTTTTCAACTTGAGCTGCTCTTTAAGGGCTAAGATGTCTTCCTCCGAGTCATTCCTGAGTTTCTTATTCTGTTCTTCAAGGTGCGTTATCATTTTAACTAAGGTCACGATCTCTTCCCTTGCACTTTCCCATTTCTCCGTTTCTTTCTGCAATTGTCTTCGAAGACTGAGATGAAATTCTTCAGTAGGATCACTTTCCATCTTTGGATTTGGTTGCGACGATGGACGTGAGGTTTCTTTCTGCAATTGTCTTCGAAGAAGATGAAATTCTTCAGTAGGATCACTTTTCATCTTTGGATTTGGTTGGGACGATGGACGTGAGGTGTCTGGACTTTCCATAGTCAGCCTGTTGCACTTGTGCTCTTCTATTAAGCCGGGACAATAGGGACTGTAGTGACCTCAAAACTTGTCCGTTTTAAAAATGTAGAGGCTTTTGGTCTGTCAGTACGACAACAAAGGCCGTAATAACGAAGTGTCCTTGTTAAGCGGAGCCCGACTGTAGTCAGTAGAAAACCTGCAAGTGTTAAAGATTGAAATATTAATCGGCGTCTAACAAGGGATGTCGTCTATCTTATAACGGTAAGCAAGTGAGTTATGTAACCTAGACACAAACTGAATTCAGTGTTTAGAAAAGCCGCCACTTGTGTAGGCTGGAAAAAACATCAATTCTTGTCTTTTGAGTTTACATGATATCAAATACTATAGAGTTAATTTGATCGAATGTTTCATTGGCACTGAGTGTAGTTTGCTCTAATACTATGTTGAGAGCCAAGACAGGCAAGTGAACTCTCTGAAGTGGCGTCCTTCTGTTGATTACTAAATGGAAGTCTCAAACTAAAGATAATCCCAACTGAGTAGTCGCTAATTCACTGCAAACGTAAGCTAGTTTTTATCCACCAAGCTTTTGAAATACTATAAGAAATACTGAGCTATATGCTTTTATTATATACTTACACTCGGGAACAATTCGAACAGTAAAGTCGGGAAATGGCTTTAAGAAATCAGTTGGGGCCAACAACATTGGTTAGGCAAGTCACTCGCTCGATCACTTTCGCGTTCTTTAAAAACGGGGTACTTAGATTTTACTTTAAAATAACTGACATGACTAGTTGAGACGCCTTCAGTACCCCTAAAATAAGGCTTAGACGTGTTAATATGCGTGTGATGATCTATGGTCCTTCATCGTAATTGAGGGCGAGTATATTGCGCTAAATGAATGTACCAAAATAACAGGCATTTCCGTTAAAAAAGGACTTTCAAAACAACGTATGTTCAAAGCAGTGCTATTTTCTCTATTTCAGCTGGAGATATCGACGTACATAGCTGGAATGAATCACGTCGAATTTAGTAGATAATTCCATTTTGCTCTCAAGTTGATGTTTATATATGTAGGTGGTTTAAATACGGCAATTTGAACAGCGTTTCTTAGAATCCAAGAAACGTGTCGTGCGGGAAACCGCACCAGCCGTGAGCGCTACCGATGTATCATTAATAGTTAATGTTTAATACTGGAACTGCCTAAAAATGAGAATTCTCTCAAACTCCTCGTCTTTGCATAAGGATATAAACACAGAAAACGTTTTCTATTTCTTAAATTCTACCCAGCATCTTGGCATGAAATAAGCTTGTTTTTCTCAATACACCTTCAATACATGTGAAAAATAATAACATCTTTGAATGGAGAGTTTGCACTGAAACCTCAGTTTTTTGCAGACACAGCATTTGATTAAATTAAATCTGACAAATCCAAAAATGAAAGACATGACTGAAATTAGTAAATATGCCAGTTTTGGACACATATCCCTTCTAGCTAGAGCTTTTTTAAACCTCAAAGGCTACATCGTACTAAATTAAAAGTACAGGGTCGTAACGAGGTATATTTTTTTCTCTAGCGATCCCGTAATTTTACCCAGAGTTTTGATACCTGATCCCGATTTTCCAGTAATTTGTGATCCGTGATCCAGCCAAAAATAAATGAGCCGGCTCATATTCTGATATATTGATCCCGATCCCATAAAATATATTTGATCCCGATCCCATGCCCTGTGATCCCGATATCCCGGGTCTGTGACGCTGATCCCACATACCTCGTTACGACCCTGACAAGTAAATACCGTCTCAAATATTCCTTTAAAATACGTTTTCGACTATAGCTCATCGATTGAAAATGATATTCTAATAGCAGTGACCTTTTGAACGATTTCTTCAGTCAACCAATTTCGGAGTATTTAATTATCGTTTCTTAGAACCCGGCCAATTTCGCAGGAGCGCTAATGTATAGGAATGAATTATATTTGTGTTGTTGTGTAGCTGAGATTCCAAGAAAAGTGTGTTGTTTTGTTTTGTTATTCTTCGATGGAAGAGAGACTGAACCTGTCTCAAAGGGAAGTTAAAATTGAAATACTAAATATAAACTCTGCAGTCAATTGTGTTATCTACTCTTCTACAAATTGAATGTATTTAGGCTGCTAGATGTCCCTTATTTCAGCGAAATTCTATCACGAAGCCGTTTCTAGAAACCACAACGCGGGAATCAAAAATTCACAATAATACCGTGCTGAGATGTATTGACTAGGATTTCCATCTTAATAGAACTGACTCACAGGAAATTTGAGCTCGAACTTTCACACCTTACTGGAAACTTGATAAAGGCTATTTTCTTGTTTTTTTCATAAGATCAATAAATCGCTCATCTCACTCTATAATATAAGATTCTCATTTCACGTTTATAAGATTGTTTAAAATCCATGACTTTATCTTGTGAGTACTCTTTCACAATTATACTTTCATGAACTTATTCTTGTCTTACTTCTCAAGATTCTCTTGAAACACATTTTCATCAATTGCTTGAGGTATATCAAAATACCTCATCGTTATCATTTTTAGATTCTGGGGCCAGATACACGAAATTAAACTTTTCCTAAGACATGTCATAAGATATAAAATGCGGTGTGACTGTCCTAAGAGATGTCGTCAGTGCGATTCAGCAACTCTGTCCTAGAGTACTCCTAAGATGTTCTCAACGTTTGCAGCCTCCGTGAAATTATCGATTACAATTGAAAACGCCAATCGGACAATCAGCGCTGCTCTTATATATGGCGATACTGCCTCAACAGGATCTCCTCTTCCAAACCCAAGGGAATTGGCGCGATCTCGAAAGACTCGTTCCCGTCTTAACGCTCGCCTTGTGTCCTAATCTGGCCCCTGGATCATTAGAACTGACTCATAAATACAAGTTATGCATTTTTGTAACGAATGCCGGATTGTTCGGCTATGCAGGAAAATCATGCATTTACAGGTTATCCTACCACAATGATATACTATCGAAGATTGGATTCAGACTTCGTTCACTTCTCAAACATTCTTTTGAAACTGGTTTCCATGTTGTTACTAGAGTTAAGCATTAGTGTTATTCCAGAACTTATTCCTTCATTTTTTAATGGCTCTTTTCTGGTTTGATACAGAGTTTGGAAACAAATGTTATAGACTCACCTTCAATCAATGAAAGCCGATCTGGAAAAAAATGGCGAAATGTGCTGGCTCTAGCGTATGCTAGCTACGAAGCCCTTCTGGGTTCTGCCGGGCCTTTCAGTTCTCTATCATGTATCAATATATCTTCTCAAACTCATTAATAATTCATGAGCTGTTTAGTCAATCAGAGGACTGCATTTGGTCACATGCATGAATCTTGATACCCAATGAAACACTATATGAACATCACTAGTGATGTTCATCTGTGCTCTCATTGGGTATCAAGATTCATGCATGTGATGGACCTAATTAAGCTACAAGGATTACAGCATAAGTATGACTTTAAATGGAGAAGTGAAGGAGAAGACGGAAATAAATATTGGTGTCCAGTGTGATTCGAACCATCATCCTCATGGCAGCTCCGTGAGAGGGCAAGATGACTCTGAATGCTGCAATCTGATTGGTTGCTCAGCTGGCAAGATTTTTTCCATCTTGCCCGCTCAGGATTTTCCAAATTCGCTTACAATTCTTCGTAAACAAATAGCGACAGAACCCATACATTTTGAAAGAAACTAAACAATTTGTGACATGAAGGCAAATACGAATTTAAAAATCGTTCTGCTTTTTCGTTTACAGCTAAAATTCGACTTTTTAGAGGGATTGAATGCAGTTTTTTTCTGGCTCTCGCAAGTTCGATGAAAACAACTGCAGCAAAAGCGACTGAATTGAATGAAGATAAAAAAACTATAGCGAAGCTGAAATGGCCGTGACTTCAAAAACTCGGCTACCTCAAAACGCTACTACAATCGTGGTACAAAGAAATAAACATTTTACGAAACCGAGTAAGCTTAGCACACAGGCCTACACTATCACTCCGTTTGTTGAAATGACCATGATAAAATAATAATCACAACCCTTGTAGTCTATTTCGGAATGACTTAAATATATTTCGTATTCATTTTCCACATAAAATAGTCATTTTCTAAATGTGAAGTTCCATTTTATTTTAAATCTCGAAAAAGCTTGGTAGATCTTGAAACCGTGCATGTTGTGAAAAACACTGAAATGATTCATTACGTCATGTCTTTAATTATAGCGGTGTGTTTTGATATCTAACTGAGAGACGTGCTTAAGATTTTCCCAAGGTACGAAAGAGGGGACATTTTTGGATGCTTATGCTATAGATAACAGTTTACGATAGTTCAAAGCGATCACCCATCCAATGTTATGTTTTGGGCCTAACTTTCATCATTCTTTGCACTTGGCATGAAATACGAAAAAGCTCCGATACTAAGCAGACTTCACATTATTGGCATTGTTTTATCTGTGGTGTGATGTCTAAATTTAGGAGATGACTAACATGCAGCTGCCGGGATACTACCGTCTGAGGCCAATGAGCCATTATGTCCATGTACTGTCTGGATCAGTACAAATATTAAGACAACGCACCGAGATTAAAGTTATAATACTGAACTGAATAGAATGGAATGTTCGTTGTTTAAATCCAAATTCTTTAAGCAAGGCTACATCAGGCTACATCAGTGGACACCTTATCGGTCATGTAGTCCGACTCGTACGCCTATGAGGAACAGTGGTAGCTTGGTATACAGCTGATACATACAGTACCGGTACCAAGGTGTATGTGTTTGCCTTGAAGACATTTCTTTCTATGTCACTCTATGTGGCAATTTAATTTATTCAGTTCCAAGTCTATGAGAGTAAATAAAGATCAAAGTTTCGTTCTGAATGGATGCCGTGTGCTGAAGACAAATAGTTTACGAAAGCTTCTTCTTAGAAAACACTTCAATTAAATTCCTCAGCATGACAAATCAGTGATATACATGTCTGGGCCTATCTACTTTGAATGTCACTGATAGGCATCAAGGAAGTACATAATACTTTTTGATGTCAATAACATCGTTTTCATACACAGGAACAGGGGAGCCGGGGTGGTGCAGTGGTCAGTAAACGCTTCGCCTCTCACTTCTGTTGCCCAGGTTCGATCCCCGGACGTAGTGCCATATGAGAGTTGAGTTTGTTGGTATCTCTTCCTTTTTCCGAGGGTTTTTCTCCGGTTTTCCTCCCTCCACAAAAACAAACACGCTAAATTCCAATTCGATCTGTGAATTAGGTGTGTCCTAGCTTTAATCAGCCCCGGTGGTTGTTTCAGGTCCCGTTAGAAATTGAGTGTTGTGTTACAGTCTAGGGATGTAACGGTGTAGCTACTTCCATCCTCAAGAAAATCGCAATACAATTTGAATATAGTACTGATGCCTTCGACTGTCGACACAAAATTGCTCAATCCTGTTGGACTGAACGGAAGGAAAACTCAGCGACGTTCGAGTGATGACACTGTCAACGTATCTCACCCTAACTTTGGCTTCAAATGCAGATTCTTGTACCTTCGATTAAAACATGTACAAAGCAACAAGTGCTAGATTTTGAAACACACGAAACTAGCATATCTTATTCGAACTATTATATGGTAAAAACGCTGAAAATATTCATTCCTTAAGATCCAACATTAGCTCAATCTACATAATTCGTTCAACTGCAATCAATTGTCACATAATCATATAATGGCAAGACTGAGTTTATGCTTTTCTCTTCAAAAAAACAAATACAGAAATATGGATAACTTGGCAATTTTCAAGTGCAAATCAGCGAGTTTATAATTCTAAGGAAGAACTGATCCGATGTTGAGCAATCGATAATGATAGATATAAACGCTCAAATGAAATATCTTGGCTTGTCCCCATCTGTAATGCCTTAGTATATTCTACGACCATTTTCTGCAGATATCACAACTTCGAGTTCCGAGTCCTAAAATATAATCTACATAGCTCTTGAGGTAATACACCTAGGCGCAGTTGTTAAATCACTACCCCGGTTAAATCACTAGAGCGGATTTCAATTGAGTGTCGGAAGTGTTTTGGTTTTGCGTTTACTAAGCTCTCCTATTGGCTGAAAAAGTAAACCGACCAATCACAATCCAAAGTAAAACCAAACGCAAATTGGTTTGGGGTTTGCTTTGGTTTGCCATTGGCTCACAGGGAAGCCATTTATGAGTTACTTGTGATTACTCGCTCCTATGATTGGCTGGCTGTGGGTAGTTTGCGTTTGGTTTTGCTACACTCAACTGAAAACCGCTCTAACCCGAGGGTAAACTGTACAGATAATTACAATTACAGATTTAGCGCTATCCTAGGGATAAAATTACCCTTACTTCTCGATACTTCGAACAACCGGGCCCTGCTTGATGAAACACAATGTACCACTGATGTTTGTAGTTATTAATATTACTTTTCCACAGTTCTCAGAAATTCGTCGCATTTTTGTATACCGCGGGTGTCTTAAAGTAATTATTGGAACCGCGGGCTTTGCTATGATTTGGCTTCTCAAAACTGACTAGTAGATAAAAATATGATTGGTATAAAATATCACTCTTGACTAATAGGATTTTACGTGAACTGTCGAATTGGGAGTTATCACTGATGCAGGTTTCACGTGACATGTTTGCTCATTGCTGATTGGTCTTCTGTATGCAAAACATTAATTGCTATTAAATTGTGCGAAGAAAGCACCAAGCCGCGTTGTGTGAGACTCGATAACTCCCCATTCACAATTTCTCAGAAAACGATGTCCCGCTGATCATCTCACATCACAAACAATATATACCTAACAATAGCACGTCTTTGCATACATGGCGAGCGAGCTCTACCTACACGTAACGAAGTCTGGAAAAGGCACTGAGTCATGCCGGCTTTTACTACTCACAGGATCCTAAAGTTCTAAGGCGCTTAACTGATTTACATACTGAATACCAAACGTCCATAACAAGAAAAAACTTGTTTAAAAACTAAGATGTCTGTCTTAAAATACTGGATTTAAAAGAACTAATACTAGTGCTACATCTAGTGTGAACTTTTTAGCCATTCCACAATCTAGGAGGGCAAACAGAAAATGCCCAATCTCAATAGGCTTTAAGATGAGAAGAAGGAACCTGAATTACATTGTACACAGGTTTTCAAACTTCCAGAACTTCTCTCAGTGCTTGCCAAAACCGTACTTCTTTCTCTCATAATTTAGTTTTCAGATCAGTTACTGTTACGGAGGTACGCTGATTCGTCGGACCAAATATTGTACCACGTGGATTTGTGTGCTCGAGCGATAAACCAGTAGGCATGCGCATTTGGGTGCCATACCTAAATTGCCTACCAGGAATATAACTATTTAATCACTAATGTAACTAGGCAAGAGACAATCTAATATCAAATCATTAAGCGCTTTGAAAGTAATTAATAAAATCTTTAGAACGATGCGTTGTATTTGTCCACTCCGGGGAGAGGCGGGGAAGGGAAATTCGACCCGAAACGCAAGTTAAGTACAACGAAGTCGCTTTTCTGGGCCATTTAGGAAACGATCGTAACTTTTGTCATATCATCGCTCGATTTTATTATGCATAATGAGAGCGCTTGAACGAGCGATTTGAGAAAAGATGAAATTTTCGGCAGCAACCAGGTCTTGGTCGAGCGATTTTGCTGTTGAGCAAAATAGCAGTGCTATTTTCTCTATTTCAGCCGGAGATATCGACGTACATAGCTGGAATGAATCCCGCCGAATTTAGTAGATCATTCCATTGTGCTCTCAAGTTGATGTATGTAGCTGATTTAAATATAGCAATTCAGCGTTTCTTAGAATCCAAGAAACGTGTTGTGCGGGAAACCGCGCAGCCGTGAGCGCTACCGATGTATCCTTAATAGTTAATGTTTAATACTTGAACTGCCTAAAAATGAGAATTCTCTCAAACTCCTCGTCTTGAAGATCTAAACACAGAAAACGTTTTCTATTTCTTAAATTCTACCCAGTATCTTGGCATGAAATAAGCTTGTTTTTTTTCAATACACCTTCAATACACCTATACCAACCTAAATTCCAATTCGACCAATATAAATATACTTAAACATAAGCCTCTGGCTTGGGAGACCCGGTAACGGCTTCCTGTATATACCACTTATTATTTTCCATGTTGTTACTTGCCGGTTAAGCATTAGTGTTATTCCAAAACTTATTCCTTCATTTTTTAATGGCCGTCTCTTTTCTGATTTGATACAGAGTTTGGAAACAAATGTTATAGACCAGTTATAGATTATTCGACCAATATAAATATACTTAAACATAAGCCTCTGGCTTGGGAGACCCGGTAACGGCTTCCTGTATATATATACCACTTATTATTTTCCATGTTGTTACTTGCCGGTTAAGCATTAGTGTTATTCCAAAACTTATTCCTTCATTTTTTAATGGCCGTCTCTTTTCTGATTTGATACAGAGTTTGGAAACAAATGTTATAGACTCACCTTCAATCAACGAAAGCAGATCTGGAAAAAATGGTGAAATATGCTGGCTCTAGTATATGCTAGCTTTTTAGTCAATCAGAGGACTGCATTTGGTCACATGCATGAATGTTCATCTGTGCTCTCATTGGGTATTCATGCATGTGATGGACCCAAGGATTACAGCATAAGTATGACTTTACATGGATACGTGAAGGAGAAGACGGAAATAAATATTGGTGTCCAGTGTGATTCGAACCATCATCCTCATGGCTGCTCTTGATTACTAGTCCACTGTCTTGTGCACTACACTATCAGTCCGTTTGTTGAAATGACAAAATATTTCGAGAAAATATTTTGGAATGACTTAAATATATTTCGTATTCATTTTCTACATAAAATAAAGTTCCATTTTATTTTAAATCTCGAGAAAACTTGGTAGATCTTGAAACCGTGCATGTTGTGCAAAACACTGAAATGAAATATTTATAAGTTTAAAAGAGATTCATTACGTCATGTATTTAATTAAAACGATCACCCATCCAAGTGTTAAGCTTCGGGTCAAACTGCTTCGGTGATATCTATCCATCTTTGCACTTGGCGTGAAATAGAAATGAAAAGCTCCGATACTAAACATTGGCATTGTTTATCCAAGTTTAGGAACAGCTGCTTGCAATTGGATAATACCTCTGAGGACAATAAGCCCCATTGTTTACCTGTGGTGTGGTATCCAAGTTTAGGAACAGCTGCTTGCAATTGGATAATACCTCTGAGGACAATAAGCCCCATTGTTTACCTGTGGTGTGTTATCCAAGTTTAGGAACAGCTGCTTGCAATTGGATAATACCTCTGAGGACAATAAGCCCCATTGTTTACCTGTGGTGTGGTATCCAAGTTTAGGAACAGCTGCCTGGATAATACCTCTGAGGCCAATATGCATGGTGTAATGTTTTGGTTTGTCTTGCAGTGAGGTGGACTGCAGCCATGGAGCCTCTAGCATGCATGGACTTCAACTGGTTAAATACATTCTCTACTAATAGCAGCTCAGTAATGCCGTTAATTATTTTATATCTTGATTCATAAGCGAATAAGCATTACTGGAAGTTGCCATGTGGCTCAGTGGATGATGAATAATAATAATAATAATCTAAACTTATATAGCGCACTTTTCTTAAATTCAAAGGCGCTTCACAAAGAATTACAAACTAAAAAATAGTTAAATATGAGAAGAAACTAAATATTATAAAAACCAAGCAACTAAGTTAAACATGATTTAGACTAAACATGTTCGAAAACTAGATATCATAGGCCTGTTGAAACAAAAATGTCTTAAGACGAGATTTAAAAGTGTTCAATGATGGTGAGAGTTTAATGTTATCTGGTAAAGTGTTCCACAGCCTGGGCGCTGCCACAGAGAAAGCTCTATCGCCATATGTTTTTGTTGTTTTACCACTTGGAATTTTTAGAAGAAATTTGCTTTTGGAACGTAGGTGTCTGGTGGGCACATATTTTTCTAACAAGTTGCTAAGATAAATCGGTGCAAGCGCGTTGAGTGCCTTAAAAGTAAGTAGCAAGATTTTAAACATAATGCGTTGAGTTACAGGAAGCCAATGAAGTTCTATGAGTATATGAGTTACATGATCGAATTTTCTCTTACGCATGATTAATCGGGCAGCACAGTTGTGAACTAATTGAAGTTTCTGAACAAGAGTTTGCGGAAGGCCATAAAGGAGAGAATTACAATGATCAAGCTTACAAGTAATAAATGCATGTACTAGCGTCTTGGTATTCTCAGCAGATAAGTAGTTCCTAATACGTGCAATGTTACGAATGTGAAAGAATGAAGCCTTGCAAATAGAAGCCACTTGTGATTCCAAATTCAAAGAATCATCAAATACTACGCCGATATTGCGAGCAGACTTAGAAGAAATAATAAGATAATTGCCTATATTAAGTGGCGGAAGTTGGATTTTAGGTCGAAACTGAGATCCTATTATTAGTAGTTCAGTTTTATCAGTGTTCAGTTTTAAATTATTCAAAGACATCCAGGTGGTAATGTCATTGATACAAGCTTCGATCTTGGCTGCAACTAAAGATTCCGGTGCTTGAGAGTCAAATGAGAGGTAAATTTGAGTGTCGTCTGCGTAGAAATGGCACATCATATCATGGCTTCTAATGAGGTCACCCAAAGGAGAAGTGTACATAAGATAAAGTAACGGTCCTAGGACCGACTTTTGAGGCACCCCATATAGCAGATGAACAGGTGCTGACTTTTCTCCTCGGATACACACATACTGTTTACGACCAAGCAGGTATGAACGAATCCACGCTAGAGCATGCCCTGTTATTCCAAAGCAGGCAGTCAGACGCCCAAGCAGAATTTCATGATCAACGGTGTCAAATGCCGATGAAAGGTCCAGTAACACCAAGGCCACCGTTCGATGTTGGTCTATGGCTCTTAAAATGTCGTTCTGGACCCTCAGCAAAGCAGTCTCAGTGCTATGCCGTCTTTTATAGGCTGACTGAAAAACTTCACCAAGGTTATTATCATCGACATAGTCAATCATTTGGGATGCCACAACCTTTTCAATAACCTTAGAGATGAATGTAAGATTAGATACTGGTCGGAAGTTCTTAAATTCCTCGTGACTCAAGCCAAACTTCTTCAACAAGGGGCCAATCTGTGCGACCTTTAAAGCGTCTGGCATAGTAGCAGACTCTAGAGAGACATTGACAATGTTGGTGATAGCAGGTAATAATTGAGGAAAGCACTGCTTCAGGACAGAAGCTGGAACAGGATCAAGGTCACAGGACTTGATTTTAGACGAGCTGATCAGATCTGCCACTTGTCTAGGATTAACACTTTCGAAGGATGATAGCTGGCATCTTAGGTTAGATTCATCTTGCAAGGAACTTGGATTGGCAGCTAATACACTTGCTCGTATCATATGAATCTTATCAATAAAGAATGCATTAAATCGATTAACGAGTTCTTTATCGGAGTTACAAGATGGGAAACAAGCTTCAGGCTTACGATTCAAAAGGTTATCAACTATTCGAAAGAGCGTTTGCTGATTTCCTTTGTTACAGTCAATAACAGACGAGAAATAACTTTCTTTAGCATTCGACGTTGAACGCTTATCATTCTGAATTGAAATCCGCCAATGGGAAGCTCAACAGGCTATATTATACTGGTAACCTCATTCATTGCCATGTACGCCTGGATTCAAAACATAGGAACAGTCTGTGGTACCGTGCATGTATTTGACATTGTTTGTCTCTGACTCCATGTAGCATTTTATTTATTTATTTATTATAGATCAAAGTTTCGTTCTGAATGGATGCCGTGTTTTCAAGACAAATAGTTTACAAAAGCTTCTTCTAAGAAAACACTTCAAGTAAATTCCTCAGCATGACAAATGATACATTTCTGATACATATACTGATAGGCACGTAATCCTTAAATAAAGTCGTTTTCATGGAAGAAAGCAAAGAAGATGGCTTTTCCACACAGGAACACTGTACATGTAGCCACTTCCATCTTCAAAAAAAACAAAATAGAATCGAATTTGAATAGTCTGTACTGATGCCTTCGACTATCACTTAAAAACGACACAAAATGCTCAGTCGTGTTGGACTGGGAAAACTCCGTCGACGTCCGAGTGATGAAACTGACTCAAGGTATCTTCATCCTAATCCTTGTACCGTCGATTTAGTCAAAATGCAAACAAATTGGAACTTAGCATGCTTATTGGTTCAAGACAAAAACTAAACACTGTCTCACCAACTGTTGTGCCTTTAACTAGATAATTAATGTGCCAATAAAGCAAGTCACAACAAAATCTCTAGGGGTACATATCGATGAAAACCTAACATGAGCAAAGCATATTGAAGTCACATCTAAGAAAATTGCGTCCAGTATTGGAGCTTTGAAACGTATCAGACCATACGTCCCCTTTAACATTATGTTAACAGTGTATAATGCTTTAATACAGCCACACTTTGATTATTGTTGTCAAGTGTGGGAAAATTTTAACAAAGGTCTGAACGATAAATTACAGAAACTCCAGAATCGCGCCGCACGAGTTCTATTGAGCACTTCATATGACTCCAATGCCGAGCAATTATTCAAAAAGCTGGGTTGGAAGAATTTCAAAACCCAGCGTCTAGTCATTTGGTAATGATGGTTTTTAAGTCCCTGAATGGTTTAACTCTTAACCTCTCGTCCAAATTCATACCTCGCAATGACCTGACAAACTATAATCTCAGATATTCTTCCAACAAGCTTGCTGATTCCACATCCACGTACATTAAATTACTGCAAACGAAGCTTTAGCTACCGCGGAGCGGTTTTATGGAACAGCCTTCCTTACGACTTACAAAACGAGAAATCTCTTTTGACATTCAAAAAGAAAGTTAGTTGCTACGACTTCTCCAATTTCTCCTTGTAACTTGTAATGTCTTGCATACGTGATGGTAGAAATAATATTGAAGAACAACTAGCCATTGTACCGGGTAGCAATCCCGTGTCTCATAGATCATAAAGCATAATTATACAGTTGTGCAATCTGTGCTAATAGTAAAACCGTATTATTTAAAAAAAAATCGTGCAAGCAAGCGGTGTGAAAAAAAATTTCGTGCAGAACTTTCAGTCAAAAGAAAATTTGATCCAGAAAAAATTGCTCAACCCCCCCTCAAAAATATAATGGTCCATCCCTAAATGAAAAGGCTTGGATGAATATAAACATCCAACTGACAACCGTTGAATAACAAAAAACAAAAGAAAAAGAAAACCCTCTAAGAAAATATAGGATGAAAAGGATGTTACAAATATACAAAACTAACATATAGGCAGTGTTCTCTTTAGAGAAGTAGATTGAAGCCGCAAAGGAGAACAAAATGAGTAAAAAACAAGCAGCTTAAAGAGAAAGACCTCGTGGGGTTTACGCGCGCGTATTTGATTAACTTTGCAAGGTTTTATTGCTTCATTCTTAAAGTGCTAAATGTTACTCACTCTCTCTCTCTCGAATGGTTTAGTTTATACTTAAAAAATGTTGAATATCAAAATTATACAAATTACTGGCAACCATATTTCGAATGCATGGTTCAATAACATTATACTAGAACTGATAATTCAAAAATATCTTTAACACCTTTTTTATTTTTTCTATGCGTACTGGTGTTACAAGAAATGGTTGCTAACCTTTACTGGCTCAAAAAGGATGAAAAAGTGCGTTGCCAAGGCGAATTATAAAAAGCATAACTTTTCTTCTTTAAAAAAAAAAACTAGCCATGAAATACATTGAAGTTTATTTGTTAATACTGAAATCAGCACATCAGTTTATATATCTTTTAGATCTTCAAAATAATGCATTACCTGTAGAAAGTAAACCGGTATATCTGGCGGTGACTATACCCTCTGTGTCAACTAATGATGTGTCAGCGTGATATTCTAGGGAACCTCACTAGCGAATGAGACCTCAACTTCCAGCTAGCTAGTTACTGTAGTTCAATGGCAGATGCCGAACAAACTGAGAAACCGTGTCCCTATAGAACTATCTTGAACAACTGAACGCATAATATCTATTATTCCTCGTAAATTATTCAAGAGAATGCACGATACAGCACACAGAACATGTCACGGAGACAATCGATTTGCTAAGGATGCTGATTGTACATCAAAGTACTTTTACGAGTGTTCCATTTAGTTTCTGCGCCAGTTCTTGCGTTTTTGCCCGCTAGCAGAGGCCTTTCCAGCTAAGAATTAATAAGCGACAGAAGAGGAGAGATCTCTGTTAGCAGGAAATTGCGTTTATATAATTGTCGCCTTCTAGAACTGAGAAATGTTTTAGCTTTCAGAAGTTAAATCAGTAGTTCATTTCCTGATTTACTCATTTCGATTTATTTCCAAACCTCGCACTTTGCGGATTAGTATCATTTTTTTTATTGTGGTCAAGGCACTCCAGGCATAAATTGAGTTAGCTGTAGGAATTATTTCAATTATTTCCAGTTACGAAAAGCACATTGCTGATTGACGTGGCTCAACAAGAGGAATCGGCACGATTCCTAGCTATATACGCTTTCCTTAGAACTGGCAAATAGAATTTCAAATTTCAAACTGAAATATAATTTAGGTCATAACTTACGAAAGCCACCCTTTTCAACATACCTCTTCAGGCGCGGATCCAGAATAAAATCTGACCGGTTTCCGACTTCCCAACTCAAACTCCAAAATTGGAAATTTTACTGAAGTTTTAATCGAATGTTAAGGTTACTAAAAAAATCTGGATCCACGCCTGCTCTTCTCCCCATTTCTTCAACGGAACGCTTCAACATTTCCTCCACCATCAGTGTTCTCCTGAAGAGAGTTGATAGCGTTAGGGGCCCATCTTCATATTTCTCTGGAACCCATCTTAACTTTTACTGTGGAAATTGCCATCACCGTTGACTTCCCTAAATGCCAATTGCCTGCCTTGAAAAAAAAAGTTATTAAACAGGTGTTATAAGGCTCGGGCGCCTTATTCAACTGTCAAATAACGAATCAGTAGCAAGTACTTAATTTAAGAGTATGTATATCTTAGATATACAGATATATACGAGAGTACGGTTCTTCCTTCATGTAGGCTAACATGAATTACTACCAAATTGTATGATTGTGTATTGTGTTCTATTGTATTGTGTATTTCGTTCTATTGTTTTGTATTGTGTTAATTTCTATTGTATTTTGATAGCAATTCATGTATTGCCTACATGAAGTGACCACCAAGAGTACACAAACACCGAGGAATTTTGAAAAAAGTGTGTTTTATTGCCAACGTTAATTGCTGTACGATATTAAATAGTGTATAGGGGTTCAGGCCTCTATATAAGAAGGAGGGTTGGCAGGGGCCAAATGCCTTCTCCAGCACTTTCAGGTCATGTTTTGTGTATTTATTAGTACATTTTCTCTTGGGATACGGAAAAAAAGAAAACATTACTCCAGGGAAAAGTCAGCCGGGTGACCTGAACTGGGACAACAAATGTACGAGCTTATATCGGTCTATTTGCACTTGTGTATGGTGTTACAGATGTCTGTGTTGCACTGCTCTTAGCAAATCAGAATCGAGATTATTAATAATAATAACTATGTTTAGACAGGGTGCCCATATCTCCGAGGAGTTTTTCAATGGGGTCCTGCGTAACATAAAGTTCTAATAAAGTAAAATAAAGTTTAGATAGGATAGTTACAACTAATTTAAAATAACAATGATAAGTAAAAATTGATAAAAATGTATATGTTGTGGTTCAACAAATTTTGGGTTCAATTCTTTTTAAACCAGTTCAAAAAAAATTACCAGTTCAAAATTTTTAAACCAGTTCATTTTTGTAAATCTGGTTTCTTTTTAAGATTCTAAAAGGGAAGTTATGTTAACTGATGTTAGGGTTATTTTAAATGTTGGATTTGGGTTTAGAATTGTTCACATGATTATTGAAGGAGGATTATAGTGATTTGTAGCTATAAACACCCTAACTTAGTGAGCACCCTTTGTTGACATTTAGGGTGTTTTTAAATGTAGGGGTAGGGTTTGTATTAGTTCACAGGACCATCGAAGAAGCATTATTTTTCTGTTTTGTTCAGACCCTAACTTAGTGAGCACCCTGTGTTGATGGTTAGGGTGTTTTTAAATGTAGGTGTAGGGTTTGTATTAGTTCACAGGACTATTGAAGCACATACAGTGCTTGGGTAGGGTATTCTGCAGTTGCCCCAATTCCAATAAGGCTTTTGTTACTCTTTGACTTTATCGACTTAAATATGAAAAATAAGTCTCGTGCAGGTAAATAATCGTGTAGTCAGGTGTACAGTTCACTCATGTTTTGGTCACGTAATTATACAGACAATTGCGAAAATCCGTAAGATCCACAAGTTTTTACCAATGTTAGGGACAATTTTTCTCTTTTAAAATCCCCCCTCCCCCCCAAAAAAGAAGTAAACCCCTTTTTTATGAATCCCTAAAAATTGAAAAATCCCATTTTAGAATCTTGAATTCTTGAAATTTTGAACTGGTTTAAAAATTTTGAACTGCTTTGAAAATTTTGAACCAAAAAAAATTTCCAACCACAACATATATACAATAAGAAATCTAAAAAGTTAGAAAATAAAATGCGCTTTAAAATTGGCTAATGAGTTCGGATGGGAGGGATTCCACCCCAGTTTGTTCTTGCTTGTTTAAGATGGGCATTGTTCCTCAGCCTAGGAATAAATATAGTTCATTTTCAGGATTTTCTTATACAGCTGAGCATGGCTGAGCATGGTGTTTTCATGTCTGCGTGCTTTTAACCGCATCGCCAACATAACTGACGAAAGCGGGTTCTAATTTGTTCATTTAAACTAAGCTGTAGCCAGCCAGGAAACCGTTGCATCGTTTGTCAAATCATCCTGTTTATCCTGTTTAAATGTGTTACGTACCGAGGAAACAGCGACTTAATTGATTTATTTGTATTTACCGTTATATATTTTCACAAGCTGCTATTGCTTGTATGTTAATTATTTTTCGTTTTTACTTATCTTGACTAGCTTATTGCATATAGATTTATATACATTATAGTTAGGCATAGTGTAGCATTACTGACGGGCCGAGGTAAGCGTGTATAAATAAAGTTTTACCTACCATTCTAATGCCATGCAGAGAGGGAGCTCCCCCGGGCCTGACACAGTTCCGATGTCAAATGTTTTGCCAGTAAATTCTATTTCTGAAATATTTAGCATCTCAAAACTAAAGATGGTTGCTGAAGAATTTTGCTGATTAAAGTTGAGGCCTGTCAGTCAAGTTTAACTTTTCTTATACGTTTGCTGAAATTAGCCGTTACGCAGGCTAGCTGAAATTTGATCGCGGCGTTTAATTAACAACTGTAGACCATGTACCCTGGTCCCGGACCCTGGTCAGACTGGGGTGGTCATTTTCCGGTAAATATTTTGTTGGCAGTTGATCAGATTCTGTATTTCACAGCACATCATGTTTGTCCCTCCTGTCTCTAGAAGCTGACTAAATGTTTAAAAGAAACATTAACACAACTGAAAAGAGCCTTCTTTCCTTTGTTTTTCTTTAATCACGTTCCTTTCACAAATTAAGAGATCTAGAAAGTTTATTCGGCAAAATAAGGGTTTTGGCGGTCCCGACATAAACGGCCTGACATCATTGTCTTTCTATAGAAAATGTAGTTCTTGCAAAATGTTATGTTTAGTTTAATTTAGATCGTAGATCGAGACTTTTGTGCTTTCTTTACTTACTGACAAATACATAACCATGCGTGTCTGTTAGCTTGAATGTGAGTTGTAAGAACTAAAAGTCAAAGTGGACTTGAGATACCGTGAAGAGGTTTAAATATGGTCAGTTAACATGTTAAAATACAGCCAAGAGAAACTAAAAGAAAATGAAAGCGGTGATCGGGTATTTCCCGAACTTTTAGCTTTGGAAAGTTTCAGTTTCCTGTCATATAGCAATTTTGCTTAGTAATGCTTTTAATACAATGTAGTTCGTTTTGATTATGGAATAATCTTCCTAATTTTCCTATTCTGAAATTATGGTCACACGATTATTTCCTGGCAGTTATCAATGATCACATATTTATTACTATTTATCTATACTTGCTTTCCTTACTTTTCGGTTCTTTTTACTGGTCCTTTGCTTTGTTTCATAGTAATTTCGTTTCGTCTACGGTTTAGGGAATGTCGAGAAAGTGCCGCTCCTCAGTCATTTCATGGTTAAAGGTCATGCTATGTTCGTTCCATTTCCAAGAAATGAAAGCCACGCAATTATTCATTGTTTGGAACGCTTCACTAAATAAACAACCAGTTTCTCGACTTCGTTATAAAATACGCGAATAAAAGCTGGATACGTACATTCAGTCATTTCTGATCATTGTATCATGACGATTCAGTATTTTTTTTAGAAAAGAAAAAGGTAGAAAACTTGGTAAACCTGCAATGATTCAAACTGGACTGTTTTTCCTAATCCGGTTGAAGATGATAAATTAAACATACTAACGACGCTTATTAACAATCTAAGGGCGGACTGGTGTCTAACATCGTTCACCTGAGTAAAAGTGGGTCAAAGACGGTTTGTAACTGTTCTTTTCGTACTTATATATATGGACCATTTTTGTAGGCGCATATAATGCAAACAGGCCAGGAAAAAAGCGGTTGCGAGCGCCGCTATCATGCAAGAGCGTTACGTTCAGTGTGGCTGTTTGCTGAAAGGTTCGCTGTGCTGGACTTGGTCAATATAAAACCTCCTCGGTTTATAAGAAAAGTTCGATGGCTGGCTCAGTCCTCTTCACTTGGACTAACAATGTTAGTTTCTGGTTTCAAGCTCGCCTGAAAATTTCGTTTAGCTCTAACTTGCTTGTCCTCCAGAATTTGGTAATGCGACGGCTAGAGTCTCCGCCAGCGTCGGCCTCTGGGTCGGCTATATCGATCGTCCGGTTTGTCTGTTTAGTGAATTGCTGTCATTAAAAATGCTCCCTTCGTTTCTTAATGCATCTGACTGTCCGTACTTAAATTGCATATAGCGGAGAGCCAATCGGAAAGCGAGAAAATAGGATGTTGTTGTAAAATAATGCATCGACAGTATACAGGGTAAGATATGGAAAGTGAAAGGTTGATGTATGGAGAAAAGACACGGATTTTGTATGGAGGATGTATGGTAATGAAATGAGTTGTATGGTAATAACATGGTATTGTATGGTAATGACATGTATGGAGGATATATGGTAATGATGTGGGTATTGTATGGGAACTGTATGGTAATGACATGGGTATTGTATGGCAGATGTATGGTAATGATGGGTATTGTATGGAGGGATGTATGGTAATTATGTGGGTATTGTATGGGTATTGTATAGGTACTGTATGGAAATGATATTTTAGACAAATCCATACTTTTCCCATATACTTTTATATGGTCAATGTATGGACCAGATATGGATCACGTATGGGTTTGAAAATATTGCCATTTAGACAGTATGTAACCCATATGGCCCATACAAATCCTATGCAAAACCCATCACATACCCATATATGGAACTTGAATGGGCCCAAACAAAACCCCAAAAAGGGGCATATATGGCCCGCCATATCAGATATGTTGGTAAGGGTAACACTACGTTCATGTAGGTTGAACTAACAAGAGAGGCTAACGAGGAATCGTTTGTTAACGTCAATCAAGATGTTGGCGATGACGTCTTATAAACATAAACAATTTACGTCTTGTTTATGACGTAATTACATATGCGTGGCGGTACCGGGTCCGGCCAGGTATCCGGGTCCGCCGGATTTTTTCATAAAAATATGTAGAATTCCGAGTTAGATGATTCAGAACTAATTAAACAGGAAAAAAATCCGGGTTCATTTTCACAATATATTGGAAATCCAAGCCTGTACGGCATTCTAACTGATTCTAACTCCTTCAGAAGATAGATAGACAGACATACAGCGTGACAAGCTTTATTTATACATCAATATTTCAAAAAATACAATAAGATAATGACTGGTGTGTGGGAGTCCGACACAGAATATTTAACAATATAATTAATTCACTGAAGTCGAAGTGACTAGCTATAAATAGTGGCGTCGAAATATGCCCTGATATTTCGTCCGCGGACATTCATTTATCTGATCATAGAAGAGAACTGAGCTTCGATGATCAGATAATGTCCAAGGACAAATATCAGGACATAGTCACTGAGACTGAAGTGAATAATTGTTTTAGTATAATTTCATCAGTGAATATAAGAGAAATTAAAACTAGACAATAATAGTCTGACTTCCGACCCTTTTATAATGCACCTATCAATGTTAAGCCCGAGGGGGGAGGGGCGGGCAAAGCGTGGGGATTTGACATTTTCTCCAAAAAAAGTCAATCCCCACCCGGGGACAACACGTTCGGTCAAAAATGAACTATAAGGGACTACGAGAATGGATTTTCTAAAAGCATAGAAATACCGAAAAAACAGTCCAAATGCACACTAGAATTCAAGTCTTCACTTATGAGACCTCGTACCGTATTACAAAGAGAGGAAATGCAGCGAAAATGAGTGGAAATGGGCAAAACTGAAAGTGAAAACATGCCACGGCAAGTGAAAATTTATAGAAAGGAACCGCTTTCATGAGTTCACTTTCAAGGACAAATTTGCTGGAAACTACGAACTAGTTTTGTGGATTATATATAGCCATCACAGAATCAAAGACCATGGTAATTAAATCAAGAGACAAATTATTTCGGTACGAGAAAGCTTGAAAACACATGGAGAGCGTCGAGAGAAGAGCATAAGCCATAACACCTTAACAGCAACTGGCTCCCTGAATGAAACTAGAACTTGACGTTGTTTTTCTATCAAGAACCACGAGGAAAATAACTCGAATAAGTACGATCTTTTTGAGTCGAACCGTTCCCAAATTTGTAGGACAAGGTCTCGTGTTATTTATTACTCTAAGTAGACGTTATTTCCTTGTGAAAGTTTGTGATTCATGAGGACCGAATAAACGCAACCCGAAACTCGTAAGTAAACTTTGTTTGTGAAGGCTTATATGAATTTTAAAAAAGCTTCAAGTTTAACATACTTATTTAGTTGTTTCTTTGGGGGATTTTGGAAAAGCGTTTTCTTTGATTTCACATTATTTATTTCTTCGTGAGAAACATCGGTAAATATGCGAGCGGCCATTTCGGTAAATGCCTTGTATGTCATATTCACCTCCAGGCGCTCTGCAGGTGAATATAGCGACGCATGACGTAATTCTCGACCAATCCGGCAGAGCACGGGAATCTCTATATTCACTGATGAAATTATACTAAAACGTGTCGATACCCGTTTTGAAGTGTGGTAGGGAATGGGCCTTTTGCAGGAATGCAATCACGTGATTGTACTGGAAGGCAAAACAAAATCTTAATTCATATATTTAAAGGCAGTTGTACGATATCGGTAGTGTTATTAGTAAAACTTGTTTGTAAATACTATTTTCCACCTCCAATCGATTGTCGATCTTTCTAAAACAGTATTTTTTTAAATAGCTTGCTCTCCAGCATCCATGGCAACGCCTTTCCCATGGGGATCACGAGCTCAATTCATTCGTTAACGAAGTATTATAATATCAGCACTCTTTTTAAGAACTTATTAAGATACTCAGAAAAAATTGAATTAAAAATCGCCAAAAAAACTCCTTTCACATGATAAGAAATGGAACACAATTCTAATGGCAATAAATAAGTAATTAGAAAAACGTAGCGTAAATTTGAGTATGTTTTTTATTTTTAGTGATATTTTGTATAGTTTAGTGTTAGTAGATGTGTAATTTTGTAAAATTTATTAAAGAAAATAAAAAGAGGTTGTTAAAGACAAAAAAAAATATATCAGCACGTGACTGTTAGCTGCAAAAGGCCTATTGGTTTATCTCAGGTTGATCCTTAGGTAGCTCCTCCACTATAACTAACACTACATTTGAGATAGTCAATACGTGCATGGTTTAGGTAGTTTGTTTTCAGAATTTCTTTGATTATGATTTAACCTTCGAGGCGTGAATATGTCCTGGAGATAAACTGGAGTAAGCTTATATATGAATAGTTTTATATACATAGTGATAGCTGTTTGCTTCTTTCTATTTACTGGTAACTTGTTCCAGCCAAGCGTATCGAATAACACATTTGAGCTCGTATCATAACTAGAAATGTTATCACTCTGACAGCGCGATTTTGAAGCTTCTGGAGTTTGTTCCCAAACTGAGCTACAATACTCAAAGTGAGGTTCTATTAGGGCTTTGTAAATTTTATGTGCGGTATCCCTGCATATCAGTGATCTAACTCGTTTAAGTGCACCAGTGCCAGGAAATCTTTTTCGAAATTCCCTTATATGCTTTTCTCAGGACAAAGTATCATCTGTATATAATAGTCGCAATGATTTAGTGTAGTCTACTTTTTATATTTCCTTACCCTCTATATGTATGTGGATGGCACAATCTCTTTGGGTATACAGCTTTTGTCGGGAGCCAATGACCTTGAACTCAGTACTAGTTTTAGCAACATTAAAGCTTAGTTTATTTGCTCTGGTCTTTAGTATAAACCAACTAGTGGACTATAACGAATCCTGCATTCTGATTGGCTACCCTACTATAGGTCTATTTGTGATAGCCCATGGTAGAGAGATACCGCACGCATTTTCACGAAATAAAAACCTTTTTTCAACTTCAATTTGTTTCTTTCTATTATTTTCTACTGTCCGACTAGTTAGTTTACACTAAAACAATTAGACCTCACGCCCTCATGGGCTACGAGTTAAGTAGCCCGTTCGGCTGCGCCTCAAGGACTATCGACTCGTAGCCCATTCAGGCTGCGGGTCTAATTGTTAAATAGTCCCTTATTGATTTTAATTTGTAGATCGGTCTGACTTGAGGTGACCGAAAGCTTATACTAGTATCATCGGCATACATTCGAGGAGTGCCGTCGTTTAAGCAATGGGCCTTTTGCAGGAATGCAATCACGTGGTTGTACTGGGTTGCAAAAAATCTTAATTCATATATTTAAAGGCACTTGTACCAGATCGGTAGTGTTATTAGCAAAACCTATTTGTAAATGCCATTTTCCACCTGCAATTGATTGTCGATCTTTCTAAAACAGTGTCTTTAAAGAAAGCTTGCCACCCAGCATCCATGGCAACGCCTTTCCCATGGGGATCACGAGCTCAATTAATTTGTTAACGATGTATTATATCAGCACGTGACTGTTCCCTGCAAAAGGCCTATTGGGTAAGTCGTTTATGTAGATAATATTAAACAATAGTGGTCCAATTATCGGACCAGGGGGACTCTCAACAACGTATTGGACTTGCACTAGGTAAGTGGCTATTAACGTTGCAATTTTGGCTCTATTAGTTAAGCAAGAATTGAACCATTTCGGGGCATTTTGGTTAACTCCATAGTTAGCTAATTTTTGCAGAATAATTTCATGGTCAATAGTGTCAAAGGCTTCCTTCCTTTAAGTCGATGAAGATGACACCATTAAGAAAGCCCTTGTCAATATTAACACACCAACTATCCATGACCTCGAGCAGTTAGAGTACCGTGCATGGAGTGAACGAAACCCTGTTGTTAATTAGGTAAATAATTATGGTCATTGAGATACTTGTATAATTGCTCATAAATGATTTTTTCCCCGAAAATTTTAGCAACGATCAGGGTATTACTGATATGGGTCGATAGTTGTTTAAATCTGATTTTAAGCCTTTTTGAAAATGGGTGAAACTCTAGCTTAGGGAAGGTGCTACAACATCGGCAGCGAGTTTTAGGAACTTAACAATAAATTTTGTCCAAACCGGTTCAGTGCTTTTCTTCCATTGATCTCGTTACTTGTTTACACTGGCATTTGCAAAGGAGAATGTGTCATCGATAGGTTTGAGATAAGAAAGAGGGTCAACGTTAGTCTCCAGTGTTTCACTGGCTATATCCTGACCGATATTAGTAAAGTGAGAATTAAAGGCTTCGGTGATGTCGATTGGAGAACTGAGAGACTCGTTCCCTTTTTTTTATTTCGCAGATATTGGTTACTTTTCTTTGGCGATTGTGCATGAAGTTCATTAATCAGCTTCCAGGTTTTCCCTGGATGTTTTTACTTCAAGGTTATCGGCCGTACAATATTTGCGTGTTGCTTCCTTGATGGAATTGTTTTCGTCATTTCTAGCTTCTCTAAATTTCTCCCAAATCATGTGGTCTTTAGATGAAGTTAGTTTTCGTTTCAATTGAAAATCCCTTTGGTACATTTTGCGAATAAATCCTGGGGGACTTTTTGTTACTAGTTCTTTGTCTTTTCAATAGTGCATGTTTATGAATGACGTCCATTAAATGTTGTTTCCACCTGAAGTCTTCGTGGCACTGCTTGTATAGAGATGCTTTCTTTTAGCCTTAAGTCATGCAGAAAGGTTTCTTCGTTAAACTTTTTAAGTTGTCTTGATGGACACCAGAGCGAATATAGCTACGTTTGCGTGTTAAATAAACGAGAGTGGTCACTTATGTTGCCGATTTGAATAACACTCTAGTTAGAAACTTTTTCCGGGCGGTTTTTAGGCATAAGTCAATTAATGTGCTCGAGGTTTGAGTTATTCTTGTTGATCATGAGTGATCATGGCGGTCAGCGGTCGTGAAGCAACTGCAAAGATGGCGTCCTTTTCCATGCTCTCTCTAATTTGAAAGATTTGTCATTTTCCCCTAAGTTTCATGCTTAGTGTATCCTGTTTGTCTTGAGTTGCTCTACTGTTTATAATTCTCCAACTATGGCATCGGTAGGAGTCTTGGAAGCCATATTTGACAGAAAATTAGAGCCTGTTCTTCGGTCCAGGTTTCGTCAATCAACAACACAGTTTCGGAGCTGCTGAATTCATCTCGTTTTTGAGTGATAAATACGAGGACTTAAGGAAGGATACTTCAGAATTGAAGAAAGAAAACAAGACTCTGAAGGAGGAGAGTGCTGTTCTGAAGTCTGACCTTAGGGAGACTTGTAGAAGATTGTCGATTCAAGAAAGCTTGCAAGATAATGGTGAACAATACTCGCGGAGAGATTGCCTCGAAGTCCGAGGCATTCCCATACGAGAAAGCGAGGAAGATAACAACAATATCATCCAGGCTGTCAGTGAATTCATTGGGGTACCTGTTGCCGATGCAGATATGCCTGTGAACAGATCCACTACTTCTAGCTAGAGATCCAGCGATAATTGTAGTTTGTTAGGCGTGCCGAATGAGGGATAATTTCTATAAGGCTAGGAGAAGCCTATATCTAGCCTATATCTATGCTTCTATGCTTCAGTCGTGTTTTTACCATTTGTCGTTTTTATAGTCGCGTGTGTGTTGGGGCGTTATCTTAGAATTGCCTCTTACTCATCAACCGCCGGTTTTCCGGTTTGTTTAAGTTAACGAGTCGTGTTTGTTTGGCGTTATTGCAAGTTAAGTCCTAGCGCATAGCAAGCTTCTGGACTCCACACCATCGATCTCATGGCCATCCTTTCTAATTTTTATGTTAAGCAAGATTGTTCGGGGCGGAATCTTAAGTTTCTTCGCTCCTTACCCCTACCCAAAAGCTGCGGGAGGCAATGTCTTCGCTCAAGTTATTCCACATTATGATAACTAAAGGCATACGTGTTCTCACCTTTTAGTCTCGTCGGCCCCCTTTATTCGCTTCCTCACATCACATACACCATCGTGGTTCATGATTTATGCCCCCGAAAGTTTTGGTGACCTATCCTTCTCGCATCCAGTTCTATAGCTCCTTCAAGCTGGGCTCTAAGGGTGACTATCATGTCCTGTTCCCACGCTATGGACTTCCAGTCCCGGCGCCTACAATGGGATTTGTAGCCTTTTCGGATCTCTCACTTATAGTCTTATAAGTTTTGTATGCGGACATAACTGATTAGACATCATCTTCTTCAATATATCCTTATTTTCCTATGTATTAACCCTAATTCTATACTATGGATCTGTCGCAGCTAGGTTTAATATCCATAGGATAATTATGCATATGTATCAATCTCAGTTCTATTTTCATTTATAATTAGCGCGCCGAAATGACTTCACAGAGGCGGTATTCCCCTTCTTAATATTTATGCGCATATAATTAGCTACTCGAAAACGAGGCTATCCCCGCATCGTTTCTTAGCTGAAAAGCAAAATGGCGTCGCGGACGGAACATTGTTGCGTTCCTCTATGCAGTGGAGACAAAAGGAAAAATCCTGAATTGTCCTTTCGAACTCGGGTGGACCTTGCGGCATCCTCGATGCGGAGATGCCTCGTTATCGAGTAGCGAATTAGATATGCGCATAAATATTAAGAATAGTCAATTTAGCTCAGTTGCCTCGTGTTAGTATTAGGTCCCAGGGGGATAAGATTAGATATTAAAAGACCGGGTTTAGCTGCCATCCTCTCTTTAGCGCGTATTGCTGCGGTGCCTACGGATCTCTGTTAAGTGGTTTCTCCCCACCCACCTCCCCTCAGGCGACAGTTGGCCACTTGCATCTGCACCTATGCCCTGCATAAAAGTATATCTTCCTATACCTCATCTCCTACTGTGCAGGTCATAGAGGCGCACCTTATATCAATGAAAATCATTTACAATACTGCCTAAGAAATTTGTAGTAGTGACTGGGCGCAGTGAATTGATGTACATATCAAAACATATCAAACATTTTTGTTTTCTTTCTCACTCTTCTAGAATCCGCTATTGATAGAATTGCTTTTTTGCATACTATGGTAAAAAAAAATAAGTTAAATATTAGAAGCAAAAATAAGAAGGTATTTTAAGCACAAGATATCGATAGTGAACTCTTTACGAAAGCTTTAATTTGCATGTCCCGCGTCACATTTCAAAACCTGTTCGACGCTTTTCCCCCTGTTTTCGTTCACATAGTAATATCATACTAAACAACATTGCCTCCAACCTAAGTAGTGCCAAAAAGCAAAAGGTATTTCGACGGAGATTCGATAAAAAAACACATTGACTTTTGTGAAATTACGAATATTATTTATCACGGTATAGGTGTCCCAAGTAATTTAGATTTTCGGCAGAAATTCGCATTTTCATAGGAATTGTCTGATATACGCCAGTAACTTAAGACCTGATATTTGAGCCAAAGAATCGCTGTTTCTTAGTGTGCTCGTGTTATTTTAATCAAAATCGGATTTCTCTTTTGCGAGATATATAAATTCAAAGTTGATGAAACCATTTGTCGATAGGGGAAAATAAAAACTAATTTAGAAGATCGGTATCTGCATTTTGCTTGATAACTTAAGAACGCAAATCATAATTAAAAAGAGAAATTAAATGAAGGGTTTGTGGTCGCTTGTATACAAAATAATCCTACAGTAAAAAGGTTTTAATAGTACATTTTGGTATTTGGCTAGAGTTCGAGAGATTTGACTGAACGTTTTTGTCGACACTCAGTGCTGAAATTTACATAAAACATGCGGCAAGAAACTCTACTGTCCGAAAAAGTTTAAAATTGGTACTAATTCAAGCTTATTTATTTTCTATTAAAATAAATAGCTTACCGTAACTACTATAGGTCTGAAATTGCGTTCATATTATTTCAAGGAAAATCGGATTTCAACTTCGCGAGATACGGTCTAAAACATTCTGGCTGTAACTATATGCTGTATATGTTTACAACCAAATATGTTACACTTTCAGATTTTGTTAACAATTGCCGACTAATTAGATTTGATCGCAGTAATAGTTTTTCTATAATGGCGATGAATACGAGAATATGAATTGCATATCTATGGCACAAATAACATAAGCAGAAATGTAAGGGTGAAATCAATGTTTGTATACCGTACATTTGTTGTCCCAATTCAGGTCACCTGACGTTTCCCTTAAGCCAATGTTTTTCGTTTTTCTGTATCTCAAGATCATAGAGGAAATGTATTACTTTCTCTAATTGGAAAACAAAGCACTGAATCCTCTGGAGAGCTGTCACATGATCTGAATTGGGACAACAAATGTACAAGCTAAATCGGTCTATTCTAACTGCAAAACAAAACAGCGTTTATCGTAAGGATTTATTCAGATCAGTGGAAACTGGTTCCCAGGTCCCTCACGGGCGATTTATATAACAGTCCATATTTCTAAATAATAAGATTAAAAACGAACGAAAACAACCGATTCTCACTTTTTTTTGCTATTATGTTCAACCTGGAACAAAGAAAACGGCATTTTTCAAAGATCGGTTTAAAACTGATTTTGTGACGCGTCAGTACACCAATTCACTGCGCCCAGTCAGTAGTATAGGATTAAACTATTTCAAAGAAGCACATGTACATTTAACGTGTGTTACTTAGCCTGTAGTTCAGCAGACTTTGTGAACAAATTCTTCAACTCCTTATAAATCCCAGGCGTGAAGATTGCGTCGAAGATGTCATGTTTTTTTAACACAGACTCTGTTGGTAAATCTTTGACGCTTTTAATTTTTACGTGTGCGGCATTTCTGTTCCTACTCTTTTGTACGTTCTTCATTACACTGTTGTGTTTGTCTTCCATTCCAACTGCTATATTTGCTTCTTTAAATCGTCTCCGGGCTTCATCCTTTTCTGAATCGGGTTTCATTTCACACAGATTACTAAGAACTATTTCAAAATAGTCCAGCTTTACGCCTCGTAAGTCTTTTTCTGAGGCTTTCGGAAACGCATATCTGTATATATTTTCATATATTTGTTGGCAAAGCTGTCCCAGTTGTATTCGACACATAGGCTGTTCCAATTCCTGCAATTCCTTGATATCTGTCCTCATTTTTTCATTGTCAGACTTAACTTTGTCCATTTCTTTACCGAAAGCTTCAATCTGAGTTTCCTTCGAAAGAAGGATGTCTTCAAGTGTTTCTATCCTTTTCTTTAAAACCTCAATTTCTTTCTTGGCTGTGGAGTCAACCTGCTTCAGCTTCATCTCTAGTTTTTGTTTACTCGTATTTAGTGCGTCGATGTCTGTTTTTATTTTGGCATTTTCAGACCGTATTTTCTCCAACTCTTTGCTATGAGCTTCATTTTGATTTTCCTTCAAACGAAGGAGGTCGACAATAATATTTATCCTTTCGTTTAATAGCTCGGTTTCATTCTGGCAAGCGAATTTCACTTGCTCCAGCTTTCTTTCCAATTCTTGTTTTGCAGCTTTCAAATATTCAATAGTATCCTGCTCGTTCCCTGGAATTTCTTCTCTGCTGCCTTGTCTTTTCCGTTTGTTTCCTTTCCTTTCGTTGCCATCCCTATTACCTGAATTTCTTTTCGACATATTTTCTTTAGAGACCGCACTTGCTACATAATTTCACATCTATGAACTTGCTGCATTACGTTTCTGTGAGGGACTATTTCATCACGGTATTGTTCATAGCTCCACACCTGTCAATAAAAAAAAACGTTCAGACCAATCAGAACACAGCAATGTTCTCTCGGGGAAAATACCGCCGCCATCTTGACCCACAAGCTCGTCAGATGAAATCACAAACTAGAGTTCTTCGCAAAGATTTAAGAAATTCAGTGAAAGATAGTGATAAATCATTTAAAACAGTGCCACGAAGACTTCACCGAACTCTGCCTTTTTCACCATGTTTGTTTTGAATGTTCTCGGATTAAGGGCCATTGACATATTCCGTTGCTACGCAACACCGTTGCGATGCTCGCAGGAGCAGATGCGATTTTGACTTCCGGTTTATGCTGGCCTGAGAAAACAGCTGACTCGGGAGATATGAGTCGGCTGTTTTCTCAGGTTAGTTTTATGCGTGTCCACCGGCCACCCGATAGTTTTAATACTTATACATGTTTATAAGTTTTATTCGTGGTTTACCTGAAAGGTTTTCATGAATGAATGAAGTAAAGTGTTCAAAAGTCGGAACAAGCTGTAGCAGGGAAAATGAAAAGCTTGGTTTATCGTGTGAAAGAAAATAATACTTAACAAGAAACTCAATCCGATAATTTTGAAGGATCGTTCAGGACTCGAATGGCGCCTAACTGTACGTAATTTGTACCGAGTAAAAAAGTAACGGCAAGCGTACGACTCAATACAATACAATACAATACAATACTTTATTTCACATTTCACAATGATTTTTTTTCAGTTACATTTTCTATATTTAGTTAGAATTTTTATTATTTTTATTATTATTATTACAAAAATATACTAAATATAGTAACACAGAAGGAAATGCCTAGAGTCTAAATAAACCGTGAGGTTATCGAGTTAGACACTAGACTGTTATGTTATATTTGAAATGTAGCACACACACACATTAATCTCAATTTGAATAACAATAGAAAAGAAAATGTTTGATGTACATACATACGTATATATACACACACAGCATGCTAATCATGCTATATCTAACACACTAATTAGTAAATACGAAGGAGAAAAGTTGAAGATTAAAAAAAATTTAGTAGAGAAAAATAGATGGAGGAAATTTAACAAAGAAATTCAATTAAGTTGATCGAAGCAATTAATTTTGCTTAAGGAACAGTTGTTGTTTATTTTTTTTGGCGAAACTGAGTTTATTGAGCTGTTTTAATTCATAGGGAAGTTGTTGCCATACGTCAGTTGCCATGGCGGAAATAGTTTGTTTGCCAGCGTTTGTTCTATAGTGAGCCTTATAAAAATTATCTTTTGATGCAAATCGGGTATTATATGAATGTATATCTTTGGCATAACGAAAATAGTTATCAAAAATTCCTGGTAATTGTTTTTTATGCCATTGATGAATAAATTTTAGGGCCTGAAGTTTGTATACATTGTCAACTGTCAAAATATCTAGCAAGTTTAGTAGTGGTAAAGCACTTTCAGTGTTTTTTCCATATAGAGTGGCAAAAAACAGGATTCTAACAAGATGATTTTGTTTGGTTTGGATTTTTTTCAAGTGGGATTTATAGGCACTGCCCCAGGCAGTGATCGCGTATGAGATGTATGGATAAATGAGGTTATAATAGAGTTGTTTCGTTTGCTGTAGAGAGATATAGTGTCTAAGTTTATAAAAAATGCCAATATTTCTTGATATACGCGAGCAGATAAATGAGATTTGATATTTCCAGGAAACAGTATCATCTATCATCACACCTAAGTATTTGATATGGTCTTTTTTTCTCCAGGGAATAACTGGTGCCATCATTGTTATTTAGTTTTATATTAATAGGTGAGTTCAGTTTCTTTTTGGGAGATTTTATGATCATGTAGTTTGTTTTCTTAAGGTTGATTGAAAGTTTATTTAAGTCACACCATTCTTTTACTTTGATTAGTTCTTGGTTCATCATGGTTTCCAATTCAGAGCTGTTGCGGGAGGAGGCAAATAAATTTGTATCATCTGCAAATATTCTAAAAGACAGTTTGTCTGAGCAGTTTGAAATATCATTTATATATAATAAAAATAACAGGGGGCCTAACGAGCTACCCTGGGGAATTCCACAGACTACTGTCTGTTTAGTTGATTGAACGTTATCTAGGGATACATACTGTTGTCTATTGGTTAGATAGCTGGTGAACCATTGAAGGGGGATTCCCCTAATTCCATACTTTTTCAGTTTTTCTAACAAAATTGAATGGTTTACAGTATCAAAGGCTTTGGCAAAGTCTAGAAACACTCCACAAGTGAATAGGTTATTATCTATTGCATTTTTTAAATTGTCTGTGATTTCAGTAATCGCCTGTTCAGTGGATCTGCCTTTTCTAAACCCAAACTGGAATTCACACAGGATTTCATATTTCTCTATATAACTAATAAGTTGTCGGCTCCGCCGCGCCAACACAGTGAAGTCCGTCAGGAAATCGCCGATGTATGGGAAAGCAAACTTGTATTAGACTCTCCGATGTAGCCGAGCTCTGACCGCTGTTGATAGATTGAAAGAACATCTAATAAATAGTATCTAAATTTATCAAAGATACAGAGGCTGAAATGGCTGCTTTCAGCTAGGAAATGGCTTCTAAAAACACGAAGAAAAGTACGGCCACTCAAGAAGAACACTGCAAGAAGTCATGTGATTTTCGACCGTCAGGTTTTCAACTCAAATCTTACACAAACATGCACACTTTTGTCTCCAGATAATGCCTTCGGGTTCCTGGTAAATTGGTGATTGGACCTCAGTGCAACTTATTAAAATACAGGTCAGTTTTCATCCTTAACTGAAAAGTATTTTTGATGTCGGAAAACAAAACTGTTGTGAACGCCACGAGATTCAACTTCAAGTGAAAGTTGTCGAATCTCGGTCTAATTTTAGCTTGATTTCTATCGGCTCTTCGGTTTGCCGCGAAATGGGTTCCTGGCATGTGCTCCATGGCCACACAGTCCGAAGCCGGCTCATTGCAGACAATCAAGCTGGCTCATTGCAGACTGGAGTATTCAGCCATTTAGTAGTCCCAAAACTGGCCATTGTCGGAGGAAATAGGAGAAAATGCACATCCTGTTCGACCAATTATTGTAGACTTTACTGCAACAACAGTTCTGCGACTATTTCACGACCACAAAAAGGCACTTTTACGCATGCGTTAATTTCTTCACTTCCGGTTTCTAAAAATCCTAAACATTTAGCGCTTTCACTAAACACCAAAAACATAAAATGTTGCCGACCACGTTCTCCATTCGCCAAAAAAGCTTAAAATTTGACTGAAAAGTGTTGTAAAATCTTTATTTTTTGTCGTAATGGCAAACGCATGCTCTATTTTATGCGCCTCAACGTATAGGTTCGGAAAATTTTCATAAATTACTAGTAGATACTTTTCCTCTAGGGTACAGAAAAACAAAAGAAAACATCACTAAAGGGTAAAGTCAGGTGATCTGAAATGGGGCAACAGAGAAGCAAGCTTGAATCGGTCTATTATGCTGTGTAAGTTATTGATATAGCAACGGTTTAAACACCGTGATGTTTACGCACAGGCTTTACATCCTCCAGGTTTGTACCTCAAAATTAGTTTTGAGTTCCCTTGGCTACGAATTCATAGCCTGCTTGTAGGCGGCAGAGGGTGTTTTTTTTCGCGCCTCTCTACCCTCTACCGCCTGTAAGCAGGCTAACGAATTCAAAGATTACTGAGAAACTTTGATGTGGAGTCAGATTTTCTATCCTGGAATGAGCCTTTAGCGATACTGCATGTGCTCTAAATATACTCAAGAAATAAAGATTAGCAGTTATGTGGTGGTGGTTGTTCTTACGGGAAAAGCGAAAGAGAATTTCGGGTAGAGAAAAAAAATACAGGAGACAGTTAATTGCAGAAGACAAAGAAACAGGCAGTCAACTTGACGAAAATATCGCTCGACAAAGACTACCCTGCGAGCAGATCCTTCTTCACCTCCATGCACGAAACGAGAAGAAAAGATGGCTCTGCACTATTCGTATTGTTTTCGTATTGAGCATGTGCCAACGGTTCACCCAAGATTCTGGTCGAGTCAAGCCTGTTAAACCGGTTTATAAGCGCGCGGCTAATTTTGGTTAAACCTGAGCCCACTGCAATAATGGCGGCCAAGTGTAATCTCGTACCCCAGATCTACCATTTTCTATGATCTTAGAAATATAAGTCGCATTAGGAAGCATATAAGTTCTTACTGCAGAGATCTTGATGCACGCTTTTGTAACTTCCAGGCTTGATTTTTGTAACTCTCTTTTATATCGCCTGCCTAAACACGTTATTTAGCAGCTACAGGGCATCCAGAATGCAGCAGCCAGAGTCGTGCAGCAACCAGGCAGCTTGCATCCAGTAATTAAAACTAAAGGGACAGGTGCAGAAAGTACATGCTTTAGAAATGATAAGACTTGGGGCAGAAGAACGCGCGGCGATTGCGAAGGAAGCGGGACTAGGAGTGAACATCACGCCCGCGCGGAAGGCTTGGCTATGAAAGCAGCACTCGGATTGCCTTGGAACAAGATACGATACTTGAGACGGCAAATTGTTCACAGATTGTATTTTGCCAACATATTGAGCTATATGCAAATATTCCAAATAAGTAAACCAAATACGGCTGTTCAAGAGACGATAGAGCAGATTTCCTATGAGTGGGACAAACTACAGCACTGACTAAGCACGGATACTGTACGGCATGCCGTGACGTTGAAATGGTTTCCCATTGTTTTTGTCCTGCTGATCCAATCAAATCACATGCAGAATTACGACAGTACAGCACGGTGACGGACATGCCGTAGTTTGTCCCACTCATACGAAATCTGCTCTAAGCCGATTTTTTAAACGAGTCTAAATTAAATATCAAACACCGTCTATTGTATTAATGTGTTCAAAACAATAGATATATAGATCGTTTATTATAATTACCTTACTTACAGTATAACTGAATTACTAAGGTTCACCATTTTTAACATTAATTACATATACTTATAAACTAATTCGATAAAATGTTATGATATTAAAACTAACAGTTAAAAGCAGTTATTTTGTTAATTCAAGACCTCACTGGCTGTGTCTATTAGTGAAAGTACTAACTTAAATGATGTGAGTTATAGTATTGAACACTAGAGTTAATGAAAGTGTGAAATACCTCTTATACCGTAGTGTGATAGTCGGATTACTAAGGTTATGTGGTAACAGATCTAGATGATATAAATTACCGTTAGGATACGAAAAAGAGTGACATAGTTCAGATCTGCGATGATAGAGGCTAGTGAGGCCGGACAAAGCAAGAGCTTGTTCGTAAGGTAAGTCGTAGCCATAAAGAATACGCATTGCTCTCTTTTGTATGCGTTCTAAGGTAAGACTAAGGTATTCTGGTAAACTGTAATGAAATACTTGACAAGCGTAGAGTAAAATAGATTGTATACAAGCAACATAGAATTTAACTAGGTCCTTAGGTGGAACGTTTGCACGTTTTAATTGTGTTAAAAAATAGTCTCCTGGAAGCTTTCTTTATAATGTGAGAGTTCCACTTTAAATCACTCTGAATTATTACACCGAGAATTTTAACAGACTGTACAAGATCGACCAAGCAATTATTAATATATACATCGTTATGTACGTTTCGATGTAGTTGAAATTTATTAGTCTTAGACCACGCCTGTATTTAATTTCTGGGTGTCTGTGCTGAGCTAACACCTCTGCTGCGCTTTTGACGACTTCAAAAATGGTAGTGTCGTCAACATACTTGAAAATACCATGAGCAGAGGGGACTTCAAGGTCATCGATCATAGCGATAAACAACCAAGGTCCAAGTTTTGTCCGCTGTGGGACGCCAGCAGGCACGGACTTCCATTCAGAAAAACAGTCTTGGGCAAGTTTTACTCTCTGGAATCTATTACTTAGGAAATCGCAGATCCAATTAATAATTTAGTTATTAGTTAGTATTACCATATTTAGTTAGCTTAGAAATTAGAAGAGTATGATCGATTAGATCGAAGGCCTTTCTATAATCAAGGATAACAACTCTTACATCAGCACCAGTTCCGTCAATGACTTTAGACCAGTTATGTAACATACTAATTAAGGCCGCATAAGTGGTAGATGATCTTGGGATACAGCCAAATTGATCAGTCCCTATATGATTGAGAATAGCAGGTTTCACATGAACATGAACTACGTAATCCTCTGCTAGTTTGGACAAGGTAGGCGTTAGGGAAATCGGTCTTATAGGTCCTTTGAAAAGTCCTCTACCTTAGACGGCGTTTATGAGTTTGTTTAAAAAATTGGCGCAATATCTTTATGTATAGAGTTGGCTACACAGCTTTCGTATTCACCTGGCCAGTGAAAACCAACAGTGCGAAGTTGACCGGGACCAGAAGTTTAATTGGTTCGATGACAGTCGAGGAAATGCCATTTTCTATTAAGATCAAAGAGGTGACTGAGGTAAGCTAACACCAGCAGTGCAAATAGACAGTCTGAGAGACGCTGTTTGTTCCCACTTGTATGCAAACGCTGAGTAAGTAAAACATATCATTCCCGCGTAAAAAAATATGGCTAGGCACTTCCTTTAAATTGTTTGGGGTAAATATCCACCGCTAGTCACCAACACTGAGGGGAATAGTTGTTTTATTATATACCACATAAGTGAAATAGTCAAAGTTCAAAAGGCCATTCACAAGTAAATACGTCACGAGCGCCGTCATTTTGTCCCCAAGCCGGGAGTGAATAGTGTAGGGTATTCAAGAGTTTGAGTAGCCAATCAGGGCGCGTGAAAATATACTATTCACTTGTGTGGTATATACATATACGTATGTACAGATATTAATTTCTTCATGGCTTATTACAAGAAACTACCTCCCTAAAGCCAGTTTACTCTCCAAAGCTAAACATCCTGGAAAAACATGTGATGAAACGGGTGGAGCAATTATCAGGATGGGCACTGGGATGATGGGGGAGCAGGGTGCTGAGTCTTTGCATTCTCGAATGAATTAAGCGGCTGAAGAGAGAATAATATAATGTACAAATGTAACAAAAAAACTTCGGCTGATGGTTACGTAAAAGAACAGCACAGAAGATCCCATCCATCCAACATTGGTCGAACTCCCCCTGTGAAAAAGAAGATTCCCAAAAGAAGAGTAGTTAAAGAGTAACTCTGATAGTATTTAAGTAGCACAGTAGTGCATTTTGTCGTACATGTATTTTGGCAAACGCAGGAAAAGGTCATCACATGCAGTGTATAGAAAGTCAGTGTATTAACCTTACATCTAAAATGAGCATGTCAAAATTGGACTGAACCAGACAGGACAATTTACAGGTCAAATTCTGCAGGTCAAATTTTCAGATTCTGGTATTGCTTAATTGTACTTAACGTGTCTATGTAGACTGGATATTCCGTTCTTGAAGTACATGTAAGGGCCCGTTTACAAGGAGATAGGGTCACCCTAGCACTAGGGTCAAAGATAGCCCGGGTTTACCAGCAAAATGATTCAGGTAGGGTTAGCCTACTGCCCGGGCCAACTCAACACAAGCCAGTTGAAGTCTCTTTCAAATATATTATTCATTTGAAAAGCCGTTTCTTATGAAATGTCATACTAATGAATGAAAACATGTGCTACTAATATTACTCTTCCACTTTTCTTTCATTTTTATCCGGTTCAAACAGATCTGTGGAAGTGATTTTGATTTTACTGATTCTTTGGTAGCCTGTAAACCGCGAGGCTCGCGGCCGCCAAAATCGTTCAAGCATACAAAACAACATGGTGAACACGAGTAGAGTTCTGGCGGGTTTGGTGAGATTAACTAACGTCGATTCTTCTTCCTGTGGTGCCCTTTATAGCAGCTGCATAGTATCCTAGAATGTTATGTTACCTACTAATTGCTATTGAACTTCAGAAACTTGCAATGTAAAATTTGGCTCTAGAATAGAGTTGACCCGGGTAGGCGGGTTACCCTGGCTAGCAAACCGTTTACAAGGGCATATAAACATAACCCTAGTACTAGGGTCACCCTAGTTCTCAGACTGGGTAACCCGGGCAGCCGAGTTGAGTTGTCCCGCCTGCTCGTAAACACATCGCTAAAAATCTAGCAAACCGTTTACAAGGGCATATAAACATAACCCTAGTACTAGGGTCACCCTAGTTCTCAGACTGGGTAACCCGGGCAGCCGAGTTGAGTTGTCCCGCCTGCTCGTAAACACATCGCTAAAAATACTGAGAGGAAATGACCCAGCGCTAGGGTAACCCTAGTGGCCCTAAGTTAAAATCGGCTGGCTGGTGTTTACAGTTAAAAACAAATCCTTCCGAACTCGACTACTGGTTGGACTGAATTATGCTTGCCATCTACTGCTGATGCACTTAATCAAAACATACAAAAGCCATCTTGAATCAGGACCCCGTATTAAAAGGCTTCTGGTTCTGCTCAACTTCTACCCAGCTAGGTAGATCCCTAGGGTAGTTTACTTGCCTTTCAAACATGACGGCAAACAAAATGGCAGACACCAGATTCAGGTAATTTACTTTCAAGGTTTGTACAACTGCAGTATTTTTTATATACAAATTATGGATGGCAAACAATTTACATAGGAATTTCGGTACCAATCATAATATACTGACCGATTCTAGAGCACAGCCACTTATTTTTAGATAGGGTATATGTTTTAGATAGGGTATTTGAAATACTGTCCAGCATACACCCCATTCCAATATGGCGGATACACGGCTGGAGCGTTGGGGAGGGACACGAAAACGAGGGTAGTTAGGCGGAAGTCGATGTCAAGAAGGTCATGAGTCGGGAATTTCGCGCAAGTTTTGAAGTGAGTTTGTATTTCCGAGAGGGTTGGAATAAGTAGATTTTATCCCCAGAGAGTTAGAAAATATGGCGGATATTCAGGCTATCATTTTCACTGAAGAATATATCCCTCAGTGAAAATGATAGCCTGAATATCTGCCTTTTTTTCTAACTCTCTGGGGATAAAATCTACTTATTCCAACCCTCTCGGAAAAACAAACTCACTTCAAAACTTGCGCGAAATTCCCGCCTCATGACCTTCTTGACATCGACTTCCGCCTAACTACCCTCGTTTTCGTGTCCCGTCCCAACGCTCCGACCGTGTATCCGCCATATTGGAATGGGGTGTATAGCTAAAGTGTTTCTCTAGCTTTATTATCACTGGAAAAAAGGCCTGCTAATTGATTTTTTTATTTTATTATTATTATTTTTTTTTTTTTTTATTTTTTTTCATTTTTTTATTTGCCTTTTTTTTTTTTACTACAACAAACACAACTTTACAAGTGCAATGGTGCAAAACTAAACACAAAAAAAAAGGGCTTAACTACGAATACAAAAACATATTACAATTTACACGTGCAAATTATCCTTCAGTGATTACATTTTCAGCTCGTTTTAGCCAGTCATATATGGGTTGCCATTTCGTTTGAAATTTTTCTTCTTTTTGTTTGTTGATGGCAGATTCTCTTTCAATGATTGCTTTTTTACTTAAGAGGATAAGGAAGCTTTCAAAACAGAAGGGCGTATTTCTTATAAAGGATGTATACATATGAAACTTTGCAATTATCAATACATGGTTTAGCAATTTGCTATTTTCAATAGGATCGACAAGACCGTACAGGATATGTGCGGTGTTTAGGTTTAACGTTTGCGATGTGTTTTTTAACCACCATTTCTTGAAATATTCCCAGAAAGTTTTGGCTTCAACACATTGGGCGAACATATGTTCTAAAGTGTGTCTCTCAACACAGAACGGGCATTGATCGCTGTCTTTTATTTTTACCTTGAAGAGGAAATCATTTGTAGCAAGAATGTTGTGGTTAATCTTGTATTGGAATATGCTTGTATTGGAATTTTATCTCTTTTGTAATAGCAAACGGAAGTGTGTAAATTTCTTTTAACTTATTTTCGGGTACCCCCTGGCTTTTTAATTTCCTTTGAGCGGTTGGTGCTTTGAATTGTTGCTCTATGAGTACTCCGCGAGTCTTTTTGGCCGTAATATTTTGCGCGTTTGTGAAACATTCAGGAAGGTGTGGTGCGGGTACAGGTAAATTAACTGGTAATTCACGCCCATTTACTCGCTTATACGTTTTTACTGCATTTATGAGCCCTATAAACCGTATAAAAGTTGTTTTGATTTTAAACTTAGTTTGAAATTCATGATAAGTAAGCAGTTTGTGGTTATCATTACACAAATCGTCACAGCTGTATATCCCTTTTTGTAGCCATTCTTTGTAAAATACTGGGCTCCCACCTATTTTGATTTTACTATTGTTCCAAATTATTTCGTTTTCTATGGAAGCTGTAGGGTGTTTTTAAACCAGCCCGATTTTAAATCCTGCCAATATACCAGAATTTGTTTGTAAAACAGTGGAAGCTCTAAAAGCGTTAGGTGTTTAACATCATAGTTGCACTTAAATAGAAAAGCGCCCCCGTATTTTACCAGGGGACTCAAGGGGATTATTTTCCATGCTGCGACACGTGTGTCTGCCAGCCTCTTTATCCAGCTGATTTTGATTGCTAATAATAATTTTCTGGCAACCTGTCAGAAACAATATGAATATAAATTTCGTTTAGTTACTACATCCAAAACCCTTAGATGGACATTAACAGTACGTATACGTAGCCATTGTCGCATCGGTTTCAGTGCGGGACATTAACGGGAAATCGTTCCCACAATGCACCCGATATGTTGATATGTTGAAAAGTTGGACACCTCATAATTTTTGCAATTTGCTGTATATATATATACACCCGATCAAAAAAAAGATGACACTCCAGATTATATATATATATATCCCCATGTGTGTGTTTGTTTTTCCTGAGAAAGCAATACCATAGGGATCGGTACGAGTACAATGCGCAAACAATCGCTTTGTTTAGTGCCTAAATGCCTAACAATTTTTCTTAGCGCCAGTGGACTTGAAATCAACAACCGTTCAAACGTTAGAAACAAAGGAAAGTTTAATATAGTGCAGCATTTATTTTCATTGTTTGGTTTTCTTTTGGGATTTAAACACCTATATTAAGAAATAATGCCGTGGTTGCGAAATGTTTAGGTCCCTGGCTATGTGTCTACAGTGTCTAGTTGGGGCCGAATCGATACAATATAAAAGATAATTTTGGCTTTCAAAATAATATTTCAAAATCAAACAAGTGTTGTTCGAATTGCTCTTACTTTCCCGAGAAGTTTCCTTTTTTTTGTAGCAAAATCGGTTAAATAAATCCCTGCATGAGATATAAATTGAAAATCACAAAATGGTAGAATGTAATTTCGTTTCTTAATCGGGACGCTTGAAAATTCTCAATACTCCGTATTAATTACAAACAATTTTGCCTCTTATATCCGTTATATTAAGAAATCACTAAAACAAACTGCTCAGAATCGCAGATATGATAGATCTGTGAAACAAAAATTTGTTGCTTGGCATGATCAACGTAAACAAAAAGCGGCCGCGATTCTTGTCAGATGAAGAAATAATCGTCCGAAAGAATGAAAAATCCGCGCGTGTTATCGGCCAAAAGACACCAGTTTAATAACCAAGCCGAGCCGTCTAAAACAGTTTCCTCGGTAAAGCACGCGACTGAGACATTTATTTTGAGTTAAAGTTTTATAGCGAAATTTCTGCCACCCGCTTTGTTCACTGGAAACTACCGAAGTAGCAATATTAGATCCTATTTTTTGTAACAGTGCATGGTATCACCGGAAACTCTCGGATATAAGACATCCACAAGAACATATTTTTCGAGAAAAAATGAAATTATTTGGATGTTAAAAAAATAATATCTCGATCACGTTCTATCCAACTGAAGCGAAGGAAGGCAAACATTTCAACATGACCTTTAAAATATGGTAGAAATTTCGATACACAACCGCGCGTGCTCTACTGAAAAACTACTGTAGAAATGTATTTTGATTATCAAACAGTAATGTTTCGAAGTCTGCTAATATTTTTTGGACCCATAAGATGAGCAAATTTTTTTATTTTTTTATCAGCACGGTAATTCCTGCACTTGACGAGATTGGCGGCCGCGTTTTGTTTAGGTCGATTTATGCTTTTCAAGCGTTCCGAGCACGTGAGTGACTAAACCCCCTAATGATTTGGCATCGCAATTCTTTTCTAAAAACCATTCTTAAGGCAAAGTTTTTCTAAGCGAACTGGTACTTCATTAAATTTGTTTAAAGCCCCAAGAGAAGATCAAACAATGTGAAAAAATGCTGGGCTATAAAAACTTTAACTTTCCTTTATTTCTAATGTTTGTAAACTTCAAACCCTCTGGCGCTAAGAAAGATTGTGAGGTATTTAGGCACTAAACGAAGCGATTGTTTGCGCATTGTGCTCGTACCGATCCCTATGGTATTGCTTTCCCAGGTAACAACAAAGACACATATGGGTATATATATATTCTGGAGTGTCATCTTTGTTTTGATCGGGTGTATATATACATATGAAGCATGTTAACACAAATGGAGCGAGCCTTCTTGTCTAAGACTGTTTTTGTGTAAACGTGCCTCATGTTGTGTACCCTAAACTCTTCAAAGTGGCGCTATTTCTCGAGCTTTTAATGGATTTCGACGTACTACACGTCAAAACAACGGTCTCTTCCAGTACTTTAATCCTAGCGTCCCAGTTTTGCCGTATTTGGAGTAGAAATACCAGAAAATGTGGTTTTTGTAACCTAACCTTAATCTCTCAAAGTTACTTGTGTACCCTAAACTCCTCAAAGTGGCGCTATTTCTCGAGCTTTTAATGGATTTCGACGTACTACACGTCAAAACAACGGTCTCTTCCAGTACTTTAATCCTAGCGTGCCAGTTTTGCCGTATTTGGAGTAGAAATACCAGAAAATGGCGTGTTTTCTAACCTCTAGCTCTCAAATAAAGAAATTATGGGATAGATCTGAGACAAAGGCATTATGGGATCGAAAGGCCAGAAAAGTCAGATACTGTCATTTGCTCTTAAAATAAAACACTGGAAAGCGCGTTATTGCCTCTTAAAGTGAAGAAGCACACAACATGAAGCATGTTAACACAAATGGAGCCTTCTTGTCTAAGACTGTTTTTGTTTAAACGTGCCTCATGTTGTGTACCCTAAACTCTTCAAAGTGGCGCTATTTCTCGAGCTTTTAATGGATTTCGACGTACTACACGTCAAAACAACGGTCTCTCCCAGTACTTTAATCCTAGCGACCCAGTTTTGCCGTATTTGGAGTAGAAATACCAGAAAATGGCGTTTTTTCTAACCTCTAGCTCTCAAATAAAGAAATTATGGGATAGATCTGAGACAAAGGCATTATGGGATCGAAAGGCCAGAAAAGTCAGATACTGTCATTTGCTCTTAAAATAAAACACTGGAAAGCGCGTTATTGCCTCTTAAAGTGAAGAAGCACACAACATGAAGCATGTTAACACAAATGGAGCCTTCTTGTCTAAGACTGTTTTTGTGTAAACGTGCCTCATATATATATACATATATATACAGTCAATGCCAAAAAGGTTGTCCAGCAGAACATAATATAATACTATAATATCCATTGTTTTGGGCTATTGTCTAGACCAAGACAATAGGCCAAAACAATGGATATTAAAGTATTATATTATGTTCTGCTGGACAACCTTTTTGGCATCGACTGTATGTATATATACATATATATATACATATACATACATATACATACATATATATGCACGTACAATGCATTATTTGGCCTAAGTTGGAATAAGGTTACGAATGCACGGCAGGATTATGAATAAAAGAAGTAGGGGCTAAAACTTACCTTAAATACACAGATCGTGGTTTTGACTTCGTTTTTTAGGTGGCTGCATTTAGGACAGTTGAAGCAGATGTTGATTAGGTGCTGTGCCAGGCCAGTGGACATAAGTTGTATATAATATATAGCATAAACTGAAAGCACACATACACTAGTGGCAGTCAAGCCTGAAAAAATGGTAACAACATTTTGAGGTCACGATGTGGTCAAATGGAACAATAACTAAAAAGTAATACCTTACCTTTGTCAATCACTTGCAATTGCTCACTGATATAATCCCCACTGTTTCTTTGATAAACTTCCGTTTTCATGAGCGTGGACATTACGGAAATAGTTACTCGGGCCAGGCCTTTGGCCGGCACGAGTCGGAAATCGTTTATTTTTTAATGTTTTGTGTCGCGATTTGGCGCCGGCAACCAATCGATGAATTGCACACGTGGCCGCCATGTCATGTGACATGGCTAGCGGCGAGGACAGATCGGAGGAGTGAAGCTTTTGGTCCAATAATGCACGGAAACTGAAAGAGAATATCTGTACTGCTGCATCTAAGTCATCGGGCAGAATCAGGCGACATTACTTAGTCACGTGACACGATCAAGCGCGCTGGATTTAAATTTCTGCTCCAGCGCACATGCCAAATAACAAAAAACTGCTGAAACTGGTCTATGCCCTGAAAATATTGCCAATTTTGGGGTTTAAAAACTGATATCCACAAAAATGTAAACACGGGATTTTAAAGTGGGGATGTTACGCTGCAATTTCCACTAATTTGGGGGTAGATTAAATGGAATCTGCTGCCATTAAATAAAGGCTGAAGTTTGGGTTATTTCAGGTCGAAAACGTATGGAAAGTGTTCTCATTTGCTATTCAGGACTAATTTTCTCACGAAGTCTAATATCATTAAAAATTGTAAAAACGGGAAAATATTATTTTATAACTTATCTGTTATCGAGCGTTCTTTTATCGAAATCCGTTAAATATTTCTGCCATTAAAGTTTAAAAGTATTTCTAGCAGTGAAATTGTCCTTAATGCTTGCATATTAATCGACCTTTCAAAACTCCCGGGAGACCGGCAAGCTAACATAAGCTCCGCCTCCTGGGTTAAAATAGAAGATACCGAAACAAAGGGGCGGCAGTGGAAGCTAATTAATCAATCGAGTTGGATAATCATATCAGCGGTAGCGCCTGGCTTTTGAATTTGACAAAACTGCAATAACAAATGCCAAGGAACTACATCAAAAAGTGAAGACGCATCAAGATAAACTTTGCATTCGCATTTTATTCTCTATATCACTGTTAGCGTTGTAATTAGAATTACAATCTGATATAAAAAGGAAAATATTTTCACCGATCACGGACTTTATTTATTACTCTTTCTACACCAGCGTTCTTTTTCTTACGCGGTTTGTAGCGTAGTGAATCCTACAGAATACAAACTATACTTTCTTCACGAAAACTCGAAATCATTCCGATTCTTGAAAAATAACAATCCTGGATTCGGTAAGCGTTTACACTAGAAGAAAATACCGGGCACTTATGAAACGATTTTGACAAGAAATTTCGGCCCGAATTTTGTATTTATCGCGCTGAGTTATAGATTTTTGCTTGCCTTCACCAATTCTTAAAATACGCTAGAAAGCTCGAGACTACACAAATCCGTGATACACCGTTAAACACTAGAAAACTATATCGGAATTCACGTTCCCACTTCCAATCCCGGATTCGTTTTTATCGCGCATTCATCGAAAAGTATCCATGGGTTAGGCTTTACTAAGGACCAGCTTCTGATCAGTATTATAGTTAAGCGGCACTTTGCCTTTGGTATAAAACCAACGCGCTTTGTGAAATGACAAAACTTCAACGAAGAAAACAAGTTCAGAAATCAAGAGCGCATCACAAGCGATTAAACAGACGGATTTGTTTATGTCTTAAGCTTTAAAACGAGACATTTCCCACGATTATGTGTCCTAGAAGCGAACTGTTCCGAAAAATAATTTTCGGCTTTACTGATTGAACTCGAGTTGCGATTCTTTTACTGATATCTAGACTTCTAGTGGTCAGATAAGCTTCAATGATATCTTATTTTAAAGCTACAAAAGTACATATATCTGTTTCTAAACCTTTAGGTCAGTGATGCGAACTTCTGAATATGATCGTTATTTTATGTTTAGTAAAGTGCTGTGATCTCAACCAACTCGTATTTTGATTTTAAAGCTACAAAATTACAGAACTGTTTCCACACATTTTTATGGTGCGCTCTCAAAGCGGTGAGTGATCATGACTTTTCGTGTTTAATAAAACGCTTTGGTCAAGAATTAAAAAAACTTTTATAGCTTGTATGGAGTTTGAAATCTTTCGCTTGGATAGCTCGTGCGAACAATGCCGAGGTTCACTTTTATTTAACTAGTTTCACAAATATGGCACTAAAATAAAGCTTGCTGAATTTGACTTAGGCTTTTCGAATAAGCTCTAAATGCAGACATTATACTCCATTTTAATGTTGACATGAGTCAAACCTCGAACGCAAACGAAATAGGTTTGGAAACTTCGCGCGATAAAACTTATAGCCCAAGTAGCCACGGCAAATTGATTTTGCGGTGATCTTTTACTGTAACCGAGTTTACCTATTTACCCAAGGTCTATTGAAATCTCTTAAAGAGCTTTGGGATTTCAGTTAGTCCCATGACAAGATAGATGACAGTGATTGACAGGCCAAAGAGCAAGTATGGGAATGAGGTATTCCCAGAAGGATTCACTAGCAGCCAATCACAAGCGCTTTGCTGAATATCTAATAAGGCGTATCATAATTATTCATATCTCACGGACGCGAGTAAATGTCGCCTAAAACAATGGGATTCTACCCGATGTGCCACAGGATTACAGTGTTGCGTTGTTGATGTTGGTGAAACGCTCTTCGTAACAATCACACACTGTGAGGAGGTCAAATGAGGGATTATATCACACTTGACACGGTTTTCTTTGTTCTTCATAGGGGTGAAACTCTGGTATAAACCCGTTCAACAATAGACTAATTAAATAACAAATCTGAGGTTTATAACTGTTGCAGGGAGGTTTATAACTCAGTTTTAAACCTCCTTCTATTTGAGAAAACCTCACCAAATGTGATATAACTGATATAAATCACTTTCATACCTCGAACCTTCGGTTCTAATCCCTACGGCCCTCGGGATGTTTAGGGCTTAGAATCTCGGTTCTCGGTATGAAACTCTTACTTTTGATTGTTGGCTGTTTAACACTTAAGTCCTATCCTCAAATACTCTTGAGATTATACAACTGGGAAGTCTTGACTAAACCAGTCCAACCAATGCCGAGCTTTACTCAAGCATCGCAAAAGCTGGAAGTGAACAGTCATTGACCCTTGTCTTTGAACGCGAACGGAAATCTGAACTGGTGAGGTTGAAATTATGCTTTTATATATACGCACACAAATCTTACTTGTTTCCTACTTTTAAAATTTTATTAAGTGTAATGGTGACTGTAATTCGAACTGGAAATGAAATCGACCGTAAATTGAACTGTATGTGACTTTATAGAGACCAAGAAGAAAAACTTGAAATCGTCAAAAGAATAACAGAACTCAGAAGATACACAGATCGAGGCATCCGAATTGACCACGAATGATACCCATAAACAGAACTGGTATGACTTACAAACCGAGAATACCGTATTAAAATTGAATTGGATCCGAGCTAGTTGAAACTGTCAAAAGAAGAGCAGGATTTGTCGTGGAAAGCCGTAACTATAAACCGAACTGTCATGAAACTATAACTGGATAGTACAATTATATATAAGTTATGGCTCTATCAATTCCAAACCTGAATGACATAAACATACACATGCATGAAATAAACGCACACAATATTTTATTAAACATTAAATACGTGCAAAATTAGTCAATCAAAACTAAAGATGTGCACGTTTTCAGTAAGCTTCATCAACTCGTGGAACACGACAAACTAAATGGCGGCTAGCTCACGAGCAATTGGCCGGTAACAAAACGAGCAGGGGACTGGGACCGAGTTTATCAGAATTACTCTAATTCTAAAATGAAGTCCATCACATGATAGAGCATGTTGAAATTAGCATGTGTGCCAAGTTTGACGTGCTTCAAGTGAATCTTGTCTGAATTATAAGCAATTGAAATTTCTTTGTCCCTCCAAAATTTTACAATGAATGTATGGTTTGGAGTACCCTGGTTCCAGAGGCCACAGTGACCGACGTAACCGAGTGGACCTGGGGTTGATGTTTGGAGGGACAACGTTACAAAATTAGAGAGTTTGTATGGGAAAATTGACATATTTGATGCCTTCTAGCATCGTCAATATTGAGCCAAAGTTCACCAAACTTTCCAGACTAGCTAAGTTTGATCTGTTCTTTTCGAAAATAATGCTTACTTTGACTAGTTATTAATTGAATTAGTTTTACTGACTCGGTCCCAGTTCCCCGCTCGTTTTGTTACTGGCTAATTCGCGCGCCAATCTAATCAAAATTTCAAGCATGTAACGCGGGCTCATTTTGTGAAGTAATTTATGCGTGCCTATTATTTGATTCTTTCGCGCGAATATTTGCGTGGTCAAAGCCGCGTATATCCGCCGGTACTGCCGGCCGGTTTGTAGTTATATATCGAGTTTTTCTTTACGAAATAGAAGTAAATGTGTGATCTGTCAAACATTAAGTAGCTCTAGGTTCATACATTTAACAACGTTTCCTGTCGAGCAGCTTTATTTGAAAAAGGAGCGCCTTTGCGATGTTTAGTTGTTTCGATCGCTCGGAAATAATCTTAGACTTCAGTCATTTTGTCGATTATCTCGGTCAGTAAAACGCAAATTGTAGGGCTAAGGTAACCGAGTTTTGGTGCAAGGAGAAGTGTACGGGAAGAGATGGCTACGGAACGCAGGTTGAGGAGATGGATCATCTTGCAATTGTTACCAGTGTCGGCAGCAGTCGAAGTGGTCGTCATTTATACCTCCAGAAAAAGTGGTGATTTTTAGTCTTCTTGATGTATTTGTAGATCTGGTACAGTGGTTGTTATAAAACATGCACAGCATTATATATCTTGATTGTGTTGGGAAAGAAATGGTAAATATTCTTACCCTGACTCTTTTGTCTAAAGATACTCTTGGAGAAACATATCACAAACTGTTACACAAAAGCAATGAAAGGTTTGGAGTAGTTGTGTTTTTGGAAAAGAGAAATGATTTTATGAAAGCCTCAAAAATATTTCATTCAAAAGGTTCCATGAAAATTAATTGTAACTAAAATTTTGAGAATAACTGATATTAAAGAAGTTATTTCAAAGACAGATGTAGCTATAAAATTTAACTGACTTCGAAAGAACTTCAGTTTAAATGACAAGGGTGCTTCCACTGATATATCCCAAATAACAGCCATCAACATTTGAGTTTACTAATTTGTGGTGACAAAGGCATTTACATCAACAAAACTTCTCCTACAGTTTAATAATACAAAGAAACATCAGTCTCTAAATATAGCTATAAAATACTGGTAACTTTTGAAGGACTTCTTGTCCTATAATTAAACTTCCATGCCCCACTCCCTAGCCAGCAACTGCTAATTTCAGCAAAATTAGTATAAGAAATCCCTCAAGACCTATAGAAATAAAACCAAAAACTACCTTAAATGCATGTAGATTTTTTTTTTAATTATAAGACTTTTGTGCAAGTATTGCAAACAGATCTTGAGACCAACAACACAATCTGAATCAACTGAATATTTTTGTTGTCAGCAAATGCTGTTTTAGTGGAGACTATAGCCCGGCTACTTGGTTTTAATATCTTCAAGCTATCAGATGTGCCTTAAGGTATACCTTATGCTCCTCTAATTATTCAAAAATATCAAAATAAGAATGTACCTGAACAAAAGCTTGAAACTCTAATGGCAAGAACAAATGAAGTTTAAACAGAGTAGTTGCAAGAATCCATGCAGCTCTATTCCACCTCTTTTTCTTGTTGGAGATAAATGAGATGCAGACTTTGATTAGCCACTATAGTTGTTTCGAGGCTTATTAAACTTAAGTGTTTTTTTTAATCCTGTTCACAGGGTCACATAGCTCTAATGGCCTAGGTCTAAATAATTGAATGCAGTTGGTGTATATGTGCCACCATTCAAGAAAAAGAAGCTCAGATGTCACTATAAACTGCTCAGTAGCAGTACATGTAGCTTCACAGCAATCCCAGTGCCAAATATGTAGAAAACAGAGGAAATATTCCAAATACAGCAACTTAAGTCATCTTTTTAAGTGTAAACAAGCCAATGCTTCCTTTAAAAAAAAATGATTATTGCTTAAAGAATAGCAACATTTAAAAATACATACAAAGACTGTACTAAATGTTAAAGTGACTTTTATAAACCTGTGAAACAATTGTTGCTTGTTAACATCTAATAGTCAAATATACACAAAAGAAAACAATAGAATTAGCATTTAATAGCACTAAATATTCTAGTATATGTTTCACAGGTTTATGAAAATCACTCTATAATACTCAGATATTGTTAGGGACTGTTCGTTTATTACGTCGCAGGGGGGGCTGGTGGTTTTATGGGGGAGGTAAATTTTTTGAACATGCAAAATTTATGGAGGTAAATTTTAAAATTCTAAAGAAATAGAGGGGGTAACATTTTATAGAGAAGATTTTAGAAAAGAAGAAGGACAAAGAACATCCCACAGGAAGTCCGATCGAGTAACAACGATTTAACTGGAGGAGTACTCGACATGAGCATGGCAATAAACGGTCATCGGTAATAATATCGGTGATACCAGTTAGGCCTCTTCTACCCTGGATGCCATGCAGATTTTGGGTTCTACTCTAAGCCAAAGTTTAGGCGCGAAGGAGGGAATGTCGTCGCTTCGCTCCTCGATGGCGGCGCTTCGCGCCTTTTGCGTTAGAGAGGGCAGTAGAACCTCGCTTTTTAGTCACGTTCAGAGAGGGCAGTAGAACCTCGCTTTTCGCGTTAGATAGGGCAGTAGAACCTCGCTTTTTGCATTAGAGAGGGCAGTAGAACCTCGCTTTTCGCGTTAGAGAGGGCAGTAGAACCTCGCTTTTTGCGTTAGAGAGGGTATAGTAGAACCTCGCTTTTCGCGTTAGAGAGGGCAGTAGAACCTCGCTTTTCACGTTAGAGAGGCAGTAGAACCTTGCTTTTCGCGTTAGAGAGGGCAGTAGAACCTCGCTTTTTGCGTTAGAGAGGGCAGTAGAACCTCGCTTTTCGTGTTAGAGAGGGCAGTAGAACCTCGCTTTTCGCGTTAGAGAGGGCAGTAGAACCTCGCTTTTCGCGTTAGAGAGGGCAGTAGAACCTCGCTTTTCGCGTTAGAGAGGGCAGTAGAACCTCGCTTTTCGTGTTAGAGAGGGCAGTAGAACCTTCCACAAGCCCCTGGCCACGTTTCCCTTCTGATACCTTTGTTGATTCATTGCTGGACCATACAGTGAATCCAGCCTATGAAGGACATCAGGTCCATTGAGCGCTTGCAAAGAAGATCTAATTAATATATTTTCCTTTCAAAGATTATTTTCTAATCTCTGACCTTTTGTCCTGCCAGTTTAATGCTAGTGCTAGTTCATCTGTCTCAATCTCTGCTATCTTTGCTAGCTGCTTAGCCGCCATTTTGAAACAAACGTAACTTGGCGATTATTTGGAACCGTTTCGAATTGGTGACTAAATTATAGTTTTTGAGGGGAGGGGGGTAAAAAAATTAAAACGTTTTTTTTAAAGGGGGTCTTAATTTAAGAAAAAATCAAGAGACAGGGGTAGATTTTTTATCCAGAATGTTTATCCAAAAACCACCAGCCCCCCCCCTGCGACGTAATAAACGAACAGTCCCTTAATTGTTAAGAATACTCAATACTCGGATAAAAAATCTTTATAAAACCAATATAGCTGAATTTTGATTTAATCTTTTCATTTTAATATCTTTTCATATCAACATACATGATATGTGCATGTAGCTTATTTTCATCATTACAATTTGTTTTATTGCCCAAGAGCATGCAGGTGTACAAATTGTGTTCATGCAGCGAAATCTACCCTGCGAGCAGAGGTTTCTCATCTCTTTGCCTGTCCCGTCCGCCGAAAGAAAGGGAAAGGACAGGAAAGGCAAAGAAATGAGAAACCTCTGCTCGCAGGGTAAGCGAAATCAAATCATAAAAAATTTGGCTGGCGGTCATTTTTTTGGTAAACAGAGACGCCAAATAGTAAGAATTTGTTGTTTAGCTTTCAACAAAATGAATGAATGAGACAGACAAAATAAATAATCAAACTATAAACACTAAATATCACAATCAGCGCAGCTACCAAAATTAAGTAATATTTACAATGTCTGTGGCATAAATTGCGAGTGTAAAACTCACAAACACAAGCAAATGATAATTTGCATATTACAGAATTTAAAAGAAACTAACATGATATGGAGAGGGCCTCATACCTGTTCAGAAATGATGAAATATTCTGGTGTTAGCCATCAGCAACGACAATCCGACTACAACAATGTTGCCCAGTGTGTAAAGTAAAATATATTTTTACATATGTTAAAATGGTTCTCCTTACAGTTTTCCTTCCACAAAGCCACAATATAGTGACATTTATAGTAATTTAATTCCAGTGTGAAGCAGTCTCTAAAGAACGTTACCAAAACAGAATAGCTTTCAGTTTTGTCTCGCAACTCTTCCTCAAGCTTCCATCGTATTGCCTATGAAATCGAAACACTTTCTTGCCAGCACTTCGACTTGGATACTCCGTTGTATTGAAAACGCCTGAAAATGAAGTACCTTTCATCACAGAAGTTTTAATCCAGAAAAACGTTATCTTCTCCATCAGATCAGAAAAGAGTCTCAACTTCATCTGATTCCTCTGAAGAATGATGAGAGAATGCGAAATTCTAACAGTGGTTCTTCTTGTAGTTCAGTTGTTATTCAAAAGTCAAAATATCCCGTGTTAGTTCATGTTAATTTCGACGTTAACGTTCGTGACAACTTTTCGTTGCAAATAACCAACTCAGTTAAGGCTATGAAGATCCGATAAATGTGGCTAACGTAGGTTGAAAGTGTGATACAAACTTCGCCAGTGAAAGTTAACTTTCTCCTCCTTTTGATCGCGCACATGCGACGAACACAATCCAGACGTTGCACGAACGCTCTGCGAACAATTATATCCGCTGGGGGTGATGGAATCGAATATATAATGCGCATGCCTATACACTAGACATAACTTCCAAAGGCCAGATTTATGGCAGGCTCACATTGAAGAATAGTTTGTGAAGGAACCGCAATGTTACAGTAGTAGAACCGCGCAATCGACTGGAACTTAATGTCGCGCAGCCCAACCTCGTTCCCAGGGATCTTTACGTGCCTAATCCAAGATGGCGTCGAAAGTACCCCCTTTTTCGCGCGCTGATTGGAGAATTTCGAATAGCGCGTGCATTTTTGATTTTAAAAATAAACTGATGATGTCGTCTTTCGCATTGCGCGTTCAAAATTCGTTGAAAACAACTACAAATTCATCGAAACTTAGCGTTTTTGCCTTTTTTAATACTCACTTCGCAACTGTAGAAACTATTCCAGTCTTTTATAAAGCCAGAACTGGTTCTCTGTTTACCCCACTTTGTATTTGACGCAAGAAGTCTATTGGTGTTCTTATTCCTAGTATTATGTGAGTGGATATCGTAGCCATGCCTATTTTGAAATTTAAAGTCGACAGAATATTTTAGTGATTTAAAAATAAAGGCACAGCGATGGAATTTTCTTCTAAGCTCTAGTGGTTTCCAGTTCAGAAGGTTTAGAACGAGTCAATTCTGCCGAAAATCACAAACTGTCTTATGGCTACGCGTCCTTCAACACTGATATATACAAATCATATTCTGGAGTATTTCAAGCCAGTATATCCGAGAAATGCCCCATTCTCGACGATCGTGAGCACCGAAAAACGCTACCTAGTGATCTCTCGAAGCAATATTTTGCTTTTGAATAGTAGCCTTTTTTTTAGCTTGTCGCGTGAAACCGAATGATCTCATTGCCGTATATACTCTTGATAGTTCCATTACTACTTCATAATGACTTGTCAGTGGGTTTTAGTTGGTAAACAAAGCGAGATATAAGAGATTTTCGAACCGCTCCTGACCGGTTGCCATGGGATACGGTAGCTTTTGTGGGGGTTTGTCAACCTCATCCCCAGGGTCTTCTCGGTCAGATCCAAGATGGCGGCTACTCCGAGAGAAGACCCTGGTAAACGCTGAATCACGTGACCAAAATCTCCAGAAAACCTGGAGATTTTAATCACGTGATGTGGGCATCCAATATGGCGGCCAAGCTAAATATGGAAATGTTAACACGTGCCTTCAAACCATAGGTATCCCAATCCGGAGTGAGCGAGATGCGATTAACGGTATTTCCACGCGGCGAACGACGAAGTGAAAACAGGTCTACTAAACAGTTCGAAATGGAGTTTACTTGGATAAAGAAACAGTGGAAGAGTATCACAAAGCTACCAGGATGTATCTAAGCTAGAAGAGAATCCTAAAAAGCCGTTCATTTTCTGTTAGCGTTGAAGCGAAGCGATCGATAGCACATGTTCAGATTTAACGGCTTCTCTTGGCTTTCTCACTGATGAAACTTACCAGAAAACTACCCAGTAATGCACTTCATCTATTGCTCTACCTACACAACGTGTTTTAAGGTTATTTAAAATCGTTTTATTGATAAAATTTGAGCAATCGAATCTATATACAAATTAATCTCTCTGGACTCAGTCCGTTTGACCAATAAAAAGCATCGTTAGAACAACCCATGTGTCATAATCGAAGAGCCAATCAGAATACGTGACAGTTCAGGGTTTAGCAGGGTCTTCTCTCGGAGTAGCCCCCATCTTGGATCTGACCGAGAAGACCCTGGGGACGAGGTTGGGGGTTTGTTTGTCCTCCAACATGGTCACGTGATCTCTTAGTTCAAGTCCCCTATTCCCTCGTTAGGCAATGAATTTACATATAGTTTTGCCATTTATAAGATTCTCTATTTTTTATATCCATAACTTTTATCAGGCTTGTGAGAACTCCGGTCACAGTACTTTTATAACTTTCCTTGTTCTTGCATGCTAGTGGTATATCAACATACCTAATAGTTATCTTTTTAGAATATTAATCATAGCGTCGGCATAACTAGAACTGTTCTATGATTTATAAGTACTGTACAGGTCCGCAAATGATCCCGACCCGCAAATGCTCCCCAATGGGGACCGCAAATTATCCCGTGAAAAACATGGAAGGCATACTGACTCAAAGTTAAAATTAAAGACATTAAAGTTAAGAATAAATAACCCGTAGTATGGTGGCTTGTTTGGCCCATTAAAAAAATGTTTTTTTAAACCCGATCAAACACAACATTTTTTTTGGAAAAAAAAAATTTTGCTTTGGAAAAAAAGAAAAAAGTAATTTGATTTTTTTTGAGAATTTATTTTCTTAATCCAGAGTTCCTCAGTAATCCAGAGTTCTTAATCCTGAGTCCTTCGTCGACCGTTCTTATTACCAGAAACTGGTTAGCCTTTTTTAAATCATCGGGTCAATTATTCTGACTCAATTTTGTTTTCATTTCCAGATATCTCATCCTGCTTGTCAGTATCCGCCTATTTACAACACACAAGAAACAATAACAATCGTAATAGCCAGGAGCGAGCATAATCGCTCCTTGTTAATGAGTGTCAATTACAGACACTGCGAAGGCTGTCAAGATTGGACATGTCGCTGACGACATACGATTTTTCTGGACAGGTGTGATCCGGGGTCGATAGCGTGACGTCATGGAGATTTTGATGGACATGTTTTAAAGGGGGTTCCCTGCCGGAGCCAATGGTTAAAAATCATTACATCATTATTAATTTTCTTTCATTCATACTTTCGGATCCACTATCTAGCGGCAAAAATCCATGCCATTCCATGTTTTTTCACGGGATCATTTGCGATCCCCATTGGGGATCATTTGCGGGCCGGGATCATTTGCGGACCTGTACAGTACTGTTTAATAAACGAGCTGCAGTGTTTTATCAGGTTTAAAACTCGAGAGCGCAGCCCGAGAGTTTTAGACCTGATAAAACACGTGCTGCGAGTTTATTAAACGGCTTCAAAAACTTATAATGGTTGCTTTATGAGCCATTGACCCTTTGTATTCACAACGCCATGCAAAATATTCGAGTAATCACCGCCTGCGATTACGAACATCTCAAGGGAATGACATGAACATGAAGAAATTACCATACTTTGTTGTTTGAAGCGGCGTTTCACAATGCTGAAAGCATTGTGTGGCAAAGAACAACTCGAGAATAACCTTCACTTGAAGGATTTGGTGTCGTGGTTGACATCGATAAAGTTCAAGACTTGGAAAGCAATGTGACTGACATGACGGCAGACTCTAACTTTTGGACTCCGGCACAAAATATGAAGAGGTGTTTGTATGTTTAACGCAGTGCCACGTTTTTATTATTTCACGGTTTTGAGTTTGGTTTAATAATTGGAACTAAACAGTGGGTCTGTAAACAAGTAATGGTAGTTGGATAACTTCATTTAAAAAATATTATCTGTGTATCTCGGTAGTCTGCTGATTAGTAAATTTAGTGCAAAATTTATTATCTAGGTACCTTATGTTCCCTGTACTTTTTGCTATCTTCGGGTCTTTATCAGTGAATTCTTAATTAGGATGAAACTTTATATAAAATTTCATGTTCATTAGTATTCTTTATATAAAACGTTCATCCTAATTAGCAATTCAATGAGAAAGCTGAAACATCAATAGAAATTCCAAGAGTTGGAAGGTACTTATCCATTGTCTCAATCATTACTGAACCCCGTTTCCCCCTTGGACAGAATTCCAATCCCTCCGCGGGCTTTTTAGAATGATGAGATTTTATCAGGTATAAAGGAGCATGCACGTGACTGATTTGCTTTCATCGGATTGGACAAAATGCTCATTAATTATCCATGAGTTTTTGAAGGTTCTTTAGTCCTTAATTTTTTATCATACATTCAAAGACTGGATTCCTGTCTTCTCAAACTGATATTCTTTTGAAACTGATTTCCATGTTGTTACTTAAGAAGCAGTTTGTTTGGTTGAAAAAACCCACAATTGATTAAAAATGTATCATTGTTGTTATATATTATCATTATTATTACATTATTATTACATTATCTGAATAACTAATACAGTGCATGAACTGTTGTGATGGTGGAAACATGGAAATGTTTGCCGGTTTCGGAATATCATGGCTTAAATATATTACGTGTTCATTTTCCACATATAATAGTTATTTCGTCATAATGCATGATAATAATAATTTAATTTCTTCTATTGCACAACATAGAAATAGGTGATCAGTTGCACATCACAATACACAATGAAAACTAATAATAGATTATATAACTATTAACTAATAATGATATAAAAGTATATTTATGTTTGAATAAAACCTATCAAAGGCATACTAATAGATCTCACTATATATATATCTGACAAGGCTAAGGTAGTACACATTTTTTTTGTATTTTATTACTCATAGAATAATTACGTGATTTGAAACTACATTTTTTCCCAGTTTACAATTTAACAGACAAAATAAATTTAACAGAAGAAAACAAAATATGAGTAGGAATCTATGTAATAAATTATTATTATTTTATATTTTTCAGATATATCATTTGTTTAAGGTGGCAGCCACGGTTCCTTTTTTTGAGGCAGTAAGCCGGGTCCCCATTTATTGAAGTGAATTTCAAAAGTATTCCTTTTTCTCGCAATGAAACGTTCAGTTTCATAGTTCATTTTAGTTTCGACAATGGTGATTTTTGTGTCTACTGCTACTTAAGAAGCTGTAGACACTATGTTATCATATCCGATGACGCGCGTAAGATATGTGTTAACATTGTCGATAAGTGGTCGTGACGTTTTATTCGGGATCAATTAAATGTGTGTTGGCTTTCGTGCATTACTCGGAATCTTCATTTAGCGACAATATCCAATCAAAAAATGGCAATGAAGAGGACGACGGTTACGTGATCACGAGGTCGCGAGTTGGTCTTATCGTTGGGGGAGCTCAGTAGAGAGCTGGGTAATAGTCTCTTGGCGGATTTTATACTTCAACCAATCCCATTTTACCCTTAAATTGCTAAAATTATTTGTCTCTACTCGAACCATTCGTGGAATTTATCTTTTATTTTATTTGTATATTTTTCATCTTCTAGTATAGAGAATAGTCGATTTCCAAAACGACGGGCCATATTTGTTTTCATCTAAGCTATTGTTATCAATTATTACCGCTGAGTGGTCTGTTTTTATAGCAGTTTTAATGTCTGTCTTGTCTATGTCGTCTTGCATGGAGTGAGTTGCTAACTAACCAGTAGTCAAGCCGTCTTTGGATCACTGGGGATCTTCGTCGCCAAGTAAACGGCCTCAGTTTTATTTTCAGGATTTCTTATTCTCCAAATATCTATCAAATCATTCACGATAATTATATCCTCTACATCCTTAGCCGATTCTTTGAGTTTTGTATTCCCACCCGAACAATCTAATACTGGGTCTAGCGTAACATTTAGGTCGACCCCTAACAACACTTTCGTTCTGTATCATTTCCCTTTACTTTGATTATTTCAGATATTTTTCTAAAGAAAACCTGTTGTTCTGTAATTTTATTCGGTGCATAAATATTAATTAGCAGAAAAGAGGTATCCTGAATAATGGAGACTGCAATGTTTGTAGTTTGAAATCAAGAGTTTTCCGAACAACACGGCGACTCCTCGACTCTGACTAGAGCCATGAGCAAAAAAACATATCTCCGCCCATTGTTTTTTCATAAATCTTCGATTTCTTTTCTTGCAGAAAACAAATATCAGCTTCTTGTTTGTGTAGCCAACTGAAAATCGCTTTTCTTTTTTCAAAAGGTAGTACAAATGATAATAATAACAATATTTATATAAAATGAAAATATTCAGTGATAAGCTAGTTTAAAATGATATGACTTCAAATGGCGCTTAAAAATGTCAATTGAGTCTATTTGTATGAGTTCACGTGGCAGCGCGTTCCAAAGCTTGAGAGCAGCGGCGACGAAGGCTCTGTTTCCAAAGTCCTCCTAGTAATAATTATCGGAGCACATAAAAGTAGTTCATTGGAACATCTAAGATTATACTGTGATGACTTAGTATCTAAACGGCCTATTAGTTATTGAGGCAGAGATTTAAATGTGAATAAGATTACCTTGAATTGTATACGAAATCTGACTGACAACCACCGACTGCAGATCAAAAAGGATCGTATCGGTGTAATGTGATGTGTATCGGTGCCTTGCAGACAGCTCTGGCAGCAGCGTTCTGAACTCGCTGTAACTTATCTAACTGGTAGCTAGGTAACCCATACAACAAACTATTGCAGTAGTCGCCACGATTAGTAATGAAAGCATGTACAAGTATTTCCGCAGTTTCAACTGACAGAAACTCCTTATGCGCCTAATGTTATGCAGTTGGAAAAATGCAGAACTACGGCGTAACTTGTCCAGTTTCAATTTTTCTAAGACTCGAGAAAGCTTGGTCGATCTTGAAACTGTTGTGAAAAACACTGAAATGATATTTATAAGAATATTGTAACGTCATGTCTTTAATTATAGCGGTATGATGTTCTAACTGAGATGTCCCAGGTTTCGCGGAAAAAGGTTGATACTTATGCTATAGATAACAGCTTTCGGGCCTAACTTCGGTGATGTCTTTCCAGCTTTGCACTTGGCGTGTCATAACGAGCCAGAGCTTCTTAGTATATAACCATATTACCCCCTGGTGATTGCAGAACTGGACTTCGGTGATGTCTTTCCAGCTTTGCACTTGGCGTGTGATACAAAAAAAGCTCCGATACCAAACAGACTTGTCATATTTTATTCTATGCATGAAAAACATGCATTTATAGCCGGTTCTCCTGTCACAATGATATACTTTCAAAGACTTGATTCAGACTTGTTTCACTTCTCAAATATTCTTTCGAAACTGGTTTCCATTTTGTAAGTTATAACTTAAATTAAATTAAGCATCAGTGTTATTCCAAAACTTATTCCTTTACTTTTTAATGGTCTCTTCACTGGCTTGGGGGAGCCCGGGTGGCGCAGTGGTTAAGCGCTTCGCCTCTCACATCTGTTGCCCAGGTTCGATTCCCGGACGGGGTGCCATATGTGAGTTGAGTTTGTTGGTATCTCGCCCTTGCTCCGAGGGCTTTTCTCCGGGTTCTCCGGTTTTCCTCCCTCCGCAAAAACCAACACGCTAAATTCCAATTCGATCTGTGGATTAGCCGGGACCTGGCTTTAATCAGCCCCCATGGTTGTTGTTTCAGGTCTCGTTAGAAATTCAGTTTTTTTTTTCAGAGCTTGATAAAGAGTTTGAGGAAAAAAATGTTATAGACTCACCTTGAAAAAACTGGAAAAGCTGGCGAAATATGCTAGTTGCACAAAGCCCTTTTTAATATGTCTTAATGTCTCTGTCATAGTAATATATCATACAATAAGGCTGATGTGAGAAGCAGTTTGTTTGGTTAAAAATAAGTGTATTATTGTAATTATTATTATTATTATGACATTATGAATAATTAATACAGTGCATGGAATTGTGACGATGGAAAAATAAACATGGCAATGTTTGCTGGTTTCAGAATGATTTAAATATATTACGTATTCATTTATAAAAATAAGTAATTTCCTAATGTGAAGTTTATTTTTTTTAGCACTCTAGAAAGCTAAGTTTATAGTCATGTCTTTAATTATAGCGGAATGTTTTGATATCTTACTGAGATGACGTGCCTAAAATTTTCCCAGGGTACGAAAGAGGGGGAAATGGTTGGATGCTTATGCCGTGACAGATAACAGCTTACGATAGTACAAGGCGATCACCCATCCAAATGTTAAGTTTTGGAAAAAGAAATGACATGTGCACGATTTTGAAACACACGAAACTACCATACCTTACTTCGAACGATATGGTAAAAACCCTGAAAATATTTATATCTTAATTAAGATCCAACATTAGTTGAATCTATATAATTCGTTCAACTGCAATCAATTGTCACATAATAATGGCAAGACTAACTAGTTGATGCTTTTCCGGCTTCAAGAAAGAAATACAGACATATGGCTTTAACTTCAATTTTTACTGAGTGCAAATCAGCGGATTTCAGTATAATCCTATAATAATAATAATAATAATAATAATGGTCTTTAATTCATTGATAAAATAAATATCATATGTTACAATTTAATCTATATAAAATACGGAATACTAATTATAATCTAAATACAAATACAATTGTGTATACATATTAAATACTGTTAATGATACTGATAATAATAATGTAATCATATGTTAAATTAAGTAACTAATATAATATAGAAAGGCAAGTAAAAATCTAAAAAGCAAGTAAAAATCTAGAATATAATTCCTAACATTTGATCTATTTATTAATATATACAACTATGCTAGCCTGCGAAAGCAACCGCCTGTTGCGCGCCCACTCAACGTGCCCACCCAAACAAGGGAAGCTCGCTGGATGAACACACAAGAAGCGGCCACCCCCGCAGGCTATAACTATGCATGCGAGGTTAAAATAGGTGACAATAAAAGGATCGGACAGCCAAGTTGTACTTAAAAATGAGACGATTAATGAAGCAGTTCTTAAAACGTGAGGTATTAACTTTAGGGAGTAGACTACATTTTGTATGCTTCTTTCTAAGATTATATTGAGTAACTTTAGCTTTCGGAAGGAGATCATTCATGGGATGTAGCTCGAGTTTTCTAACTTTGTTGAATATCTGCTTATCCTGTCTCTCTAACAGACTATGTACCTTAATATGCTTAGATATATATTTACGTTTGAAACAACGATCTAAAAAACGATGAATAGTAGTAAGTTCTTCATCAGATGCAGCATAAACTGAAAGGCCATTGGTAATGTTAGGTAGAACTATACTGTAAAATAGGTGATCTACTTCTGTCTGGCTATATCCTTCTTTTCTCAGAGATCTAAGTACAAATAGGCATTTATTAGCCTTGTTTAGCTTACTTCTTACGTGAAAGGAGAATCTACAGTTCGACTGAAAAGTCACTCCTAAAATAGTGAGCTCCGCGTGCATTGGGGTATGTTTCTGATAATTGTATAGGGCTCCTAAGTTATTTTTCTTTCGGAATACAAGTTCCTTACACTTAGTCGGATTATATGACATAGAATTTAGATCAGACCAATCAAAAAATTGTTGAACAGTTTCTGCCGAGATGTCTGCACAATCTTTATTAATGGGGACCAATATCGTCGAATCATCCGCATACTTGACCAAAGAGCAGCCATTATTGTCATTAAGAAGATCCAACTCGTTTAAGAAAATGTTGAACAAGTATGGGCCACTCACACTTCCCTGCATGTGTAGTCCCTCTATTGACGCACTTCCAAACATCAAAACCGGCACGTCTAGAGCTTGTTGAAGGGTTAAATAAGTCATCTTGGATGAATAGTCCATTATAATGTTCATTAGGAAACTTTACTCTAATGCATATGGGTGTAATATAAAAACTGAATAAAAATGAAGCTAGAGCTAGAGCTCTGAAACATACCGCCGGCAGCCATTGTCGGCGCCTGCGTAGTTAACCTATAAGGAAGAACTGATCAGAAATTGAGCAATTATACTGAATGATACGATAGATAAAAGCTCAAATGAAATATCTTGACTTGTACCCATCTGCAATAAATTTGGACTATTCCTATATATAAGAGCTCCGGGTCTCCATTTTCTGCAAATATCACAACCTCAATCTCTGTCTAGCAGGGTCAGTAACTAGAACTGATACTTCAAAAATATCTTTATCATCTTTAGTTATTTCTTTGTTTTCTTACTGGTGTTACAAGAAGTGTTTGCTTGATGTAAAGTCTATAACACAAAAAAACTTACAGACTCACTTTACTGGCTCAAAAATAATGACAAAGTGCGTTTCAAGGTAACTTTCATTTTTTTACAACCAGTCGTTAAAAACGAGTTAACCTATAAGGAAGAACTGATCAGAAATTGAGCAATTATACTGAATGATACGATAGATAAAAGCTCAAATGAAATATCTTGACTTGTACCCATCTGCAATAAATTTGGACTATTCCTATATATAAGAGTTCCGGGTCTCCATTTTCTGCAAATATCACAACCTCAATCTCTGTCTAGCAGGGTCAGTAACTAGAACTGATACTTCAAAAATATCTTTATCATCTTTAGTTATTTCTTTGTTTTCTTACTGGTGTTACAAGAAGTGTTTGCTTGATGTAAAGTCTATAACACAAAAAAACTTACAGACTCACTTTACTGGCTCAAAAATAATGACAAAGTGCGTTTCAAGGTAACTTTCATTTTTTTACAACCAGTCGTTAAAAACGAGTTTAGATTACACCGACATCGGCTGAAAGTTTCTCTTTCTTCAAGATCGGCCGGGTATATGATGTTAATACTGAAATCCGATACCCCAGTTTAGAAAGCTTTTAGGTACGATCTTCAAAATAATGATAAAGTGTCCGAAGACTACTGCAATGCTGATCAAATACAACGCTTGTCGAGGTTTATACGATATTTCGGCTGGCCAGTACCAGCCTTCTTCAGGTTTATTTTACAGTGGAGGTCACAAATGGATACAAGGCTTACATAAATTGCTAATTACGTAACTATGAGCGGAAATTACAAAATCGATGACATTTGTTTTATACAATAGTAACACATGAAAGGAAATTACGAAATAGGTTTGAAAAGATAGTACAGATAAAGTAACAGCCGACAATAAAGGTCAAACGGTGAAATTACATTTCATCACGTCTATTCATTCCGAGTGGTTCGAGGGTTTTAGCTTTATAGATGAGATATGATTCACGTGCTTTTCTCACGGAATCACGTTTAGAATAGATGACTTCTAAAGGAATAAGGAGCATGTCAGTACTAGAATGGTTAGGGCTGAGAAAATGTTCAGAAACGGCTGTAGGTTTAGATTTGATATTGGATTTATCTACAGGTCGTCTGTGTTCGTTAAAACGGTCTTTGAGGCATCGTTTTGTTTCTCCGATGTATTGTGAATTACAGTAGTGACATTGAACCATGTAAATTACGTTTTTAGTATTACATGTAATGTGAGATTTGATATGGTGAGTTTCGCCAGTGGAGGAAAAAGTGTATTGTTTGAGGCCATGTTCGATGTAAGGGCAGGTAATGCAGTTTTTACCGCAGCGATTAAAGAGCCGGGTGGCAATGGAGAGGTGTTAGTATCGTTAGGTAACTGAGCTCTTACTAAAATGTCACTTATGTTATTACAGCGGCGGTGGGCTACTAAGGGAAGATTTTTGAAAATTATTTCGGAACGTTTAGATGAATAGAGAATGTTAGAGTGTTTATGAATTATTGATGAGATGTTAGGTAGTGCTGGATTATATGTAATGATAAAAGGAATACGGTCTGCATCTGGCTTGGGTTTGTTTTGTAAAGCATCAGTGCGAGAAATGTTAGATGTTTGTGTCTTAAGGAAAGTAAGATTATAGCCGCGTTTGTTAAGGTATGTTATTAATTCATTAGTGCGTTTCTTAATGCTATCGTCCGAAGAGCAAATGCGGCGAAGGCGAAGTGAAAGGCTATACGGGATAGAGTATTTAGTGTGACCGGGGTGACAAGACGTTTTAAGAAGGTACTGGTGTTTGTCAGTGGGTTTGGTGTACAAGTCTGTTTCTATAAGTCCGTTTTTAAGTAAAACGTTAACGTCGAGAAATGGGATGTTAATGGAAGAATGGGAAGAAGTGAACTTGATGGTAGGGTGGAGGTTATTGAGATAATTAATGAATATTTTCAGTCGATCCAGTCCTTCGGTCCAGATCACGAAAATATAATCAATATATCTCAACCATGCACGTCTGTGGCTGGTAGGGTGAATTAGATAGTGCGTCACGTTCGAATTTAGCGAGAAATAAGTTGGCGAAGGAAGGAGCTAATATGGGGAAAACTGAAACAAAAAATTAGCTTTGACGGCAGAAACCCTCATTGAGCCAAGCGGAATATTTACATGATCCGCTAAGATTTTTACAAATCTTAGTTAAGCAGATGTTTTCAGTGTATGCCAACTGAAATGCTGTGCTCGTTTTCTGGTTACGGCTCAGTGGGGCAACTACACGAACAAGAAGCATGAACTGCCAGCAAAGAGAGAGGAAAAAGTACTTGAAATGCACAGCGCTAGCTGAAGTAGGGAATATATATAATATCTGAGACGTTAAATTACGTTACTGTGAAGAGGATCAAAATTCAAGTTTTGTAGCTTGAGACTGTCTTCTGCCGTGACTCGTGAGAGAAATTGGAAAAGATCTAGCTGTTTCATTCAGACACTGGCAAATTTATTGAAAGCTACGGGCTTACTTTATGAGATTATTATTCATTGTGGAATGAAAGGAAACAGGTTAGCTGAAAGTTAAGTTCGAGGTAGGCTTCGACTTTCATTCCGATTCAGTGCCGTATGTGCACGAAGGTGGGTGCTGTCAACAACACTACCAAAAGATCCAAAACGAAAGTTCAGTTAATACGTAAGTACTGTAAGTAAACTCTTTTTGATTTGAATAAATTTCCTCTCAGTTTGTCTGTTAATGTACTTTTTCTTCTAATTATCGCTTTATTTAACATCTCTGTGATTTAGAGTATGCGTACCTCAGAATAAATTATTTGAAAGGTCAACTGAACTCTTGTGTCGATAAGCGCAAATGTTTTTGTGAAACAGTCTGTGTATATGAGAAGCGGACTTAGAAGAGCTTTCTCATTAGGAATTACAATTTTTTTCTTGCTATGAAATTTATGTTTCATTTCACATTTATTCATACAGTTTTAGCCGGACATTTCCCCGAGTTCTTGATCTATTTTCAATCAAATTCAAAGTCTAATTATGTCATTGTATTGCATTTATACACTTGAATTGTCAGTATTCTGTTGTTCAAACCTGCGTTATCATAGTCATGTCATAAAAGCAATTAATAGACCAGACGTTTTTATGACGTTCTCACTGGCGAATTAAAGCATGACTTGTTACTAAGAGGATTTCAAATGAAAGTGTATTTCATCTTCAATCTCATGTGGCCCGAGTGAAAGCCCAGATGGGCTCTTGTTTCGATTTATTTCCAAACCTCGTTCCTTGTCCTTGATTAGTAATTAAAACTTTCTTGGAATTGTGGTCGAGGCCGGCCAGGTATAAATCACTTTACATGTACTTAGCTGTATGAATTATTTCAATTATTTCCAGTTACGAAAAAAACATTGTTGATCGTGGATCAACAAGCCGGAATCGACAAGATTTCTAGCTCTAAAAATTTCCAACTGAAATAACAATAGGTCATAACATATTTGATACCACGTAAAACTGAGATTAAGGAAGTACAGGTGTTTGTTCAAGCGATCTATTGTACAAAGTTTTAGAAACTTACTTCTTAAAACTTACTTGCTCAACTTCAAGAGCTCCAACAGCTTCAACAGCCCAACAGTTTCACCTCTCAGTGCAATTTACATGACGCAGCTGTCGGTACCGTTCCACGAATAGTGCTTCACAAACAAATTCCTGAAATGTTTACATATGTACTACATGTCTGCATTGATCCTCATTTAATATTCATGACATGTACAGCTTAAATCAACTTGATATAATTGTGATTTCGTATCCCAAACCTTCAATTCCAAAGAGACATTTCACTGTGTTCTAGACCCTGCGATTCCTTGAAATCAGTATAGCATTTGATATTTACCATCAATGGCAAGCAAACATAACACCTTTGATTGGCCTGTCAGGGGTTCTTGGCCAACTGTGTCTGTTTGGTCAAGAATGCATACATAGATGTGTTGGGCGGCTTTACTGCAATGTAACCTCGAGGAGTTAAGTCGCAAGCTGAGGGTTGGCTGAGTCTCTGCGCGTGGGATTAAAATTTAAGAGGGTTCAAGTTAATTTCTTGCTAAAGGTTTCTCTAAAATCACGTCGATTGTCAGAATTATGATATTATCGGAAAATCACATTCCTGACGATGTAGTCACATTCCTGACGAGGTAATTATATTCAATTACAGAGCATGTTTGAAATAGCCCTTCTCCGATCGATTAGCACCAGCCATAGTATAACCCAAATATATTCCTTTAATTCTGTGTTCTGTTTCCTCTGGTCTCAGTGGTCTGTGGCTTGAGGATTCCATTGAACGTGGGCTGACTATAAAAGAGCTTTGGAGTAAATTCAAGTTCTTCCTGTCGGACCAGAAACCCCTTATTAAATTGTTCTGTGACGTCAGCCACCTTCTTACCCAGCGCGTTTGTTTATCAACAATTAGCCAACCCTCAGCTAGCGGTTTAATTCCTCGGTTACCAGATCAAAGCGGACTAAATCTTAGCTGAACACCATGAGTTGTACCCTGGTTCCAGAGGCCCCAATAAAAATCTATAGGAAATGTAATAAAATAGTTAACCGTAAATGTAACAACACTTCAACCATAAATGTAATAAGGTCTATTGATTTTGATGGTAACAAGATAACAGTGAAACAAACGAAAACAAACGGCAGAGATAGCGGAAGTTCATTGATCAGTAGGAAAAAAAGGAGTATGCGTAGCCTGACACACTACTCCACCACAGGGTGACCGGTTCATGTTGTGCACGTTCTTGAGCAAACAGATATGCAGATCTCGGTCAAACTCACACACAACAACCCCCTACAGTAAAAAAAGGCATACACCAGGAGCTATAAGTTTGAGGGAAATCTAGCGAAAGTAGAAGGACCGGAATACAATAAGTTTGAGAGCTTTGCTTTTAGGCAAGCTCCAAATTGGCTAGGAATTTAACAGGTTTAACTACAATTATACAACGGTGAGTAAAGATATGAAAACAGAACGAAGCTTAAAACTTAGACATTTGTTAGATAAAACAAGAAAATGCGTGTCCATCAAATATTAAATTTTAATGCAAAATCATGAAATGTTCAATTTCTAAGCAGTTTGAATCCGTGTTCAGTTAGCTGTTCAGCAAAGGAACCATTGTCGTACAGATTTCCTGGGCACAAATTTCTGCTCGATTTTCATTGATCGAAGGCCACTGAGCATTGCCTTTAATTATTTTCAATTCGAGTTCTCACGCTCACTTCTATTAGACCGCCCACGCATATTTACTTTTCTGAGCTGATCCTTTCTCTTTCTCTCTTCAGAGACCCTGGAACCCCGTGCGTTTGTTTATCAACAATTCTCCAAGACTGCATGCGACTGAATTCTTCGAGCTTACCTTTCCAAATACTAAACCTGAACACCATGAGCTGTGGGAGTGTGATAAAAGTGGGATCTATAGAACTACCTGCCACACAGCTCCTTCAACTTGTGCTTTTCGACATTTGTAAATCTGATTACGGAAAATCCTAATTAGGATTTGTTTTCTTCTTTTTTTAATAGAAAAAAACGCATATAGTAATATGGTTGAAATGTTTTATACACTCAACTGAACAGACCAAGCAAACACTAAGCACGGACTTAGTTTGGGGCTTCATGTGCTTAGACCTGAAAACAGGCAAGATGATATATACACTCTGTAAGTTTCATCCTTATTTTGTCCTTAAATAGCTTTTCATGAGTATATAAATAGACAAGGAATAAATGGGCGATAAAGCAAAGAAACGTAACTATGAGGAACGAGAAGAATCAAGGCAGTGAATCAGTTTGAATAACAATTTCAGTGAACCGAAATAAACAAGTTAGCGACGAAGAAGAAAGAAATGGAAAAGACATGCACTGTGACGTTTTAGTAAAGTTTCGGGTGGGGTTGGAAGGGGGGTTGGGCTAATGGGGTTGAGCTCGTTTTGAGCCCATAATGATAAACTTGCTCTTACATTTTCTCGCACCAATTAAAATATAGTTTTAGACAGTTGTGAAGTTCTTTGCATGGAATAGCTTACACCGCCGACTTACGGCAAGCTGAATCTCTAAGTGATTTCCATATCAAGTTATCCTGAAACAGCTTCTCTGACGAATATTTAGATAGTCACATTCATGGAAAGCAGGGTTATTTATTTTTGCTTGCTTATTATCGTTCTTAAATCTTTTTCTAGTATTATAAAGTTCGGCTCTTCAGTTATGTATGAACATTGATATTTGAGTGATGAATAGACCATTTAAAAATTAAGTTATCTTAACATATTCCCCCTTGTCCCTTGCCCCTCCCCTAAACGGACACTGTATTGGAATGTGCAATGCAATATGCATAACACAACATGCGCGAGACAACCTTTTTTGAAATAGGTGTATCAATCCTATTCTGTTAGAATGTTAGATTTTTAAGGTTTAAAATTAAACTAGTTACCCAAAACATAAACAGTAGAGGTAAGATATTTGTTCATTAATGACTCTGTAGCCCTTTTTTGAATTTCGCGCGACAAGCAATCAGAAGGGAGTAGTCAAACGGGGCATCACCGACTGAGATGTTCACTCCACAAAGGCTAAGTAAAAACTGAATGTGTCACGGGCCTGGTCATACGCCTTATTCACGCGGCGGTTACCTTATCTCGCTACACAGCATCGCCTTGAAGAGTTTCAGGACGAGTTTGTCTACCATTGTCAGAAATCTATTCCATTGTGGGCGGGGCGTAAAATTATGCAATAGCGCCTGTCAATCATAAATCACTATTTCTCAGGCTCTCTCGCGCTTTAGTTCATGCCACCATTCACTACATATTCAGGCAAGTATTGCAGAAGTTCTGACATCATGGAATGAGCTAGCTAAAGAATAACATTTTTATCGAGAACCGAGATCTGTTATTAGAGAGCTTAAGCATCAACGACGGCAGCGAGGACGTGACCCAGAATAATGTTTTCTCCCGAAATGTGATGTTTACTATTTCCTTCGTTCGCCTTCAATTACTTTTCATATTCATATCTTCGAAAAATATGACAATCATAGAGTTACGTTCACGCCGAACGAAAAACGGAGTGATTTACTTCTAACGTTGGCGTTCTCTTGTACACGTAAAATGTGGGGTTTTCACGTCGTTTATTTTTCGAGACAACGGTTGAAATGTAGGCGACTGCGTGCATTTTCACGTGCAGTTATAATTGTACTTTGTAATTAAAACTATTGTTTTGGCCGTCGTCCTAGACGTTGCCGTCGTGGTTGCTTAAAGACCCTGTGTCCGAGCCCATGGTGCTTTGCGCCAATGTTATGATTAGTTTGTTTATCAACGGGCGCATAAATTAAAGGCCAGCTTTTCGGCGAACTAAAATGCTCTCGATTGTTTATAAGTTTCATAAAAGAAGTAAACATACACTTTTGGATAACGAATTTCATAATTTCTACCGGATTAAAAACCCATTTTCCCCGGATGCTTCGAATATGATTTTAACAGTACTCTGCAAGGAAGCCAGTTGTTCTGTCTTTAGATTCTAATTCGATTTACGAGTGCGACTTTTCACAACTCTACAAGCAAAGACATACTCTTGTTACCTTGTTTTTATGTCTCCAGTATTGCTAAGCTGTATTTGAAGATCTCTACTTTCCTTGCGAATGATATATTTTGAGTGCAAAATGAAATGTCGTACTCGCACTCGAGTCAAACTCACAGCGAAGTAACAGCTGAACTCGGCAGATTGGAGTTTGACCCGCGATCGTAGTTTTGGTAGCAAGACTTTCTGGACGTACTGGCCGGATGGAACAAAAAGGTTAAGGACATTGCTTTCTCTGCTAATAAAAATGAAAAACATATACAGCTGCAGATAAGTCGTAACACCTCAGTGGAGCTTAGCCGTGCGAAATTATAATTACGAATGTTCTTGATGCCAGAAGTGGTTGCTTTGTGCTTTGTATTTCCAACGAAGCCCGCCGGTCCCTTAGTGCAGCAAATCCTCGGGAAACTCACGTAGTAGTCCTTTTGAACCACAAGTGTTCTCTTGTAGACCTAGAGAAAGTAAAATGTGGACTGCTGAAGGATTATTTGTCGAGTCACTTCGCCTCGCTGTCTCGGTCCTTTCTCCGGCATTCCTCTACTCGCCACTCTAGACTGGATTCGAAGAAATATTCGAACTAAAGTTTCATTTAAAAAAGTATATATACAAAAGTTAAGATAAAAGAAAGTTAGTTAAGCATACTGATACCTATCAATAATTACACGATGGCCCAAACTAGGGATGGTTTCGAAAGATTCGGGAGTCACATAACAACGACAACGATCTTTCTGATTTTCGTAGCCTACGAAATGATTTGCGCGCGCAAACACCATGAGCTCGGACACAGGGTCTTTAAGCTCTCTATTTACCAGGAACACACATGATATTTTTTTTTCATTTTTTTATATTCCCGACAAAACTTAAAAGTCAGATTCAACCAATCACACTGAGTTACGAATAAACTAGTTACCAGGCTCTTACAGGCTAATCGAGAGCAATATGGCGGATGAAAGTTCAGAGACGGCCGTACGGGTTTCGTTTTGATGTTCTTTCGAGCTGTGGCAGTGTACAGATACCTGAAAATTACTCAAGTTTAGCCTCACTGGGAATCTGTCGATAAATACTAAGTCACATTTGGATAAATTTGTGTGATAAAATGACATTTAAGCTACTCGATTCCATCGTTACAAATTAAGAAACGCTTATGCTTATTCTCCAAAGTTGATCAAAGCAACCATCAGTATGGCTAAAATGAAGGAATTACAGTGAACATGGAGGCCAAAACATACGGTTATGTCTCTATAAATTCCAAGCCCGCCCATGCCCCCCCCCGGGCATTTGTGGGGATTTTGTCATTTTGGAATCAGAACGTTGCAAATGCCCCACCGTGGGGCCAGCTAAGTTATGCAAATGTCCCACCCTGGGGCAAGTATAGCGAACGCGCCAAATTTCTTCGCCGTTTCAAAGCCACATTTCACCGCTTTTCTTTATTAAAGTAATGCAGTATTCACCTTCAAACACTTTCGTAAGTGCCCCCAAATACCACATTCACTAGCCAGTTCTCAACAAACCGCACACTTCACCCCGAAACTGGGAAATTCCTAACGTCATGTTCACGGATGACTTTTCCGCCGCCATGTTGATCGATGAAGCAAGCACGTGTTGATCAGTTCAGCAAAACAAAATCAAACACAGGGGAGGGGTGGGATATTTTTTTGACAAATGTCCCGGGCCCGGGCTGACGCAAAACAAATGCCCCACCCCAGGGACAGATAGGTTGTCAAATTCCCCATCTTGCTCCCGGGGGGGGGGGGGGGGGGGGGGGATGGGCGGGCTTGGAATTGATAGAGACATTAGTGCTTGGGAAGCCAGAATTATTCGTTTCAACTCGCTTACATGCAATTTTTACAGTTAAGAACATGCAAGAAAATACGATGCAAACGTAACATTTGAAGGTTTATTGTAATTCTGTTTCACAATTTGACTCCAAACACAAACTTACATACAAAGTACTGTAACATTTTGAGCAATACAATGTCTATTTACGGTGGTAACTTGATGCCTAGTGCGCACGCGTGGGATAGATTTCTGACAATGGCGAGAACAACGGTTTTTATTTTTCCTGGGATTAAACACCTCCGCCGCGCGAGTAAGGTGTATCGCCATTTATAAGCCCACGCGCAGCGTGTGCAACTGTCACATGAGAAGCAACCGAAAGAATGAATACAAATAAATTATAAACTAAGATGACTTCACTGAATTTATAGGACATTATGGAACCATACAAGTTGAATAACTGTGATAATCAAAATAATCGAAGACTATAACTGCTTGCCGCATGCAGAAAATATATGCACTCTACGACGTTTGATTGACAACCGGTCCCCCTTTTATACCAGAATTCGCGATGAAAGAAAAGCCCCGAATATAGGATCATCAAACTGCACTTACGAGGGCCCTATGTCAATTAACATACCATCCACAGACTCTTTCTTGACACCATTACTTTTCATTAATTCAAATAATTCACTGAATTTTCCAATTACTGGGAACAAACGATCCTTGTATTCAGGTCAGGTGAAAATCACTTGAGCTATTTCTAATTCTAGTGCATTTGGGTTTCTATCGACTGCGTAATACTCAGCGAGGTAAGAAGCAAGAGAACAAATCCCCGTGCACCATGATCATTCATTATTTGAAATCTATTTTGAGTTTCGCAACACGTAATGGAAGTTATTTTATCTCGTTCTGGTAGGCTTCTGACAGAGCTAATTTTCAGCGGAAGTGACGTAATTTTACTCAATTCGACATGCGGGGCTACTTTTCACACAAACCTTCGCGCGAACCAAGAGAACATAAGAGAGCTAGGGAATCTTGTAGCGCGTGGTATGCGATGATAATTAACAAATAAAGAACCCTTCGCCATGTTTTATACTATCATAAAACACGATGGGCATTTGAGAACATGAGAGAAATGTTATAGCACAAGCCGAAGGCGAGTGTTCTCAAATGACCAGAGTGTTTTATGATAGTATAAAACATGGATTTAAGGCTTCTTTATCTGTTTTATCATAGTTAATAGAGTGGAATGGTTATGAAACCCAGCGACCTTCTTTGTTATATGTCTTTGTTAGATTTTTTCAACCACTACCCTGCACAAAACACAATAAAAATTCCAATGTGTTAATCAATCAGCCAATAGAAACGTGTGAGTTCAGTCGTTCAGGGGACGCTAATGAACTATGACCCTGCACAATCTTTTGTCTTGCCCCATCGGGTAGAATCCCATTGTTTTAGGTGACATTTACTCGCGTCCGTGAGATATGAATAATTATGATACGCCTTATTAGATATTCAGCAAAGCGTTTGTGATTGGCTGCTAGGGAATCCTTCTGGGAATACCTCATTCCCATACTTGCTCTTGGGCCTGTCAATCACTGTCATTGGACTAACTGAAATCCCAAAGCTCTTTAAGAGATTTCAATAGACCTTGGGTAAATAGGTAAACAATCACCGCAAAATCAATTTGCCGTGGCTACTTGGGTTATAAGTTTTGTCGCGCGAAGTTTCCAAACCTATTTCGTTTGCGTTCGAGGTTTGACTCATGTCAACATTAAAATGGAGTATAATGTCTGCATTTAGAGCTTATTCTAAAAGCCTAAGTCAAATTCAGCAAGCTTTATTTCAGTGCCATATTTGTGAAACTAGTTAAATAAAAGTGAACCTCGGCATTGTTCGCACGAGCTATCCAAGCGAAAGATTTCAAACTCCATACAAGCTATAAAAGTTGTTTAAACTCTTGACCAAAGCGCTTTATTAAACACGAAGAGTCATGATCACTCACTTTGAGAGCGCACCATAAAAATGTGTGGAAACAGTTCTGTAATTTTGTAGCTTTAAAATCAAAATACGAGTTGGTTCAGATCACAGCACTTTACTAAACATAAAATAACGATCATATTCAGAAGTTCGCATCACTGACCTAAAGGTTTAGAAACATATTTCTGTGCTTTTGTAGCTTTAAAATAAGATATCATTGAAGCTTATCTGACCACTAGAAGTCTAGATATCAGTAAAAGAATCGCAATTCGAGTTCAATCAGTAAAGCCGAAAATTATTTTTCGGAACAGTTCGCTTCTACACCACACATAATCATGGGAAAGGTCTCGTTTTAAAGCTTAAGACATAAACAATCCGTCTGTTTAATCGCTTGTGATGCGCTCTTGATTTCTGAACTTGTTTTCTTCGTTTAAGTTTTGTCATTTCACAAAGCGCGTTGGTTTTATACCAAAGGCAAAGTGCCGCTTAACTATAATACTGATCAGAAGCTGGTCCTTAGTAAAGCCGAATAACTCTGATTCTAGGCCACGCATAACCGTGGGAAAGGTCTCGTTTTAAAGCTTAAGACATAATAAACAATCCGTCTGTTTAATCGCTTGTGATGCACTCTTGATTTGTGAACTTGTTTTCTTCGTTTAGGTTTTGTCATTTCACAAAGCGCGTTGGTTTTATACCAAAGGCAAAGTGCCGCTTAACTATAATACTGACCAGAAGCTAGTCCTCAGTAAAGCCGAAGATTCATTTTCGGATAACTCTGATTCTAGGCCACACATAACCGTGTATGCTTTCGCGGCACGGACTCGTTCACAACCTAAAGATTCGCTCGCAAAACACAAATTCGCTCGCAAAAAAAACCCAGTTCGCTCGACAAACACGGATTCGATCAACTTATAAACTATCAGAAATTCGACTGCAAAGTCGCTTTTAGTGCGTGTTTATTTTCTGATGCAGCTCCGCGCAGATAATAACTTTCGAAGCCCGGCGCTACCCACTCATTAGACTTATTATGTTTAAATTTTAAAGTGCCTAACCCAATTACTCTTTTCATTGCCGTCCTTTGTTTCGGTATCTTCTGTTATAATTCAGGAGGCGGAGCTTAGGATTGTCCGCGGGAGTCCTGAAAGTTAATAATTATGCAAGCATCGAAGGCGATTTGACTGATGCAAAAACATTCAAGTTTCATGGTAGAAATATTTATTCCATTTCGATAAGAAAACACTTGATAACAGATGAATAGTCAAATAATCTTTTCCCGGTGTTACAAATTTTGGATACTTAAGATTTCGCGAGAAAATAAGTGTTGAATAGCTAATGAAAACACTTTCCATATGATTTCTGTCTGAAAAGACTCAAACTTCAACCTGTTTTTCATGGCACAGAAGTTCACTTAATTTACCTCCAAATTAGCGGTATTTACAGCGTAATATCTCTTCTTTAAAATCCCGATGTTACATTTTTTGTTTTAGTTTTTGTTTTAACTAAAAATCGACAATATTTTCGGCATGTCGCCGGGTTTTGGCCAGTTTTCTTTGTAATTTGGCATGTGCGCTCGAGCAGAAATTTGAATCAAGCGCGTGAAACCGTGTCACGTGACCCAGAAAATGTCGCCGGATTCTGCCCGATGCCCTTCCAACATAAAGCGCAGCGCCTTTAATAATAATAATAATAATAATAATAATAGTCTTTATTAACAAATATACCACATCAAACGTGCAATATTTTACAAAATATATAAAAGGAAAAAGAAGAAATATATATAAAAATATAAATCTAGTAACAGTCGATTGTGTTTTCACAAAGTGAAAAGACATCTATTTATAAAAATGGATTTGAACCTCTCAGTTTTTACACAAGGCAAGATGTAGTTATGCCCTCTATCACGGAGTTGTCTGGATCTCTGTGGTGGAAACAGATCGTCAAGGGCAGTATGATTTTGAGAGATTCTGTTCCATAATTTCTTATCCCTAGAGTTTAAAATACTGCAAATACTGTATTTCTCCAAACAATACCCTGATCTAAAAGCTCTAGCAAGCATTCTATCTATTCTACTGAGATATTTGTCGTAGAAACAGCATCCCCATACTTCGATGGCATAGGTGAATACAGAAATAATAAGGCTATGAAAGAGCAGATCTAAATGCTCAATTGGATACTTATAATATTTACATACTCTTAGTATATAAAGCCGACTACTAGCTTTACTCAAAAGGAATTCTACATGAGTATCCCAATTAGTGGAACGGTCTTCAAAAGTAACTCCAAGTAGTTTCAATTGATCTTTGCGCTCAATAATAGGAAGAGGGGGAGGTGGCTGCTTAGGACATCTACCCTTAAGCAACATTTCCCATGTCTTACTAAAATTAAGCTTCATGTGGTTATTTTCTGACCACTGTATGATGGATTGTACTTCTAGCCCCTTTGAAGTTTGCCGGGTTTCCTAACCATTCCACTCTATTAACTATGGTTTTATAATATAGATTGACACGCGCGATGAAAGGAAACCGCCAGTTGAAAACAATAAAACACGACAAACCATGTTATATACTCTGATAAAACATGGCTTAACCAATCAGAGCGCGCGTACTATCGTATCTATACGATAATGTCGAATAAAATATATTTTTAGTAACGCGCGACAACCATCTCATGGCGCGAAAATAAATTGTTGTCGCGCGCTCTCACCCTTGCTTCAGCTCAACTGCTTCCGGTTACTAAAAATAGATTTATTCGACATTATCATCGCACAAGCGCGCGTATTGGAGATTCCCTCTCTTACTTGTACTCTCTTGCTATACAGTATTCTTACATTATCATCGCACAAGTGCGCGTATTGGAGATTCCCTCTCTTACTTGTACTCTCTTGCTATACAGTATTCTTACATTATCATCGCACAAGCGCGCGTATTGGAGATTCCCTCTCTTACTTGTACTCTCTTGCTATACAGTATTCTTACATTATCATCGCACAAGTGCGCGTATTGGAGATTCCCTCTCTTACTTGTACTCTCTTGGTATACAGTATTCTTACATTATCATCGCACAAGCGCGCGTATTGGAGATTCCCTTTCTTGCTTATGCTCTCTTGGTATACAGTATTCTTACATTATCATCGCACCAGTACGCGTATTGGAGATTCCCTCTCTTACTTGTACTCTCTTGCTATACAGTATTCTTACATTATCATCGCACAAGCACGCGTATTGGAGATTTCCTCTCTTACTTATGCTCTCTTGGTATACAGTATTCTTACATTATCATCGCACAAGTGCGCGTTTTGGAGATTCCCTCTCTTACTTGTACTCTCTTGCTATACAGTATTCTTACATTATCATCGCACAAGCGCGCGTATTGGAGATTCCTTCTCTTACTTATGCTCTCTTGGTATACAGTATTCTTACATTATCATCGCACAAGCGCGCGTATTGGAGATTCCCTCTCTTACTTGTACTCTCTTGCTATACAGTATTCTTACATTATCATCGCACAAGCGCGCGTATTGGAGATTCCCTCTCTTACTTATGCTATCTTGCTATACAGTATTCTTACATTATCATCGCACAAGTATGCGTATTGGAGATTCCCTCTCTTACTTATGCTATCTTGCTATACAGTATTCTTATATTATCACCGCACAAGTACGCGTATTGGAGATTCCCTCTCTTACTTGTACTCTCTTGGTATACAGTATTCTTACATTATCATCGCACAAGTGCGCGTATTGGAGATTCCCTCTCTTACTTGTACTCTCTTGGTATACAGTATTCTTACATTATCATCGCACAAGCGCGCGTATTGGAGATTCCCTTTCTTGCTTATGCTCTCTTGGTATACAGTATTCTTACATTATCATCGCACCAGTGCGCGTATTGGAGATTCCCTCTCTTACTTGTACTCTCTTGCTATACAGTATTCTTACATTATCATCGCACAAGCGCGCGTATTGGAGATTCCCTCTCTTACTTATGCTATCTTGCTATACAGTATTCTTACATTATCATCGCACAAGTATGCGTATTGGAGATTCCCTCTCTTACTTATGCTTTCTTGGTAAACAGTATTCTTACATTATCATCGCACAAGAGCGCGTATTGGAGATTCCCTCTCTTACTTATGCTATCTTGCTATACAGTATTCTTACATTATCATCGCACAAGTATGCGTATTGGAGATTCCCTCTCTTACTTATGCTCTCTTGGTATACAGTATTCTTACATTATCATCGCACAAGCACGCGTATTGGAGATTTCCTCTCTTACTTATGCTCTCTTGGTATACAGTATTCTTACATTATCATCGCACAAGTGCGCGTTTTGGAGATTCCCTCTCTTACTTGTACTCTCTTGCTATACAGTATTCTTACATTATCATCGCACAAGCGCGCGTATTGGAGATTCCCTCTCTTACTTATGCTCTCTTGGTATACAGTATTCTAACATTATCATCGCACAAGTACGCGTATTGGAGATTCCCTCTCTTACTTATGCTCTCTTGGTATACAGTATTCTTACATTATCATCGCAGAAGTGCGCGTATTGGAGATTCCCTCTCTTACTTGTACTCTCTTGCTATACAGTATTCTTACATTATCATCGCACAAGCACGCGTATCGGAGATTCCCTCTCTTACTTATGCTCTCTTGGTATGCAGTATTCTTACATTATCATCGCACAAGTACGCGTATTGGAGATTCCCTCTCTTACTTATGCTCTCTTGGTATACAGTATTCTTACATTATCATCGCACAAGCGCGCGTATTGGAGATTCCCTCTCTTACTTATGCTCTCTTGGTATACAGTATTCTTACATTATCATCGCACAAGTACGCGTATTGGAGATTCCCTCTCTTACTTATGCTCTCTTGGTAAACAGTATTCTTACATTATCATCGCACAAGTACGCGTATTGGAGATTCCCTCTCTTACTTATGCTCTCTTGGTATACAGTATTCTTACATTATCATCGCACAAGCGCGCGTATTGGAGATTCCCTCTCTTACTTGTACTCTCTTGCGCGAATAATATAAGCAACTATAAGTAAAGTACAATGTTTTACTATTTTTACACAAGGGGAAGAATTTGTTTTGAATAAAAATAAGAGGGACGGGTTGAGAAAATGACGTCACGACAACAAACCGTTGGCAGTTAATGGCGGACGTCAACCTCTCCGCAAAATGCATAGTTTAATTTGGACCATTGGTTATATTTTTCACTGATTTGGATATTTCCGCCACTGTTTGTCCTTTTGGAAGGCAAAAGAGCGCCAGACGAAATGGTCGAAATTCGTCTTTAACCCTTTCACTCCTGGACGTGTTTGGGCTCAATTGGTGAAATGCAGAGTGCTAACTCAACCGGCTCCCCCCTCAGTTCCAGTTTGGCTAGCCCGTGCTAGTTAAATACTGCTGACTTTTTAAACCAAGGGCTCAAACTTTCCCCATGATGCCATTCGGAAGAATTCTACGGACTCGTAGGCGGGAAGTATGCTTTCTTCTGTAGGATTTCCAACCAAATGTGCTCTAATTTTGTACAAATAAGCCACTGTAGGAGAGCTAGAGGACATCATTAAGTCTGATGACGGCTGAAAAGGACTTGGTTTGCTTTTTGTTTGCTTTTTGTTGTGTTTCTGCTTTGAGACACATGAAATAATTCTTCAATGAAATCCTTGAAATCCTGCAGTTGGTTGTCTTTTACCCCTGCTCAACCTATTAGGATGTGTTTTTGTCACTTTAAAGCAACGGCTTGAGTCCAAATCACCGCTCTTGGTTGTAGGGGTAATCCTACAGGAGTCCCAGAGAGAGGGGGGGTGGGGGGGGGGGTCCCCTTGTGAATATTTTGTTGATTACCCAGCATGCAATTGGAGGTGGGAGCAGGGAAATGTGGTCGAGTGAAATGCAGTGTAAACATCGGCGTGGTTCACAGTCGCTTGGTGTGTTTTGTGCAAACAAACCTGCTGGTTGAAAAGATTAAACAAGGTACTGTAACGACTAAGTGATTATGTTGTATTTGCTTTTGATTTCAAGTGCGAATGGGAAGGTTTTTTTGAGCCGATTTTCAGCTCCTGAAAATTCGCGAAAATCGAAGAAACGAACAACCATCTCCAAAACAAATGCATTTTTCTCCAAAGTGGGAGAGTCAAGCGATCCCTGTTGTAGCTCTCGCTTTGAAGTTATTCATCCCTTGAAATAATATTGCAACATCGTATTTCCAGCATGTCTAGGTTTGACGCAATAATTTTATCCAGGTACATGCTTCATGACCGCGCCTATATGCGCGGTCAGGGGTTAAAGGGTTAAAGATCTCAAATCATTTTTATTGACAAATGTCAAATAATAGAATTATATACAGTAATGCAAAACCTGGAACGCAATCAGTTCAAGCTAATAAAGAACAATAGAGTAGGTTAAAATGTCATAAATGGAGGAAAATTTGGGCAAAACAGGCGGCTACTTTTAACCTGACAGCCGGCGAATTCCGCTGTTTGCCGGCTTCTAATGACAACTCTGGACCATAGAAGAGACTTCTTTCCACTTACTTTAGTTATTAACGAATTAATTTTTCCACTGATGTACCAGCAACTCTCCCGGCCGCTCCTTATACATGACAAAGTAACTGAAGAACTATTTAAAGATTACGATGAGTTCTCTTTAAACATTATGTTCTTGTTGAAAGAAAATGGAGATATGACCTAAGGAAAGGATTGGACAAGTTTAAAACAATCAAGTGAAAATATGGTTGTGAATGAAAGCAGTGGTTTTGCCCAGAAGACGACTAAATATCGGAAGATACCAAGCATTTGTCCTGGGGATTTAAAGAAATGCAAAAACACACTACAAGACCTAGAGAAAGCAAAGGCAGAGGGGAATGAAATTAAGCGACATTTGATTGAGAAGAGAAAAGAATGTTACAATGAAGACATGACTTTGAGGCATGGATGGCAGAGTAAAATGCAATTTATTGATGGGAGTACACAGGAGCTACCAGATACAGCTACAGTCCTCGAGAAAGCTCTGTATGATGTAAGTGAGGTGTACAAGGTACTCAACGGACATGCTGGCTTGCACAATATGGGAGCTAGTGGGACATCAAAACGTTCAAGACGGGGAAAAGAACAGAGAAGAAAAAATCGACAGAAGAAAAAATCGACAAGCAACAAGCAACGTATCTGCTGGAAAAATTAGTTGTTGAGAAAGATAGCCTACCCCCATATATGATATTCCAGAGAGGGAAGAAGTTACCCTATATAATAACAGCACAGAACATCAATATGGAAGATCTGCATGACGGGAAACAGCCTCAAGCATGCAATATTCCATTTAAATACCCCACACTTCTTGACTGAAAATAATTATGTTGCAGCAGACCTACTTCTGCTACTTGAACATTTCCAGAGAGTCATCTAAAGATCTGAAGCTTGTTCGAAGCCAGGAACAGGCAACAAGTAGACCCATAAACAGCTATTTTGTTGATGCGGTCGACAGTTCTTGTGAAGTGAGAAAGAGACTGGCAGTGAGTTTGAAAGTGACAGTAACTGAGAGAAAGTGCAAGAAACTGTTCCTCTTCAACAATAACAATAACTTTTCAACACAAACAATAATTTATAAGAACAAGTACAATGTTTTATAAAAACGTGTTTGGTCAGTTTACATTAAACAGTGATAAATGCCAAGTGTATGTATCAAAAAAGTTCTTGCCTCAAAGATTTATAGTGTAGTTATCTTTCATTATGGATTGAAATCAGTTATAATCATAACATTATTAAATGTTTATTAGTTTATAAAATATGAAAGGCCTTGTCAGATGATGTAAGAGGTGTTCCCTCCTTCAGCAGCATGTTGAAAAAATTGAAGACCCCCATTTCCATAAGATATTTTTTTAGAAACCCCCCTTCACAATAGAGAAAAAAACTCGAACCCCCCCTCCCCCCACCCCCCACTTTCTCCTCCAGCTCTCCTCTTCTTCATATTTAATGACCGATCCTTTTATAAATGTCAGTTCTCTTAAACACTTTTGACTCGCGTGTTTCCAGTTTGACTAACGTATATGTATATATAATTGAACAATAACCTTGATTTGTAGTCAAGCTAAAAATTGAGCTGAATAAGTCAACACATGATAGCTACAACGTATTAGTGCGCTGAGTGAAAACCAATGAGATTGTAGAAGTGATTTTTTGCTTGAATACTTCTGTAATGCATTAGTTAGAAAATATACTACTACTTACATATATAGTTACAAATGTGGCAAAAAATAACTAGTTAAAGGAAAAATTACCTGCAACATATACATTGTGTGTACCATACAAGTCATGTATACTTTTGAGGAATTATACATCAATATTAATTTTAAAGTAGGCTGCTTCTTGTTGCATTGCTGTTAGTAGACATGGTCAAGCTAATGCACCTTAATGGTGCTTATTAGCAAATCGTGCGAGTGACGAGTAATCAAGCGCTTGCTGACGGTTGGCCATTGAAAAGACAGGATGCCCTGAAGCCATAATATAAAGAGTTTGATTCTGGTTCGATGAATGCTATACATGTATATCTTATAGTTAATTTTTGTTTTCAGTTGATATTTTTCTAACTAGTTATTTTGTTCTCATTAAAGAACCCATTGCTGACCGTTAGGATTTTTTAAATGTAGGGTTAGGCTTTAAATTAGGATCATTGAAGAAGCATTATATTTATCTGTTGTTTATATAGTGACTTAGCCCTAAAAAATCTTAAATTAGCGAGCGCCTGTTGTTGACGGGTAGGGTTTTTGGTAAGGTTTGGATTAGTTCACATTTTTCTTACTGGTTAATTTTTTTAGGTTTATAATCCTTATTATCCGTATTACTTCGTGAACCCTAGCCGTAGGCCAGTGAAAACTCTTTGTTTACCTGCATGTGAACCCAAAACCATTGTAAATTATTAATGACCGCATGTGTAGCCCTAAAAAAACCTAAATTAGTGAGAACCTGTTGTAGATGGTTAGATTTTTTTAATGTAGGGTTAGGCTTTGAATTAGATCACATTGCAATTGAAGAAGCTTTATATTTGTCTGTTGTTTATATATATAGTGACTTAGCCCTTAAAACCCTAAATTAGTTAGAACCTGTTGTAGATGTTAAGGCTGGTTCACACTAGTGATATAACTGTAAGAATATATAAGCAACATACGCAGACTCGGTAATAACATCTGAGTAGAACAAGCACCGCTAATGATCAGTGCATTCACTGCGTCTGCATGCATGTACATATATGTTGCCTGTGCTTATATACTTACTGTATGTTACTAGTGTGAACCATGCAGCCGTTGGTTTTAGTCTTTACTAGATAACAGTATTATTATGCTGCCATAAATTATTGATATTCACTGTAAGATTATGACTTGCAAATTATTCATTATATTTTATGTTTCAAGTGCAAATTTGATTGTCTTTTTCAGAAAGACTGTTCACAAATTAGTCAACATTAAAATTTAAGGCACCAAATCAGTACAAACTTATATCTATTCATGCATATATATAGGTTGTTAGCTGACAACCTACGAGTTTTTGTGAAATAAAGGAAATTTGAAAAATAAATCAAGCTTTTTTTGTGATCAATGAAAGTTAATATAAAAATGTAACTTAAGGTATATGTGCATTCTATGTTTTAAAAACGTTATATCAACTTTTCGAAAAGGCTGATGAAACTCTTTTTTTTTGGGTTAAAATAACCATATTATCAACCATTTCAAAAAAGGTTAAATTGGCCAAAGTTAACTAAAAAAATGGGTTCTCTCAGATGCATCCCAAGTACCATTTTAATTAGTCAATTTGACTAAAGAAATGGTTATTTCAACCTATTTTAAAAATAAGGTTCTTACCAATTTCGAATAGGTTAAAATAACCAACGGAAAAAGGTCAAAGTAACCAAATCTGAAGGTTACTGTTACTGATAAATAATGGATGAAAACAACCACTAGAGAAATGTTGAACTAACCAAATTTAAAGGTTATAATTACCAAACGAATTGGTTAAATCAAACAAAAATTAATTGGTGAAAATGAATTTTAAAAAGGGTTCTCTCAGATGCATTTAATGACCAATTTTTAAAGGTTATTTCAACTGGCCATTTTTTACAGTGTATGCTGCCATAAATTATTGATATTCACTGTAAGATTATGACTTGCAAATTACTCATTATATTTTATGTTACAAGTGCAAATTTGATTGTCTTTTTCAGAAAGACTGTTCATGCACAAATTAGTCAACACATGCATTCAAATTTAAGGCACCAAATCAGTACAAACTTATATCTATTCATGCACGTGTATAGGTTGTTAGCTGACAACCTACGAGTTTTTGTGAAATAAAGGAAATTTGAAAAATAAATCAAGCTTTTTTTGTGATCAATGAAAGTTAATATAAAAATGTAACTTAAGGTATATGTGCATTCTATGTTTTAAAAACGTTATATTAGCTTTTACAAAAGGCTGATGAAACTCTTTTTTTTGGGTTAAAATAACCATATTATCAACCATTTGAAAAAGGTTAAATTAGCCAAAGTTAACTAAAAAAATGTGTTCTCTCAGATGCATCCCAAGTACCATTTTCAATAGTCAATTTGACTAAATAAATGATTATTTCAACCTATTAAATAAGGTTATTACCAATTTCGAATAGGTTAAAATAACCAACGGAAAAAGGTCAAAGTAACCAAATCTGAAGGTTACTATTACTGATAAATAATGGATGAAAACAACCACTAGAGAAATGTTAAACTAACTAAATCTAAAGGTTATAATTACCAAACGAATTGGTTAAATCAAACTCATATTAATTGGTGAAAATGAATTTAAAAAAGGGTTCTCTCAGATGCATTTAATGACCAATTTTTAAAGGTTATTTCAACTGGTCATTTTTTACAGTGTAGATGTAACTAAGGACAGCTGCCGTTCTTCGGGAGTTAACTTGTCTTTTAGACGCTTTCCAGTGACAAGAAGAAATTAAACTTCGACTTTGACTCATTGAGTGGAAGTTTGTTGCCATTCGCCCAGTCTTCAAAGTCCCTCCAAGCACTATTTAACGTATCCTGCAAATTATCAATGGCGCCCATATCATTAGAATAAGACAACGTTGTATCATCTGCATAAAGGTCCACCTGAGTCCTGGCTGCCAATGGAAACAAACTGTTGTCTCTCGCTCAAGTAGGAATGAAACCAATTGCTGGCACTCTCACATATCCAAAAGGCCTTAAGCTTTGCCATATATCACAATACCATGCATGATCCACCATGTCAAATGCTTTGCGATAGTCTATCAGTACTAACCCACTGACTCGATTATTGTCCAGATTGAACAGGATCTGATCAACAATTCTGATAAGGCTGGTCTCTGTGCCGTGGTATATGCGGAAGCCAAACTGACGAGCATAGAACAGGTTATTGTCACGAAGGTATTTATAAAGGTGGATATGAACATGCATGTCGCTCCAAGATATTTGAGAGTGCTGGCAAGATGGAGATATGACGATAGTTGTTAACGTCATCGTGCTCACCAGACTTGAATAGAGGCGTTACCTTGGCCGTTTTCCATCTCTTGGGGAAAACCGCTGACCTGATAGAAATGTTCATGAGCTTGGTAACAGATGGGGCGATAATAGTGGCAGCAATATTCAACATCCTTGCACTAAGCTTGTCCACTCCCATAGCCTTATTAGAGGTTAGGCTCCATAAGTTGTCAACAATGAATCCCTTATTCACGGGTGGAATGGAAAACTTTACTTCGGGATCCTTCCTCGAGAGAACAAAGTTCTCAAGCTCTGAGATATCAAACGGTACTTGCGGCAACAAGTCCCTTAGTCGATCAGCAACGGATGCAAAGTGACAATTGAACTGATCAGCAACACCATCGACTGTACAGTTTTTATTCTTAACCGCATCAGCAGCCACTTTCTTAGCGCCAGCTCCTGTTATATATTTAATTGTTTTCCAGATGTTCTTAGGATTGTCTTTACTGTTTTCAAAACAGCCTCGATAAAATTTGAACTTCGCTCACTTAATCACATTCACGGCTTTGTTCCTCGCTGATTTATAATTGGCCCAATCGGTTGCGTTTTTATAACGCCTCGCACGTCCTTAGCTGATGATAACCGCTCCTTAGTCATCCAAGGTGCTTGTATCTCACGTGCTTCACGTTTCTGTCGCCAAGGACAATGGGAGTCCAGAACTTTATTGAACAGGGACTCCCACGTGTCCAATATGTCATCTAATTTATAGACATCTAGCCTGAGAAAACAGCCGCCTTTCGTCGCGGTTCACCGGCTTCAATCACCCGATCACTAGTGTTGGAAATCTGATCAAACACTAGTGAGTTTGAACCAGTGTTTCACCGGCGTATCAAAGCCCATACAGGTGACATAATACAGTTCAATGATTGACTAAACATATCATTAATTATTCATGATTTGAGAAGAACTATGTCAAACACGAATTGGAGTCTTTCATCAGGGGTTCCAAATATCGAGGGTTTTATTGTTTTCGAAATATTTGGAATGCCCTGATGAAAGACGAACAATGAGTGTTTGACATGTCTTCTCATGCGAATGCAAAACCGTCAATTTACATACGTTTCTTTTCAAACTTCATTAGCCGCAAGTATTGTTTACCGTTTGACTGTTGTATCTAATTATTCAATAGATGGCTTATTATTCTTTTTTGATGGCAGTGATTTCAACTAGTGTACTAGTAGAGTAGTGGACAAGAGTTCGTGCAAGCAGTCGGAAGGATCGTGGTTCGAACTCCAGTGAAGGCAGACTTTTTCTTTCTATGTCATTCTTTATTTCTTTACTTCTTCGCTCCTTACTTGTAGTTTATCAGTATGTAATTAGTTAGTGGTTCATGAGTATGATGATTAAGAAATATTGATCACTAGGGTTGGAAACATGATCAAACACAAGGGTTTCACCCGGTATCAAGACCCATGCATGTGACCAAATACAGTTCCTCCATTGGATCACTATCTCATGAATTATTAATGAGTTTGAGAATGGCATATCAAAATACCTCATCGTTATCTTTTTTTAGAATCTGGATCGTAGTGTAGGCATATAACCAGGACTGACTCATAAATACAAGTTATGCATTTTTGCTACGAATGCCGTATTGTTCTATTTTATTCTATGCATGAAAAACATACATTTATAGCCGGTTCTCCTGTCACAATCATACATTGGCACAATTTTCTTTGATCCCAATTGATCCGAGTACATGTTTCCTCAGCGGTAATCATGCACTCAATACAATATTAACCGTTTCCCCATCCACAATTCCCTCTTTTGCTCTGACGAAGGGCTAGCGCTCGAAAAGTCAGCTGCTACTCGCTTTCCACGGCGGTTAGCATGCCTCAATCGACTTTATAGTTGATTATATACCAGTGTTTATCTTCCCCGTCGACGCAGACCAACACTAGTTTTTACAGGAACTAGTTACCTATCGTATCCTTGCTTAGAACACCCGGGCCCTGCTTGATCCAACACAATGTACCACTGATATTTGTAGTTATTAATATTACTTTTCCACAGTTCTCAGAAATGCGTCGCATTTTTGTATACCGCGGGTGTCAAAAAGTAATTCTTGGAACCGCGGGCTTTGCTATGATTTGGCTTCTCATAACTATGATTGGTATAAATTAAAGATCTCACTTGACTAATACTGAGGATTTTACGTGAACTGTCGAATTGGGAGTTAACCTAAGTTTTGAAACCTTATCGCTAAGAACAACTCAAGGGAAACAAAAACCCACACGTAGTGAAAGCACGCCCGGGCATGACAAGTGGAACACATTGTCTCGGATGACGTTATGTTTCGATTGTTTTTGGGTTATGAATAAACATGAGACTGCACGCAGCCTGTAAAGTTTATCAGGGCTATGCAAAGTTCCGTACAAACGAACGCAACATTGTTGGCCAACATGTTGGACGAATGTTCAACACTGCATGAAATAAATTATCACCCAAAATCATCCAACAGGTGGCCAAACGATGTTGGTTGGCGATGTTGGACTCAGCCTGAGAAAACAGCCGCCTTTCGTCGCGGTTCACCGAGTCAATCCCCGATCACTCTGATCAAACACTAGTGAGTTTGAACCAATGTTTAACCGGCGTATCAAAGCCCATACAGGTGACATAATACAGTTCAATGATTGACTAAACATCTCATTAATTATTCATGATTTGAGAATCTAAATAGCTCATTTAGAATCTGGATCATAGTGTAGGCATATAACCAGGAACAAGTTATGCATTTTTGTAACTCGATGCCGAATTGTTCTATTTTATTCTATGCATGAAAAACGTACATTTATAGCCGGTTCTCCTGAAAAACATGCTGTTACTCAGGGGCGTTAAGGCCATCCCTTTTTTATTTTCCGTTTCTCATCGTCCGACCGACCCATTTTTGTGGCTTTTTGTAGAAATAAAAAAAAAATTGGGGGGAGGGGTGGGGGTGAAGAAACCCTAGAGCAGCTCCTGGAAGCTCATGCTCGAGGGTAGGTTACGCAATAGTTTCGGCGGTGCATTTGTAATTCCATCTTTGTAGCGTATACGGACGACGACATCGATGGTTTCGTCGTCCATGTTGGTTTGTAACCTCGCCTGTGCAACCGCGCCTTATTAGTTCCAGTCTATCCGCGTATTTTTTATTACAATTTTTTTTTCTCACCCGACCGACCGACCCAATTTTTGAAAACCCCACCGATGAGAAACGGAAAAAAAAATAGGGATGGCCTAAGGCATGGGTCTCCAATATGGCCGCCGCAAATCAAGAGGGGATGGTCTATCTCTTTGTGCTTGTGAGATATAATCTTGACACTTTGACAGATTTGATAAAGCCACAACGATAACACATTTTTGTGACAGTTTCCATGGAAATGTGTAATGTGACCTTTGAACTTTAATTTTAAGAAAAATTGGGAAAAGCCTCCTGGAGGTCGGTAAAAGTTGTTCATATAGTAGATATTTTCATGCAAATGAATCAAGGTTAGTGCACACTTCGGTGCTCCAATTTGAAAAGTTGGTTATTATTAGAATGTTTGTTAATTCGGTGGAAAGTTGAGGATATCAAATTTCATATTTGCCTTAAATTGCCTTCCCCTTAAAATAACCAACTTTTCAAATTGGAGCAGGAACGTGTGCACTAACCTTGATTCACTTGCATGAAAATATCCACTATATTAACAACTTTTACCGACCTCCAGGAGGATTTTCCTTAAATTTAGAGTTCAAACGTCACAAAACACGTTTCCATGGAAACTGCCACAAAAAGGTATTAAGGTTGTGACTTTATGGAATCTGTAAAAGTGCCGAGACTATATCTAACAAGCACGTAGAGATAGGCCACCCCCTCTTGATTTGCGGCAGCCATATTGAAATAGTTTGGGACCCATGCCTTTAGTTAATGCCCTTGAGTTATAGCCGGTTCTCCTATCCGCACAAATGATTTACTTTCAAAGACTGGATTCAGACTTATTTCACTTCTCAAATATTCTTTCGAAACTGGTTTCCATTTTGTAAGTTATACTTAAATTAAATTAAGCATCAGTGTTATTCCAAAACTTATTCCTTTATTTTTTAATGGTCTCTTCACTGGCTTGATAAAGACTCACCTTGAAAAACCTGGAAAAGCTGGCGAAATATGCTAGTTGTACAAAGCCCTTCAGTTTAATATGATATCTTAATGTCTCTGTCATAGTAATATATCATACAATAACGCTGATGTAAGAAACAGTTTGTTTGGTTTTAAAAAAAAAAAGATTAAAAATGTATTATTGCAATTATTATTACATTATGAATAATTAATACAGTGCATGAAATTGTGACAAATGTTTTCCGGTTTCAGAATAATTTAAGTATATAATTACGTATTCATTTTTCTGATAAAAATAAAAGTCATTTGCTAATGTGAAGTTTCATTTTTTTTAACACTCTAGAAAGCTTGGTCGATCTTGAAACTGTTGTGCAAAACAGTGAAATTAAATATTTATAAGTTTATAGTCATGTCTTTAATTATAGCGGAATGTTTTGATATCTTACTGAGATGACGTGCCTAAAATTTTCCCAGGGTACGAAAGAGGGGCAAATGGTTGGATGCTTATATATGCCGGGACAGATTACAGCTTACGATAGTGCAAGGCGATCACCCATCCATGCAAATGTTAAATTTTGGGCCTAACTTTCATCTTTGCACTTGGCGTGAAATACGAAAAAGCTCCGATACTAAACAGACTTGACATTATTAGCATTGTTTTATCTATGGTGTGATGTCTAAGTATAGGAGATGATTAACATGCAGCTGCCGGATAATATACTACCTCTGAGGCCAATGAGCCCATTATGCATGGCGTAATGTTTTGGTTTGTCTTGCAGTGCTGTGGACTGCAACTGGTTAAAACATTTCTACTTTAGTAGCATCTCAATAATGCCGTTAATTCATATACTGATTGCAGCACAACTGGAAATGTCCATGTACTGGCTGGATCAGTACAGATAGGAAGACAACGCACCGAGATTAAAGTTATCATACTGAACTGAATAGAATGGGATGTTCGTTGTTTAAATCCAAATTCTTAAGCAAGTTCAACAGCCGGCTACATCAGTGGACACCTTATCGGTCATGTAGTCTGACTCGTACGCCTATTAGGAACAGTGGTAGCTTGGTATACAGTGCCGGTACCAAGGTGTATGTGTTTGCCTTGAAGAAATTTCATTCTATGTCACTCCATGTGGCAATGTAATTTATTCAGTTCCAAGTCTATGAGAGTTAATAAAGATCAAAGTTTCGTTCTGAATGGATGCCGTGTTTTCAAGACAAATAGTTTACAAAAGCTTCTTCTTAGAAAACACTTCAATTAAATTCCTCAGCAAGACAAATCAGTGATATACATGCCTGGACCTATCTACTTTGAATGTCACTGATAGGCATCAAGGAAGTACGTAATACTTTTGATGTCAATAACATCGTTTTCATACACAGGAACAGGGGATCCGGGGTGGCGCAGTGGTCAGTAAGTGCTTCGCCTCTCACCTCTGTGGCCCAGGTTCGATCCCCGGACGTGGTGCCATATGTGAGTTGAATTTGTTGGTATCTCACCCTTGCTCCGAGGGTTTTTCTCCTGGTTCTCCGGTTTTCCTCCCTCCACAAAAACCAACGCGCTAAATTCCAATTCGATCTTTGAATTAGCCGGGTCCTGGCTTTAATCAGCCCCGGTGGTTGTTTCAGGTCCCGTTAGAAATTGAGTGTTGTGTTACAGTCTAGGGGTGTGACGGTGTAGCTACTTCCATCCTCAAGAAAATCGCAATACAATTTGAATATAGTACTGATGCCTTCGACTGGTATTTTTTATGGCACTAAAACGACACAAAATTGCTCAATCCTGTTGAACTGAACGGAAGGAAAACTCGGTCGACGTTCGAGTGATGACACTGTCAACGTTCTCACCCTAACTTTGGCTTCAAATGCAGATTCTTGTACCTTCGATTAAAACATGTACAAAGCAACAAGTGCTAGATTTTGAAACACACGAAACTAGCATATCTTATTCGAACGATATGGTAAAAACGCTGAAAATATTCATTCCTTAAGATCCAACATTAGCTCAATCTACATAATTCGTTCAACTGCAATCAATTGTCACATAATCATGTAATTGCAAGACTAAGTTTATGCTTTTCTCAAAAGCAAATACAGAAATATGGATAACTTCAATTTTATGTGCAAATCAGCGAATTTATAATTCTAAGGAAGAACTGATCAGATGTTGATCGAGCACTGATAATGATAGATAAACGCTCAAATAAAATATCTTGACTTGTTCCCATCTGTAATGTCTTAGTATATTCTACGAAACAAGTTTGGACTGTTCCTATATAACGCCTTCTGGATCTCCATTTTCAGCAGATATCACAACCTCGAGTTCCGAGTCCAAAAAGCCGAAAATTTAGCTCTTGAGGTAATACACCTATAGGCCCAGTTGGTCGAAGCAAGAGTAAGCGCTACCCCGGGGTTAAATCACGAGGGTAAACTGTACAGATTACAATTACAGATTTAGCGCTATCATAGGGATAAAGTTACCCTTTCTTCGAACGACCGTGTCCTGGGTCCGGTTGTTCAAAACAAGGGTAAGCGCTACCCCGGGGTTAAATCGCTAACCCGACGTCAAAGTGTACAGATTACAGATTTAGTGCTATTGTACGGTTACTCTTGCTTCGAAGAATCGGCGGGCCCTGCTTGATGACCTTGATCCAACACAATGTACCACTGATGTTTGTTTATTAATGTTACTTTCCCACAGTTATCAGAAATTCGTCGCATCTTTCTTTGACTACTTACATTGTAGACATCTGCCCGCGCGTGGCCAAATTCTTGGAACCGCGTGCTTTGCTATGATTTGGCTTCTCGTAATATAACTGACTAGTAGCTGAAAATATGATTGGTACATAAAATATCATTCTTGACTAATAGGATTTTACGTGAACTGTTGAATTGGGAGTTATCACTGATGCAGGTTTCACGTGACATGTTTGCTCTCTGCTGATTGGCCACCAAGCCGCGTTGTGTGAGACTCGATAACTCCCCATTCACAATTTCTCAGAACTATACCTACACGTAACGAAGTCTGGAAAAGCCCCCCCCCCCCCCCGGAATGCATATCAAACAATTGTTGTCGTTCAGGGTAATATTTGGGCCTGACTAGATGCTAGTGAGGCATACGCTCATCCTTTTCAAATTTCGCTATCGATTTTTTTGATCGCACTTCCTGTAGCCTACGTTGTATCCGCCTCTCTTCTGCCGGCTCGCTACACTTCTTGAACGTGTTCTAGTATTCGACGATCCGTCCTGCTTTCCAAATATGGAATATATTGACCATATATGGAATATCACAGGGACCTCTCAGGAACGACACTTTTCTCAATAAATTGTTTGATATGGAAGATTTTAAAATAAATTGTTTTGCAGAATCTGTACATGCAGATATATTTCCATATCCCATGGGTGGGGATTTGTTATACCCCTCCCCCTTGAAATTTCTGTCGCCACCAGTGGTGGGTATGGATATTTTCTGGAAATCCACAATAGCCATAGTATCATTGTGCATATTATAGCAATAACTGATATTTTTAAATCAAAGTGAAGTATTCACTATGTATTTTATACCATCGGTGGGTAATGAGCATAGGCATTAAACCGACAGTGCCGATATAAAGTACGAATAACCTACTTTCAACCTACTATTGAGGATCAAATATGTCTGCCTTGAAGTGTCCACAATTGAAGACACATGTCACTAATTAGCATAAATACCGCAATGAATTTGTTGCGAAATAAAAAATAGTACCATTGCAATTAAGTCAAGCAACTATAATCAACCCCTATAGCAGATAGAAAGAAGTTATTGAAAGTACAGTTTCATAAATGAAATATTTGCTGGCGAATATAATTTTTATGTCTTCTCTCTGATTGGCTTTTGTTTGCCTTTATGCATTATTAATATTAGTAGATGTTGTATAACTTGTTTCCACGTGGCTTTGGGTATGGTGAGGAGACCATTATTACTGATCCCCTCTACTGGCTATGGGGTTGTCATGTGACACTTGGTTACTTTGGATCATTCACTTCAGGTTTTCAACGAGTGAACACGTGTCGTGATTTTATGCTCAAGGTAAGCTGATTCCGTTCCCTTATCCTCTTATTTATCGTGTACCTATGTAGTCTATCACTATTTGCAAGATTTCAAAATTGATTTCTGGGGGTGGTATTTACTCTAATCGAGCGAATATTTTCGATCGATCTACTAGCTTTCGTTTATCCGGTTTTAACAGTTCTTTAAACCGTCTTGGCCTTGTCATTATTATTTTGGAGCTCGTTACAAACGATCTATCGCAAAATGGGTAGTCGGTTTGGCTATTACTTTGTGTAATGATTTTGTTCAGTTGTTTTTGGAACAATTTTCAGTTCGTACGTCAATATTTCAACGTGGCGAGCGTTATTCGAATTCTTGCAAGCCCTCATTTGGGAACTTTACCAGGCGTTTTTTGTTGGTTCCACAAGAGACTCGATTGCCCATTGCGGAGCTCATTTCTATTTGATGGAGTTCACGTTAATTCGACACTGGGCAATACCGTTGGCGTTGGTGCTACATGTGCAGCTATCGGGCGCCATTTTGAAAGCGTTGAACATGCTATCGTTTTCACACCTACATGTATATATATAAGCCTTCGTTGTTTTTTTGCTTTACATTGTCTGTCATTGACCTCTTGATGTGTTTTTTGAACTTTATATGCTGTTTAATTCCAATTAACTTTGAATTTTGGGCATTGTTCTCTTATGCTTAATTTCCGTTGCTTTTGAGGCTCAGTTGAGGCTTCGCCCTCACCTTATTTAGAGGGTTCGCCCTCATTATTATCGAGGCTTCGCCCTCACATTGTTTTGAGGCTTCGTCCTCGCATTGTATATATTGAGGCTTCGTCCTCGCATAATTTGAATATTTATATATATTGAGGCTTCGCCCTCACCTTATTTTGAGGCTTCGCCCTCATTATTATCGAGGCTTCGCCTTCACATTATTATCGAGGCTTCGCCCTCACATTATTTTGAGGCTTCTCCCTCACATTATTTTGAGGCTTCGCCCTCACATTATTTTGAGGCTTCGTCCTCACATTATTATCGAGGCTTCATCCTCACATTATTATCGAGGCTTCGCCCTCACATTATTATCGAGGCTTCGCCCTCACATTATTTTGAGGCTTCGTCCTCACATTATTATCGAGGCTTCGCCCTCACATTATTATCGAGGCTTCGCCCTCACATTATTTTGAGGCTTCGCCCTCACATCCTTTTGAGGCTTCGCCCTCACATTATTTTGAGGCTTCGTCCTCACATTATTTTGAGGCTTCGCCCTCGCATTATTATTGAGGCTTCATCCTCGCATAATTTGTATATTTATATATATATCGAGGCTTCGCCCTCACATTATTTTGAGGCTTCGGCCTCACATTATTTTGAGGCTTCGCCCTCACATTATTTTGAGGCTTCGTCCTCACATTATTTTGAGGCTTCGCCCTCGCATTATTATTGAGGCTTCATCCTCGCATAATTTGTATATTTATATATATCGAGGCTTCGCCCTCACATTATTTTGAGGCTTCGCCCTCACATTATTTTGAGGCTTCGTCCTCACATTATTTTGAGGCTTCGCCCTCGCATTATTATTGAGGCTTCATCCTCGCATAATTTGTATATTTATATATATCGAGGCTTCGCCCTCACATTATTTTGAGGCTTCGCCCTCACATTATTTTGAGGCATCGCCCTCACATTGTTTTGAGGCTTCGCCCTCACATTATTATTGAGGCTTCGCCCTCACATTATGATAGAGGCTTCGCCCTCGCATTCTTTTGAGGCTTCGCCCTCACATTATTTTGAGGCTTCGCCCTCGCATTATTTTGAGGCTTCGCCCTCAAATTATTTTGAAGCTTAGCCCTCACGTTATTATTGAGGCTTCGCCCTCACATTATTTTTGAGGCTTTGCCCTCACATTATTATGGAGGCTTTGCCCTCACATTGTTTTGAGGCTTCGTCCTCGCATTCTATATCGAGGCTTCGTCCTCGCATTGTATGGAGGCTTCATTCTCACATTATTACTGAGGCTTCGGCCTTACATGGTTTTGAGGCTTTGTCCTCGCTGTAATTTTCTGGTTTTGCTGCTGTACTATTTTTCTTTGCAGATGCCCCCAAGCATTCTCAACGGCAGAAAAGGCCTTCATCTAAGGCACTTCTTTTAGACACGCTCCACACTGTAAATTGAAAAGAGCTATTTCGACCCAAAAATGGGGCCAAAACGTGCACCAAGACGGTGTACATGTGCAAGGCGCAGCAACCCTGAAGTGTCGGCTAGTACAGCAGCATTCAATATAACTGGTGCAGTAACATCTGATATAATTGGTGGTTCTTGCAACATATCTGGTACAACAGTAGCCAATACGATTATTGATACAGCAACAGAGCCAATGAAACAGCTTGTTTTCCCTGTGGCAACCACCTCTACATGAGGATCAGCTCCAGTAGCCTTACCACCAGGACTAATTGAACAGTTGATTTCAGCGGTGACAACTGAGGTGACTAAACGTCTGGCTCCTCTTCTTAACCAACCAAGCTCTACCCCTCTTCTTGTTCCACCATTGCCTTCTACTGAAGTTCCAGTTGATTTGGTTCCTGATGCAGGACACAGTTCTCTATCTGCAGCAATCATCCAAGATTCCATTGCTGCAACAACTTCTGCTCTGGCAGAGGTGGAATTTCTCTCTTCCGGTTTTACTATAGGTTTCCCACTACGTTTTGTAGGTGAGCGTATTTCTTCTATGTCAAATAACTTTCATTCCCTTTATTTCGGATTTTCCCACTGGGAATAGTAAAAAGACTCCTGGTGAATTTCGGCTGATACACCATCTGTCTTTCCATGAGGTCTGTCTGTAAATGATGGTACATGTATATCTCTTGAGAAACCAGTGTCCATTATGCCACTATTGAGGATGCTATTCAGTTTGTTAAACTGGTGAGGCATGTATTATTAAGATCGCTGTATGCCTCTGGGTTATTCTGGTTCTTGCAAAACTTTTGAAACTTTAAGTATACTGCCATTGAGTGGATTGCTCATCATAAATTGAACATATACCCAATATTCTTCATTTGCTCGATGATTTTCTTATTGTTGCCCCCACAGAAGAATTATGCCGTTAGCAGTAGAATTATTGTTAAGTTTGCGTAGTTACCTGGGTATTCCCATGGCACCAGAGAAAACTTGTGGGCCTGCAACCACTTATCATTTGCAGGGATTGAACTGGACTCAGTGCTTTTGGAAGCTCGTTTGCCTAAAGATAAGATTGATAAGTGCATTCAACTTATCTCAGCCTTCATGCACCTAAGAAAGTTGTTACGCGAGATTCAATCCTTGACTGGTTTGTTGAATTTCACTTTTTCTGTTGTTGTTTCTGCCCAGGAAGTGGTTGCTTTTAAAGTCACATTTTTAAATTTTAAGCATCGTTACAATCAGCATCCTTTTTCTCTGGTGATCAAACACCAACAGGTATTTTGTCTTGTTCAGATATTATTAGATTACCTTTATTTGCGGAGGCAATCAGCCGGGTGCTATTTTTATGGCTGTTGATGGGACCCCAGTATCCAGATCCTTTTTCTCAGACCTACTTTCTTTAGCAATTAAGCATTGTGGGTTGGACCCCTCTCGTTACAAGGGGCACAGTTTTAGGATAGGTGCTGCTAATAAGGGAATAACCAATGCACAGATTCGGTTGTTGTGCTGCTGGAAGAGTAATGCTCTCCAGAAATACATTAGAATTTCTTGTTTATCTTCTTAAATTGAATGTCGTTTAAGAAGTGATAAGATTGCATAGCAAGGGCAGCAGTGTTATCTTTTAATTTATGTAATTAACTTAGAATTTAATATTAATTTATTTAAAGGATTGATAAGACTGTCTAGCAAGAGCAGCAGTCTTACCTTTATTTTGTGTAATTAACTTTCAATTTAATATTAATTGATTTAAAGGATTGATAAGATTGTCTAACAAGGGCAGCAGTCTTATCTTTCATTTAATTTTTGTAATTAACTTTCAATTTAATTAAGGGATTGATAAGACTGTCTAGCAAGGGAAGCAGTCTTATATTTCTTTTAATTTATGTAATTAACTTTCAATTTAATATTAATTTAATTGAAGGATTGATAAGACTGTCTAGCAAGGGCAGCAGTCTTATCTTTCTTTTAATTTATGTAAATAACTTTCATTTTAACTGAAGGATTGATAAGATTGTCTAGCAAGGGCAACAGTATTATCTTTCTTTTAATTTATGTAATTAACTTTCAATTTAATTAAAGGGATACCCGAGTGAAAAACACATTTGGGCTCAAAAGCATCTTTCAGATGTACTTTGTTCAGAAAATGTATTAAAATTTGATAAAACTTTTTCAGAGTTGAGAACGAGCCCCTCGAAGTTGGCCCCGCGAAGACCTGGGCGCCGCCATTTTGTTGACATTAATTCCTGTGACGTCACTTCGTCCCACCGGAGTCTTGCGGCTAACTTGTAGCGACTTGTTTTCTTTGTAGAATTTCCACACGCTCGGAATTAGAGTAGATTTTCATCGATATGGCAGAGCAATTTCGTACTAGAACAAAGATATGATGAAGACGATATTGTGAGAGAAGTTCAGAAGACTCGGAGGACGAGGAAAAGCATGTGGAAGGCGAACATATCAGACGAAAATATCAGACGAACAACAAAAGGCGACTACCGAGCTAGTGCTATAAAGATTCGCTGTGTATCTTTTTGTATGGAAATTGTCAGCCTTAAACACAAGACTAAAGGTAGATTATTACAATATTGATATCGGCATAGCAATCGAAACTTGTTTAATTTGACCCAGAGAGATAATCAGGGTGTAGCAAGCCACATAATTTTAATTTCGTTTACCTAACTGATGTTTGCGAAACAGCGCGCGCGTGCCAAGTTCCACCACAATATGCACAAACATGCCGGGCTTGATCGCGCCAATGCTTTCACACAATTTAATAAGGGAATGGAATTGTTTTTGCAATAAAATTGTTCCAAGTGTCTCGTTCTTGTGTCATTGCATATATTCTGCTATGTTGAGCTAGTTATGATCGGTTTTTACAGGGAGGTTTTAACTTTTCAGGTGTTTCGTTTCAGTTGCACAAAGCCATGAAGTCAGTACATATCGAACCGGATAACTCGCAAATTATATAGCTCCAATAATACATAAGTTTCGAAAGCAATGCCAATATCAATATTGTCATAATCTACCTTAGTCTTGTGTTTAAGGCTGACAAGTTCCATACAAAAACACACAGCGAGTCTTTATATCATAGCACAACACCAGTTTTGCACTAGCACGGTAGTCGCCTTTTCTTGTTCGTCTGATATTCTCGCCTTCCACATGATTTTCCTCGTCCTCCCAGCCTTCTGAACTTCTCTCACAATAACGTCTTCATCATATTTTTGTTCTAGTACGAAATTACTCTGCCATATCGATGAAAATCTACTCTAATTCCGAGCGTGTGAAAGTTCTACAAAGAAAACAAGTCGCTACAAGTTAGCCGCAAGACTCCGGTGGGACGAAGTGACGTAAAAAACGTCACAGGAATTAATGTCAACAATTAATGGGGTGGGGCAGCATCATTTATTTCATCATGATGCTTTTGGCGTTTTGTTTGCCCTCACCTTTACTGGGTTAAACCTTTCAAGCAAAGCTTGTAAATATTTGTAGATTATTTCTTTATTAAAATCTAATTACCGGCTGTGGGCCTTTGCTCATAGCCATATATGCCAAACCTTGTGTGGTTGTCTTTGCATTGCACAGTAAACAGAGCTCAGTCTATGCAGCAATCGGGTATAATCTATAGCCATTTCATGAAGAGGGAAGACATAAATATCGCTTATATTTGTTCACGAGGAATATAAAAAAATGAAAAAAGTGTCCATAATTAGAGCAACATACTGTACATGTATTGTGAGAACACCATGAAACATGAAAACCAAGAACCAAAGTCATATATAATTATTTTTTGTGATCTGCTCTTTAAGAATGTTGGCCGTTTCTAAAATAAATTGTTTGTAAGAAGACGTTAACCAAAAAGCTTTCCATCCCCCCCCCCCTCGCCCCCGTCAGAATTTTTTTTATGGTCAGTCCCTTAGGGTTCCGGTGATGTTCAAGAATATAAACAGCGAGGAAGTCCTTTAGTTGATCAGATAGAACCAGTTTACGTTAATAAGATATCCCTAGAGTCAGGGATCGAACGTGTTGTACCCTAAATATAACTACGACAACAACAACATTTCTTTTATTGGACTTGAATACTTCTACAAGTATATCAGTTTGGCTCCAACAAGGTTAGGTTTAAAGAAGTGAATTAGCAAAATTACGAATTATTATTGAAAATGGCTGCACGTTTGTTGAAGCATGAATTTATATAATTACTTATTTTGTTGGCAAATTGTTTACATGGATTCAGCAATTTCTTTAGAGTCATATGGGACACATTACATTTTGGAGAGCTAATCTTTCCTCCGTGTATAACTTGCATTTGAGTAGAAAATGTTCCTCATCTTCGATATCAGTTTTACAGAAGAAACATTTTCTATCTGAAGGCGGATACGGCCTCTTATACCGGTCCTTTTTAATTGCTAAGTCGTGATTACTGATTCTTAGCTTACTAAACTTACTAAATAGTCAGTGCTATTCTATGTTTGACGTTTTTTATATTTACCAAATAGTTCTCAAACTTGTATTCTGTTTTGAATAATCGATACGTCCGTAGTTTATTCGCTGAATTTGGATTTGATCTGTGATCATCGTTTATGGCCGCAAGCCATTCTTGAGTCCCTATATCGGTTGCTCTCTGTTCGAAGCTCTTTAAAAATATTTTAATTTGCTCTTTACTAAGAGTAGATAGCTGTATCCATATATATCCATAACCTAACTTAAATAGGGTTTCTTTAATTTTAGAAGACCACAAATGGGTTTTATTTTCCATGACGCATCCAGTATTTCACGACTCGAACGGTGGTTGTGAGGCGTGTGTGAAGCGTCCCAATTCAGCTCTACAGGCTTTGTTGGTCGCTTGTTTACCGACACCTAACAATATCTTGCAGAATTTGCTTTGAATTTGTTCAATGGGGTCGCGCAGTTCATTAAATTTTCCATCTAGACCCCACACCTCACAACAATAAGTCATGATTGGCATAATTAGAGTACTGTGTAGATATATAGATAATTTAACATTTGCCCTAAAATAATTTCCTAGTTTTTTTCTTAAGGATCCCATAGCTCTGAGTGCAGCTTTTTAAAATTCTTGTTTTGCCAATGTGAAGCTACCGCTTGCACTCAGAGTCATCCCTAGGTATCTATAAGATGTTACATTGTCTATGATATTACTATTTAGATTAAAATTAAATCTATTTAAATTTCTGCCATTTGTATTAAATATCATTACCTTTGTCTTTATGCAGTTTATCTTAATACTATTCTTGTTACAATAAAGCGCCAAGTGGTCAAGAAGTTGTCGTAGGCCCTTTTCTGATGTGGCTATTAAAACTAAATCGTCTGCGTATAGGAGAGAGCTCACATATTGGCCGTTTAATTCTAGTCGGTCATTACAGGCAGCTTCTAGTATTGGTGGTAAATCATGTAGATAAATATTAAATAGAGTTGGGGAGAGCATACAGGCCTGTTTTACACCCTTATTACAACTAAAAGCGGTTGAGATTTCGTCTCCGATTTTTACGCATGCCATATCATTGGCATATATGCTTTTGATTACTGCTAAAACATTACCATGGATTCCTAACGAGGCAAGCTTGTTGAATAGGATTTCTCTATTTATATTGTCGAAAGCTTTGCTAAAATCAACAAAACAGCTAAACAAATAATTATATTTTGACTTTCTTCTCGATTTGACATATTTGTCGATCAGCATTTTTAGTGTTAACACGCTATCACTAGTGCGATAGTTTCGTCTGAACCCGCCCTGTTCGGGGCGCAAAATGTGTTCTTTCTCAATGAATGTGGTTAGGCGATCATTCATAATTGCTGTCAACAGTTTACCTACGCACGACAAAAGAGTAATGCCTCAACAATAATGTTAGTATGGTATGTTGCCCAGATCTTTGCTTGCGTGTTTGGAAAAATTCTGAACTTTCTTCCAGAGACAGCTCATTTATATACCAACATAATGTAAAAGGTTTGACGGCTTTACCTTCAATATCTTGAAAATTATTGCCATTTTTGCAAAGCTCCTGAGATTTCCAGTATCGGGTCAGCTGTTCTAGTATCCGGTCATTGACAACAAGTGAGGTATCGTTAAAAAGTATGTAATAAAAGTGGTATATAATCACTTTTTTAGTCGTTTCGTAAACAGAAAGCGACAATAACTGTAGCGGCGGGTCAGCGAAGACAACTATATACCCGGGTGGCGCGCCAGTTCTAAGAGAAAACATTATCTTCGAGAATGGTCTGCCGAGCCATGATGCCTCAACACCCTGGAGTTATTGTTCAGTTCTAGTAACTTTGAAATAGCCCACTTCTGAGATATGCCTCACTTCCTACGTACAAAGGAATCAATACGAGGCTCCGTGCATAATGCTCAGTCGTTCGTTACATTATGCATAGGAAGTGAGGCATATCTCGGAAGTGGCTATTGCATATAACATGCATTATGTATATGTTCAAATATTTTAAAGGCCCGATTCAAACGCCGAACTTTTCATGCGCCGAACGCAATTGAATCAAAAGATAATTAGGCGGCTATCAAATGCTGCTGAAAGTAACAAAAGGATCACAGACTTGTTACTATCGACAGCATGTATAGAATGTCATTTTGGACTCTGATAAGGGCGGTTTCGATGTTGTGAAGCACTTTGTATGAAGACTGGAATATTTCATCAAGATACTTGTTCATAATGTGATCATTCAGCTGTGATTGCAACAGCCTTTTCGATTGTTTTAGAAATAAACTTCAAGTTTGAGATGGGACGAAAGTTGGGATATTTCGCATGGTCTCACTGCACCTTGCAGTTATCACCAATGGCATGTACTACTGAGAGATTTCTGATAGACTACAAGCTCATCCAACAAAATTCTTACAAGATTAAACTCTGTTTGACAACTGAATATTAAACTGTAAATTGACCTCTGTTGTATTTAGAAAATAACTCCTCGAGATCACTCGGAACTAGTGTTTCAGAGCTTGAATTAAAATGTTCTGGCGAGAGGGTGAGGGGCACATATCTTTATAGTTTTACGCAGCTTTCTCACTCAACCCGCCTTTCATAAAATCATCGATCCCAAGAAAGGGATCAAGTCAAACAAATATAACTGTATCAAATAACTAATATAAAACGACTAAATAAATAGCTTGGAATTGTTATCACTGAATATAAAATGCACCCTGATTGTCACCTTTTGCAATACAAACCATATATAAGTGGCAAAAAAGTACAACCAACCTAGTTGGTCTTTAAGTTTACTTTCAAGTATCAGCCAACATCAGTCCCTTGGAACGTAAGGTGTGAAGTACATATATGTGCATCAACGAGTTACCCGTTGGGTGCCTATGCTTTATGTTCGTGTCGAAAAAGTAGCCATTTTACAAAGCTTTGGAAATCTTTGCGGCTGTCTTTCTCCACATTTCCTTGAGCGTCTCGTATTCCTCCCCAGTAAACGTAATTTCGTCGATGATACCATCATCTTTCAATTCGTCGATTGTCGGTAAATCGTCTTCTTTAATTGTTGGATGTGCCTTATCATTTCTTGTCTTCTGCATGTCTTTGATTATTTTAAGATGCGTGTTCTCCAGTCCGATGTCATTTTTGATGCAGTCATACCTTTTTGTGGCTACTTCTCTCTTTTTTTCCGTTGCTAATTTATTGATGTATATTTCAATATCTTTCACTTTGCAGTTTTGCAATCTTTTTGGCGGAACTTGCAACACATATTGGCAAATATTAATTTGAATAATCTGGAACAGCTGTCCCAATATGATGCGATGTACAGATTCTTGCGATGGTTTTAGTTTTTTAACATCTGACTTCAGGCCCTGAACTTCTGACTTGAGGCCGTGAATTTGTGATTCCAGGCGCTTAATGTTTGAATTCAGTTGTTCGATTTCTTTTTCAAGTTGTGCAATGCGATCATTTTTTAACTTGAGCTGCTCTTTAAGGGCTAAGATGTCTTCCTCCGAGTCATTCCTGAGTTTCTTATTCTGTTCTTCGAGGTGCGTTATCATTTTAACTAAGGTCACGATCTCTTCCCTTGCACTTTCCCATTTCTCTGTTTTGTTCTGCAATTGTTTTCGAAGAAGATGAAATTCTTCAGTAGGATCACTTTTCATCTTTGGATTTGGTTGGGACGTCGATGGACGTGAGGTATCTGGACTTTCCATAGTCAGCCTGTTGCACTTCTGCTCTTCTATTAAGGGACTGTATTGACCTCAAAACGTGTCCGTTTTAAAAATGTAGAGGCTTTCGGTCAGTCAGTACGACAACAAAGGCCGTAATAACGAAGTGTCCTTGTTAAGGGGAGTTCGACTGTAGTCAGTAGAAAACCTGCAAGTGTTAAAGATTGAAATATTAATCGGCGTCTAACAAGGGATGTCGTCTATCTTATAACGGTAAGCAAGACTTAGTGAGTTATGTAACCAAGACACAAACTGAATTCAGTGTTTAGAAAAGCCGCCACTTGTGCAGGCTGGAAAAAACATCAATTCTTGTCTTTTGAGTTTACATGATATCAATAACTATAGAGTTAATTTGATCGAATGTTTCATTGGCACTGAGTGTATAGTTTGCTGTAATACTATGTTGAGAGCCAAGACAGGCAAGTGAACTCTCTGAAGTGGCGTCCTTCTGTTGATTACTAAATGGAAGTCTCCAACTAAAGATAATCCCCCGGATAATCCCAAGTAGTCGCTAATTCACAAACGTAAGTTAGTTTTTATCCACCAAGCTTTTGAAACATTAAGGAATACTGAGCTGTATGCTTTTATTACTTACACTCGGGAACAATTCGAACAGTAAAGTCGGGAAATGGCTTTACGAAATCAGTTGGGGCCAACAACATTGGTTAGACGAGTCACTCGCTCGATCACTTTCGCGTTCTTTAAAAAACGGGGTACTTAGATTTTACTTTAAAATAACTGACATGACTATATAGTTGAGACGCCTTCAGTACCCCTATAAAGTAAGGCTTAGACGTGTTAATATGCGTGTGATGATCTATGGGGCTTCATCGTAATTGAGGGCGAGTATATATATTGCGCTAAATGAATGTACCAAAATAACAGGCATGCATTTACGTAAAAAAGGACTTTCAAAACAACGTATGTTTAAAGCAGTGCTATATTTTCTCTATTTCAGCCGGATATATGGACGTACATATAGCTGGAATGAATCCCGTCGAATTTAATAGATAATTCCATTTTGCTCTCAAGTTGATGTTTAGGTGGTTTAAAGATAGCAATTTAGCGTTTCTTAGAATCCAAGAAACGTGTCGTGCGTGCTACCGATGTATTATCAATAGTTAATGTTACTAGAACTGACTAAAAATGAGAATTCAATCTCTCAAACTCCTCAACTTTGCATCAGGATCTAAACACAGAAAACGTTTTCTATTTCTTAAATTCTACCCAGTATCTTGGCATGAAATAAGCTTGTTTTTCTCAATATACATTCCATAAATGTGAAAAATGATAACATCTGATCTTTTAATGGAAAGTTTGCACTGAATACCTTTTTTTGCAGACACATGCAGCATTTTATTAAATTATATCTGACAAATCCAAAAATGAAAGACATGACTGAAATTAGTAAATATGCAAGTTTTGGACACATATCCCTTCTAGCTAGAGCTTTTATAAACCTCAAAGGCTAAATCGTACTAAATTAGTAGTAAATCAGTACTTCTCAGATATTCCTTAAAATAGATTGTTCAGTCATGTTGTTGCTTACAATTTCCACTATAGCTCATAGATTGAAAATGATATACTAGCTAATAACAGTAACGTTTTTAACGATTTCTTCAGTCAACCAATTTCGGAGTATTAATTATCGTTTCAATCTTAGAACCCGGCTAATGTATAGGAATGCATTATATTCGTTGCTGAGATTCCAAGGAAAGTGTGTTGTTTTGTTTTGTTATTCTTCGATGGAAGAGAGAAACCTGTCTCAAAGGGAAGTTAAGGGCCCATTGACATTTAAATCGGCCGTTGCTAGGGAAAGTTTGCAGCCTCGTAAAACCCGGGAAATTAAAGAGTGGGTAAAAAATATTGTCAAGGTGACTCCTAGAGTAAAGTCTTGTAGTCTGATGACGTCATCAAGTGACGTCATGATAACGTCATCAAAATCAGAAAATTTCTAAACTCTCCAAGGAGTTTTGGTCTACTAGTAATTTATGAATATTTTCCGAACCTATACGAATTAAGGCGCATAAAACTGAGCATGCGTTTGCCATTACGACAAAAAATGAAGATTTTACAACACTTTTCAGTCCAATTTTAAGCTTTTTTGACGAATGAAAAGCTCCAAAATCCATGCTCGAATTTGTGGAGAACGTGGTCAACAACATTTTAACGGGAAAAAGTTTGGTGTTTAGTGAAAGCGCGCAAAATGCGCAAAAGTGCCTGTTTTGTGGTCGTGAACTGTTGTTGCAGTAAGGTCTACAATAATTGGTCGAACAGGATGTGCATTTTCTCCTATTTCATCCGACAATGGCCAGTTTTGGGGCTTGGCTGAATACTCCAGTCTGCAATGAGCTAGCTTGATTGTCTGCAATATAGATATTATTTACAAAATGTTCTTTCAATCTATCAACAGCGGGAAGAGCTCGGCTACATCCGTCTGAGAATCCAATACAAGTTTCTTTCCCATTCATCAGCGATTTCCCGCCGTACGCTTGCCGTTACGTTTTTGCTCGGTACAAATTATAAATTATTTCCCTTTCTCGAAGTTCAAGTATAGTTAGGTGCCTTTCGAGTCCTGAACGACTCGTTTTAAGTTTTAAGTGCTTTTTTAGGGGGGTCATCAAAGATGTACCTACTCCTTGGGGGGGTCATCAAAGTTTTGACATACCTGTCATGTAAAATGAAATTGCTGTTGTAATGCTAAGCCAATGTTTAGTCTCCAGAACACAGGAAACCAGTGTTTTAGAGAGCAGTAAAATCGTAATTCTACTTTGTTTCCTTTATACGCAGGATGGTATTCTCTAAGCTCATGATCAAAGGCACATCCCCCATAGGAGAGATAATGCATTGCTGTTCAGGAGATTAGTTTAATGCCAATGCTGAGCTCTTTTTCATTTATTTATTTATTTGAGACTACGGAACAATGCAATATGATGCACTGGAATGCAATATAATGCACAAATTCAATGGTAAAATTTCAAGTACCCATCCGGGAACGACGGTTAGGTAGAGATTTTCAGAAGAATACATGCATATATGTGTTTTCTACTAGTAAACAAAGGTAATGTGGAAAATACTATAAATCTAGAAACATTAATAGTAAATTTAATAGATTACATGTATATGCAATTTGCATTCTTTCTTGCACATCCATCTTTTTTTGGGGAGGGGGGGAGTGGGCAATAAAGTTTTGAGCAATTTTATAGGGGGGTCATCTAAGTTTTAATTAATTCATAAGGGGGTCATAAAAGTTTTAACAAGAGAAGCAGATGAAATGCCGATCGGAACAGTTTTATATATGATCTAGAGACAGCTCCATGGTCACTGCTTGATGTGTTTCAAGATGTAAATGAAAAGCTAGACACTTGGGAATTGACCTTCAATGATGTTATGAACCAGCATTTACCTATTGTTGTGAGAAGAGTGAAGAATAAGCAATTGCCACCTTGGATGAATGCAGACATTTTAGATCATATGCGTCAAAGAGATCAGTTTAAGGCACGTGCAAAAACAAACATTCTCGCTAGTACAATGTATAAAAGGCTTAGGAACCAGGTTGTTAGAATGATCACCAATGCTAAGTCAGCTCACATGAAAGACGAAATCATGAAAAGCAAGAACAATCCTAAAAAGCTGTGAAAAACACGCAAGCGTGTAGTACCCACAAAGCCAATCTCGTCGGTACCTCCATTCATTGTAATAGATCATCAACAAGTTACTGACCCCGTGGCAATGAACATTTCACGCACATACAACCCTCCATTACAGCCGATACTCCTCCTAATAAACACATTCAAACTGATATAAACAAGCGCCTATTGGACGTTATCAACTCCCGCATTGATGACTCCATACAACTTGACATTCCGCCGATCACTATTCGCCATGTCGAAGAAGATTTGAAACACATAGTCAATAAAGCCACCGGTTTAGACTGGATCGGAATTAAAGTGTTAAAGGATGCACTTCCGGCGATAGCCCAAAGCCTGACTCACATCTATAACGCTATCATTGCAATTAAATGGTATCTTCCCAAATAACTTCAAAAAAGCAAAATTATCACCTGTCTACAAAAAAGAATCCTTCCATGACAGAAATAATTATAGGCCAATTTCAGTCCTGCCTATTATTTCAAAACCTTTGGAAAGGCATGTTGCATCCTCTTACCGCAACTACCTGTGTTCCCACGGGCTCCTATACAGTAACCAGTCTGCATACCGTCCTCACCATTCCTGTGAAACAGCTCTTTTAATCCTTACGGACAATTGGCTCAAGGCTATGGACAATAGTAACTTAGTAGGAACCGTGTTGTTAGATCTGAGTAAGGCTTTTGACTTAGTGGTTAACGATATTTTGTTATCCAAGATCTCGAAATACAACGTGAATGTCGCTGTGCTTGAGTGGTTCAAGTCTTATCTCTGTCATCGTTCACAGAGATGCTCCATCTTTGGGTCGTTATCTGACCCATTAACACTGTCCCAAGGCATCCCACAGCGATCAATCCGAGGTCCCGTCCTTTTTTCTCCCTAAATGAACGATCTACCCCTGTGCCTACCCAGTCACCCTACCCATGCAGTACTAACGTTGAGATATACGCTGATGACACGACACTGTGGACGGCTGATGGTAGCACCGATATCATCCAACGTGACTTACAAGTGAGCCTTGATAGTGCGAGCAGCTGGTTTGCGTTAAATAAGATGATCCCCAACACAAAGAAGACGAAGCAAATACTCATTGCTACCAGACAAAAACTGCAGCACATAAACAAATACCATCTCGATCTGTACCTTAATGGAAAACTAATAGAGGAAGTTGATGATGAAAAACTCTTAGGTGTTAAGATTGACAAGCACCTTAGTTGGGTTAATCACATACGGACTATGTAATTCACAAGTTGAACTCTAGAGTTTCTTTACTGAGTAGAGCAAAGGGCTACCTTACCCACTCCTGCAGAAAATTGCTATTAAATGCAATTGTTAAGCCCATATTTGAATATTGTTGTACAGTTTGGGGCAACACCTCTAATGAACAATTATTAAGAATACTAAGAGTACAAAAACGTTGCGGTAGATTGATTCTAGATGCAAGCTTTAATGATAGGTCAGTAGAACTTTTTAACATGCTGCACTGGATTCCTATTGATGATCTCGTGCGCGTGAAGAAGCTGTGTATGATGTTTAAGATTGTTAGTGGAAAATGCCCGGAGTACTTTAATATAACTATGTAAATTATTTAAAAGACACTCACAATCACTGCACTAGAGCCTCGTCTAACCTTGGGTTAGTCGTACCTAAATGCCGAACGAATTCAGGGCTTCGCACATTTCATGCGAGCGGCACTCGATTATGGAATGCCATTAGAAGCGATGCGCAAAACATTTCCCAACTAAGTAATTTTAAGAAACATTTATTAAACAACATTTTATCCAATAACTTCAAACATAAACATTTTAACATTACAAGAACATTTTAATTTAGTATTTACTCTACTTTTAGGACAAATTGCAAATTACAAATTATCTTTAACAATTAATTATAGGTTATACCATGGCATGAGGGGTATTAGTGATTTAAATTGCCCCGAGAGCCGAGGGAAGAATTGTAAAAGTCCCGAGGCCGCTTCGGTCATGCCATGGTATAACCTATAAATAAACGCTCAAATCAGTAAAATATATTGACTTGTCCCCATCTGTAATGCTGTATTAACGGACTTTATTAGCAATAATGCCTTAGTATATTCTACGAAGTAAGTTTGGACTATTCCTATATAAGGCCTTCTGGATCTCCATTTTCTGCAGATATCACTCAGAGTTCCGAGTCCATAAAGATAATTTACTCTTGAGGTAATACACCAGGGCCCGATTGTTAAATTCGAAGCAAGGGTAAGCGCTACCCCGGGGTTAAATCACGAGGGTAAACTGTACAGATAATTACAATTACAGATTTAGCGCTATCCTCTTTCTTATATACATAAATGACTTCCCAAATTCTTTGAGTAATTGCACCACTGGTATGTTTGCTGATGACACATATATAACTAATGCCAACACTGGTATCGTGCAAGTAGAGGAAAATATATTTGAAGATTTGAAGCGAACTGAAAAGTGGCTTATTACTCGGGCTGCCTGTGGCAGTCCCGAGTCTTAAAATGCAAGCCGTTATTTATTTATTTTTGTTAGGTGTCGCAAAATTTCTGCGCATGCGTGAAAGGTCAAGTTCACCACCAATCAGATCGCACTGTGCTGGTCACGTAACACTCGCCAGGTTAATTTATTTACAGAATTTAATACAGTAAATCAAAATGGTCGACCCGCGAGGGCGAAAGCCTTCCAACAGGCTCAGGATATTTCAACTGGCGCTCTTGTTGACCATAAAAATACATGAACAACCAGGAGCCGTAATACATTCGATCAGCGCTGTTTGGACAGATCCAATGTACATTTAGAAACGTAAGCGAAATACAATATCCAAACACGTTTGGATATCAACGGGTATCGAATTATAATCAAAGGTTAGATATCGTCAGGCGCGCTCAGATAAGAAAGTTCAAAGCTCTCAGACTAGGCGAGACAAGGAGATATCACTTTCAATGAGTCATTGTCAGAAATCTATTCCATCGTGGGCAATTATGCAATACAACCTAAATTTGGGTAAGGTCTTGTACAGCTAAGGCATGTTTTACGACAGAATAACCAGAGTCTTTCTACTGGATTGAGAGCTCGAGACATTATACATGTCGGCTAATATTGGGGAAAACTGAAACAAAAAATGAACTTTGACGGCAGAAACCCTCAATTGAGCCAAGCGGAATATTTACATGATCCGCTAAGATTTTTACAAATCTTAGTTAAGCAGATGTTTTCAGTGTATGCCAACTGAAATGCGGCAACTACACGAACAAGAAGCATGAACTGCCAGCAAAGAGAGAGGAAAAAGTACTTGAAATGCACAACGCTAGCTGAAGTAGGGCATATATATAATATCTGAGACGTTAAATTACGTTACTGTGAAGAGGATCAAAATTCAAGTTTTGTAGCTTGAGACTGTCTTCTGCCGTGACTCGTGAGAGAAATTGGAAAAGATCTAGCTGTTTCATTCAGACACTGGCAAAATTATTGAAAGCTACGGGCTTACTTTATGAGATTATTATTCATTGTGGAATGAAAGGAAACAGGTTAGCTGAAAGTTAAGTTCGAGGTAGGCTTCGACTTTCATTCCGATTCAGTGCATATGTGCACGAAGGTGGGATGCTGTCAACAACACTACCAAAAGATCCAAAACGAAAGTTCAGTTACGTAAGTACTGTAAGTAAACTCTTTTTGATTTGAATAAATTTCCTCTCAGTTTGTCTGTTAATGTACTTTTTCTTCTAATTATCGCTTTATTTAACATCTGTGATTTGGAGTATGCGTACCTCAGAATAAATTATTTGAAAGGTCAACTGAACTCTTGTGTCGATAAGCGCAAATGTTTTTGTGAAACAGTCTGTGAATTTGAGAAGCGGCTTAGAAGAGCTTTCTCATTAGGAATTACAATTTTTTTTCTTGCTATGAAATTTATGTTTCATTTCACATTTATTCATACAGTTTTAGCCGGACATTTCCCCGAGTTTTTGATCTATTTTCAATCAAATTCAAAGTCTGAATATGTCATTGTATTGCATTTATACACTTGAATTGCCAGTATTCTGTTGTTCGAATCCTGCGTTATCATAGTCATGCCATAAAAGCGATTAATAGACCAGTCTGTTTTTATGACGTTCTCACTGGCGAATTAAAGCACGACTTGTTACTAAGAGGATTTCAAATGAAAGTGTATTTCATCTTCAATCTCATGTGGCCCGAGTGAAAGCCCAGATGGGCTCTTGTTGCCAATAAATTGAGCTTCAACGACATCAAAACTAAATACATGGTCATTCGATCAAGCCAAAGAATAAAACAAAATGCTCCAGCAGTGTCACCATATTTTTGTGGCCTCTCAATCAAACGAGTAAAAGACTTCAAACTTCTTGGTGTACACATAGATGAAAATTTAAATTTCAAACCCCATATTGAACATGTCATCAGCAAAGTTACAACAGGTCTAAAGATGCTATATCGCATAAGAGATCTTACAGATAATAGAAGCACTGTGATTAACATTTATAATTCCCTTATCCAACCTTATTTTGATTACTGCAGCACCGTCTGGACAGGTTGTAATAAAGGTCTTAAAGAAAAGCTCCAAAAACTCCAAAATAGAGTAGGACGAATAATAACTAGATCAGACTATAGCGTTCGCTCTCACACCATCAGAGAACAATTGAAATGGCTAACTCTTGATGAGAGAAGAGCAAAATTAGAAGCTATTATGATGTATAAAGTTCTCAATGGTCAGGGGCCTGGATATTTAAAAGAAATGTTCTCATACTCTGGTGAACACCACAACTACAATTTAAGAGGGGCTAATACAAACCTCTGTCTACCAGCCCCCAAAACAAATTTTGGAAAGCAAGCATTTTCCTTTAGTGGTGCAGCACATTGGAACAAGCTGTCATCAGCTGTTCGCTTTAGTGAAACATTAAGTTCTTTTAAACATCAATTATAAATTAATTAATTATAAGTATTTATAAATAGTTTGCATAGTATTTAGTAACAAGAACGTTTATATAAAGTAGATAGTAAGTAGCCAATGTATCCATAGTATTTTATAAGATTATTATGCTCCACTGTATAGCTAGATATATTCAGTAATGATGTAAATGTTGTAATAGTTAGTGACCACTGCATGTGTTATTTTATTTTATACTTTTTTAGCCACACGGCTCGTCTGAAAACCAACTATGTTGAATGTCGACTACCGTGTATAAATATGATTAAATAAAATAAAATAAAAGGTATAAAGTTACCCTTTCTTCGAACAACCGTGCCGTCCTGGGTCCGGTTGTTCAAAACAAGGGTAAGCGCATCTTTCTTTGACTAGCTGTATTGTAGACATCTGCCAGCGCGTGGCAAAATTCTTGGAACCGCGTGCTTTGCTATGATTTGGCTTCTCGTAATATAACTGACTAGTAGCTGAAAATCAGTGATTGGTACATAAAAGATCACTCTTGACTAATAGGATTTTACGTGAACTGTCGAATTGGGAGTTATCACTGATGCAGGTTTCACGTGACATGTTTGCTCTCTGCTGATTGGCCTTCTGTATGCAAACTATTAATTGCTATTAAATTGTGCGAAGAAAGGACCAAGCCGCGTTGTGTGAGACTCGATAACTCCCCATTCACAATTTCTCAGAAAACGGTGTCCCGCTGATCATCTCACATCACAAACAATATATACCTAACAATAGCACGTCTTTTCATACATGGCGAGCGAACTCTACCTATACACGTAACAAAGTCTGGAAAAGGCACTGAGTCATGCCGGCTTTTACTACTCACAGGATCCTAAAGTTCTAAGGCGCTTAACATACTGATTTACATACTGAATACCAAACGTCAATAATAAGAAAAAACTAAGGAAGCAAATTAAGAAAAAAAAACCTGTCTAAAAACTGAGATGTCTGTCTTAAAATACTGGATTTAAAAGAACTAATACTAGTGCTACATCTAGTGTGAACTTTTCAGCCATTCCACAATCTAGGAGGGCAAACAGAAAATGCCCATCTCAATATAGGCTTTAAGATGAGAAGAAGGAACCTGAATTACATTGTACCAGGTTTTCAAACTTCCAGAACTTCTCTCAGTGTTTGCCAAAACCGTACTTCTTTCTCTCATAATTTAGTTTTCAGATCAGTTACCGTGTTACGGAGGTACGCTGATTCGTCGGACCAAATATTGTACCACGTGGATTTGTGTGCTCGAGCGATAAACCAGTAGGCATACGCATTTGGGTGCCATACCTAAATTGCCTACCAGGAATATAACTATTTAACAAATCACTAATGTAACAAGGCAAGAGACAATCTAATATCAAATTATTAAGCGCTTTGAAAGTAATTAATAAAATCTTTAAAACGATGCGTTGTATTTGTCCACTCCGGGGAGAGGCGGGGAAGGGAAATTCGACCCGAAACGCAAGTTAAGGTTACCGGATACCTTCAGGGTGCGTTTCCAGTCTAAATTATGTAGCGCCTCAAAGAAACATCGTAGATAAATCATCCATGTATCATTTTAAAGCTTATAAAATTGGCTACAATAATACATAAAAAGTTTTGAGTTCTTTGAAAATCTCGAATTTTCCACGATCCCGTTTCTCCGATCTAGTGAGATGACTTTCAGAAGCTCCGACTCCGAAAATATTTTAAAGTTTTAAAATCTGTTTGCTTTGTCGCATTTCGGAGGAATCGTATTACAAAAGAATGTCCGGGAATTTCAAAATTCGATTTAGTTCAAAAGTTATCATGCTCTCCGTAAAAAGGCGAAAAATAATCAGAGTAGATTTGCGGAAAACGCCGTCAAGAGCTCTATTTTTAGAATTTTCCAATTCCCCGACACCATTTTTGCAGCGGAGATATCAATTGATATTTTGTGAAAATTTCAAACAAATCGACTAAATTCCTCTTGAGTGGGAGCTTTTTTAAAACTCTATTTTGGTTGAAAATCGAATGCGTAGAAAATAGCATTTTAGAAAATCTAGCCGTCTGTCGTGCGTGATTCTGAAGCCCCACCTCTCCAACAATTAGCGAGCTCTTGGCCAATCATTTCTCATCACAGTTCAACTATCTGTCAAGATTTCCCGCCAATGTCGATTTCCGATCAAAGGTTTGCGCCGCATCGAGAAAATGTTAATATAGCTGGTTGTTCTAGTTTTCTTGTGTGACTTGAAAAATGGGAAAGACAAAAAGACCTGGAGGCACAAAGCCAAGGTGAACACCTAGAGACGCCTTGAATGCCAGCATAGTTAGTAGAGGAGACAGCGATTTGCAGGCGGCTGAAACAGCACGGCAATAGCGAGCTAAGATCGTGGTGTTGGTTTCAAGCGATTGAGAGTCACCGTCAGACTTTACGTTTCCATCCAAGCTTTCTTGGAAACAAATATTTTCTCGGCTGGCTCCTATCAGTTCTTCATGTTCAGATGTGGGCCACTCGGCAGTCTGTCTGAAAGTGAAAATACGAACCCTTGTCGGGTTTTACGAGGACTCCTATGTATGCATTGTTTGGCCTTGTTTTGCTTTGCTTTTTTCTTTGTTTTCCAAGCTAAGGGCATCCTGCTTGCTTTTTTGAAGGCATAAGGAATTATGAAATCATGTGTGGAAAAACGTTTCTCAATAAATGTAAACATTGGTATATGAAATAAATTTAATATTATATGCGCCAGCTTTCTTCACACCGTCGTTACGGGCGAGTGAGCACTTGTCATGTGTTTATTGATCTGCTGTCAATCAAACGGAACCTTTCACTTCCGGTCAAAAACTTCCTTTTGGTATTTCTCCGTCAACATTTACTTTTATTCAACGGAGTTTTTGGTATATGAGACACTACTACTAAAACTACATTTCTGTGCAAAAAAAAATATTTCCATCTTTTTCGTTTTGAAGGTATCCGGTAACCTTAAGTACAACGAAGTCGCTTTTCTGGGCCATTTAGGAAACGATCGCAACTTTTGTCATAATGTGCATAAAGTGAGAGCGCTTGAGCGAGCGATTTGAGAAAAGATGAAATTTTCGGCAGCAACCAGGTCTTGGTCGAGCGATTTTGCTGTTGAGCAAAATAGCAGTGCTATTTTCTCTATTTCAGCCGGAGATATCGACGTACATAGCTGGAATGAATCCCGCCGAATTTAGTTGATCATTCCATTGTGCTCTCAAGTTGATGTTTATATATGTAGCTGGTTTAAATATAGCAATTCAGCGTTTCTTAGAATCCAAGAAACGTGTTGTGCGGGAAACCGCGCAGCCGTGAGCGCTACCGATGTATCCTTAATAGTTACTCGGGCTGCCTGTGGCAGCACCGAGTCTTAAAATGCAAGTCGTTTTTTTTTTTTAATCCATGTCAGACGGCTTCTGCGCATGCGTTAAAGGTCAAATTCAAACCAATCAGATTGCACTGTGCTGGTCACGCAACAATCGCCAGGTTAATGTATTTACATAAGTGAATACAGTAAATCAAAATGGTCGACCCGCGAGGGCGAAAGCCTTCCAACAGGCTCAGGATATTTCAACTGGCGCTCTTGTTGACCATAAAAATACATGAACAACCAGGAGCCGTAATACATTCGATCAGCGCTGTTTGGACAGATCCAATGTACATTTAGAAACGTAAGCGAAATACAATATCCAAACACGTTTGGATATCAACGGGTATCGAATTATAATCAAAGGTTAGATCTCGTCAGGCGCGCTCAGATAAGAAAGTTCAAAGCTCTCAGACAAGGCGAGACAAGGAGATATCACTTTCAATGAGTCATTGTCAGAAATCTATTCCATCGTGGGCGGTCTTGTACAGCTAAGGCATGTTTTACGACAGAATAAGAGTCTTTCTACTGGATTGAGAGCTCGAGACATTATACATGTCGGCTAATATGGGGAAAACTGAAACAAAAAATGAACTTTGACGGCAGAAACCCTCAATTGAGCCAAGCGGAATATTTACATGATCCGCTAAGATTGTTACAAATCTTAGTTAAGCAGATGTTTTCAGTGTATGCCAACTGAAATGCGGCAACTACACGAACAAGAAGCATGAACTGCCAGCAACGATCAGAGAGGAAAAAGTATTTGAAATGCACAGCGCTAGCTGAAATAGGGCATATATATAATATCTGAGACGTTAAATTACGTTACTGTGAAGAGGATCAAAATTCAAGTTTTGTAGCTTGAGACTGTCTTCTGCCGTGACTCGTGAGAGAAATTGGAAAAGATCTAGCTGTTTCATTCAGACACTGGCAAAATTATTGAAAGCTACGGGCTTACTTTATGAGATTATTATTCATTGTGGAATGAAAGGAAACAGGTTAGCTGAAAGTTAAGTTCGAGGTAGGCTTCGACTTTCATTCCGATTCAGTGCATATGTGCACGAAGGTGGGTGCACTACCAAAAGATCCAAAACGAAAGTTCAGTTACGTAAGTACTGTAAGTAAACTCTTTTTGATTTGAATAAATTTCCTCTCAGTTTGTCTGTTAATGTACTTTTCCTTCTAATTATCGCTTTATTTAACATCTGCATGTGATTTAGAGTATGCGTACCTCAGAATAAATTATTTGAAAGGTCAACTGAATTCTTGTGTCGATAAGCGCAAATGTTTTTTTGTGAAACAGTCTGTGTATATGAGAAGCGGCTTAATAGAAGAGCTTTCTCATTTATAGGAATTACAATTGTTTTTCTTGCTATGAAATTTATGTTTCATTTCACATTTATTCATACAGTTTTAGCCGGACATTTCCCCGAGTTTTTGATCTATTTTCAATCAAATTCAAAGTCTGAATATGTCATTGTATTGCATTTATACACTTGAATTGCCAGTATTCTGTTGTTCGAATCCTGCGTTATCATAGTCATGCCATAAAAGCGATTAATAGACCAGTCTGTTTTTTTGACGTTCTCACTGGCGAATTAAAGCACGACTTGATACTAAGAGGATTTCAAATGAAAGTGTATTTCATCTTCAATCTCATGTGGCCCGAGTGAAAGCCCAGATGGGCTCTTGTTAATGTTTAATACTTGAACTGCCTAAAAATGAGAATTCTCTCAAACTCCTCGTCTTTAATTTGCATCAAGATCTAAACACAGAAAACGTTTTCTATTTCTTAAATTCTACCCAGTATCTTGGCATGAAATAAGCTTGTTTTTCTCAATACACCTTCAATACACCTACCAATTTGATACAGAGTTTGGAAACAAATGTTATAGACTCACCTTCAATCAACGAAAGCCGATCTGGATAAAAATGGTGAAATATGCTGGCTCTAGTATATGCTAGCTTTTTAGTCAATCAGAGGACTGCATTTGGTCACATGCATGAATCTTGATACCCAATAATCACTAGTGATGTTCATCTGTGCTCTCATTGGGTATTCATGCATGTGATGGACCCAAGGATTACAGCATAAGTATGACTTTACATGGAGAAGTGAAGGAGAAGACGGAAATAAATATTGGTGTCCAGTGTGATTCGAACCATCATCCTCATGGCTGCTCTTGATTACTAGTCCACTGTCTTGTGCACTATACTATCAGTCCGTTTGTTTAAATGACAAAATATTTCGAGAAAATATTTTGGAATGACTTAAATATGTTTCGTATTCATTTTCTACATAAAATAAAGTTCAATTTTATTTTAAATCTCGAGAAAGCTTGGTAGATCGCAAAACACTGAAATGAAATATTTATAAGTTTAAAAGAGATTCATTACGTCATGTATTTAATTAAAACGATCACCCATCCAAGTGTTAAGCTTCGGGTCTAACTGCTTCGGTGATATCTATCCATCTTTACACTTGGCGTGAAATAGAAATGAAAAGCTCCGATACTAAACATTGGCATTGTTTATCCAAGTTTAGGAACAGCTGCTTGCAATTGGATAATACCTCTGAGGACAATAAGCCCCATTGTTTACCTGTGGTGTGGTATCCAAGTTTAGGAACAGCTGCCTGGATAATACCTCTGAGGCCAATATGCATGGTGTAATGTTTTGGTTTGTCTTGCAGTGAGGTGGACTGCAGCCATGGAGCCTCTAGAATGGACTTCGACTGGTTAAATACATTCTCTATTAATAGCAGCTCAGTAATGCCGTTAATTATTTATATCTTGATTCATAAGCGAATAAGCATGACTGGAAGTTGCCATGTGGCTCAGTGGATGATGAAGAAGGTGAAGGCTTATCATACTGAATTGAAATCCGCCAATGGGAAGCTCAACAGGCTATACTGGTAACCTCATTCATTGCCATGTACGCCTGGATTCAAAACATAGGAACAGTCTGTGGTACCGTGCATGTATTTGACATTGTTTGTCTCTGACTCCATGTAGCATTTTATTTATTTATTTATTATAGATCAAAGTTTCGTTCTGAATGGATGCCGTGTTTTCAAGACAAATAGTTTACAAAAGCTTCTTCTAAGAAAACACTTCAATTAAATTCCTCAGCATGACAAATGATACATTTCTGATACATATACTGATAGGCACGTAATCCTTAAATAAAGTCGTTTTCATGGAAGAAAGCAAAGAAGATGGCTTTTCCACACAGGAACACTGTACATGTAGCCACTTCCATCCTCAAGAAAAAACAAAATCGAATCCAATTTGAATAGTCTGTACTGATGCTTTCGACTATCACTAAAAACGACACAAAATGCTCAGTCGTGTTGGACTGGGAAAACTCCGTCGACGTCCGAGTGATGAAACTGACTTTAGTCAAAATGCAAACAAATTGGAACTTAGCATGCTTATTGGTTCAAGACAAAAACTAAACACTGTCTCACCAACTGTTGTGCCTTTAACTAGATAATTAATGTGCCAATAAAGCAAGTCACAACAAAATCTCTAGGGGTACATATCGATGAAAACCTAACATGAGCAAAGCATATTGAAGTCACATCTAAGAAAATTGCGTCCAGTATTGGAGCTTTGAAACGTATCAGACCATACGTCCCCTTTAACATTATGTTAACAGTGTATAATGCTTTAATACAGCCACACTTTGATTATTGTTGTCAAGTGTGGGAAAATTTAAACAAAGGTCTGAACGATAATTACAGAAACTCCAGAATCGCGCCGCACGAGTTCTATTGAGCACTTCATATGACTCCAATGCCGAGCAATTATTCAAAAAGCTGGGTTGGAAGAATTTCAAAACCCAGCGTCTAGTCATTTGGTAATGATGGTTTTTAAGTCCCTGAATGGTTTAACTCTTAACCTCTCGTCCAAATTCATACCTCGCAATGACCTGACAAACTATAATCTCAGATATTCTTCCAACAAGCTTGCTGTTCCACATCCACGTACATTAAATTACTGCAAACGAAGCTTTAAGCTACCGCGGAGCGGTTTTATGGAACAGCCTTCCTTACGACTTACAAAACGAGAAATCTCTTTTGACATTCAAAAAGAAAGTTAGATGCTACGACTTCTCCAATTTCTCCTTGTAACTTGTAATGTCTTGCACACGTGGTGGTAGAAATAATATTGAAGAACAACTAGACATTGTACCGGGTAGCAATCCCGTGTCTCATAGATCATAAGCATAATTATACAGTTGTGCAATCTGTGCTAATAGTAAAAACGTATTCTTTAAAAAAAAATCGTGCAAGCAAGCGGTGTGAAAAAAAAATTCGTGCAGAACTTTCAGTCAAAAACAAATTTTATCCAGAAAAAATTGCTCCCCTCAAAAATATAATGGTCCATCCATAAATGAAAAGGCTTGGATGAATATAAACATCCAACTGACAACCGTTGAATAACAAAAAAACAAAAGAAAAAGAAAACCCTCTAAGAAAATATAGGATGAAAAGGATGTTACAAATATACAAAACTAACATATAGGCTGAGTGTTCTCTTTATAGAAGTAGATTGAAGCCGCAAAGGAGAACAAAATGAGTGAAAAACAAGCAGCTTAAAGAGAAAGACCTCGTGGGGTTTACGCGCGCGTATTTGTTTAACTTTGCAAGGTTTTATTGCTTCATTCTTAAAGTGCTAAATGTTACTCACATGAACTCTCTATCGAATGTTTTAGTTTATTCTTCAGAAAATGTTGAATATCAAAATTATACAAATTACTGGCAACCATTTTTCGAATGGTTCAATAACTAGAACTGATAATTCAAAAATATCTTTAGCACCTTTTTTATTTTTTCTATGCGTACTGGTGTTACAAGAAATGGTTGCTAACCTTTACTGGCTCAAAAAGGATGAAAAAGTACGTTGCCAAGGCGAATTATAAAAAGGATAACTTTTCTTCCATTTAAAAAAAAACTAGCCATGAAATACGAATTTAGATTAAATTAAACGACATCGGCTGAAAGATCCTCTTTCTCCAAGCCGGATTGAAGTATATTTGTTAATACAGAAATCAGCACATCAGTTTATATATCTTTTAGATCTTCAAAATAATGCATTACCTGTAGAAAGTAAACCGGAATATCTGGCGGTGACTATACCCTCTGTGTCAGCTAATGATGTGTCAGCGTGATATTCTAGGGAACCTCACTAGCGAATGAGACCTCAACTTCCAGCTAGCTAGTTACTGTAGTTCAATGGCAGATGCCGAACAAACTGAGAAACCGTGTCCCTATAGAACTATCTTGAACAACTGAATGCATAATATCTATTATTCCTCGTAAATACTGGATCAGTACAAATATTAAGACAACGCACCGAGATTAAAGTTATAATACTGAACTGAATAGAATAGGATGTTCGTTGTTTAAATCCAAATTCTTTAAGCAAGTTCAACAGGCTACATCAGTGGACACCTTATCGGTCATGTAGACTCGTACGCCTATGAGGAACAGTGGTAGCTTGGTATACAGCTGATACATACAGTACCGGTACCAAGGTGTATGTGTTTGCCTTGAAGAAATTTCTTTCTATGTCACTCTATGTGGCAATTTAATTTATTCAGTTCCAAGTCTATGAGAGTAAATAAAGATCAAAGTTTCGTTCTGAATGGATGCCGTGTGCTGAAGACAAATAGTTTACAAAAGCTTCTTCTTAGAAAACACTTCAATTAAATTCCTCAGCATGACAAATCAGTGATATACATGTCTGGGCCTATCTACTTTGAATGTCACTGATAGGCATCAAGGAAGTACATAATACTTTTTGATGTCAATAACATCGTTTTCATACACAGGAACAGGGGAGCCGGGGTGGTGCAGTGGTCAGTAAACGCTTCGCCTCTCACTTCTGTTGCCCAGGTTCGATCCCCGGACGTAGTGCCATATGAGAGTTGAGTTTGTTGGTATCTCTTCCTTTTTCCGAGGGTTTTTCTCCGGTTTTCCTCCCTCCACAAAAACCAACACGCTAAATTCCAATTCGATCTGTGAATTAGGTGGGTCCTAGCTTTAATCAGCCCAGGTGGTTGTTTCAGGTCCCGTTAGAAATTGAGTGTTGTGTTACAGTCTAGGGATGTAACGGTGTAGCTACTTCCATCCTCAAGAAAATCGCAATACAATTTGAATATAGTACTGATGCCTTCGACTGTCGACACAAAATTGCTCAATCCTGTTGGACTGAACGGAAGGAAAACTCAGCGACGTTCGAGTGATGACACTGTCAACGTATCTCACCCTAACTTTGGCTTCAAATGCAGATTCTTGTACCTTCGATTAAAACATGTACAAAGCAACAAGTGCTAGATTTTGAAACACACGAAACTAGCATATCTTATTCGAACTATATGGTAAAAACGCTGAAAATATTCATTCCTTAAGATCCAACATTAGCTCAATCTACATAATTCGTTCAACTGCCATGAATCAATTGTCACATAATCATATAATGGCAAGACTGAGTTTATGCTTTTCTCTTCAAAAAACAAATACAGAAATATGGATAACTTCAATTTTCAAGTGCAAATCAGCGAGTTTATAATTCTAAGGAAGAACTGATCCGATGTTGAGCAATCGATAATGATAGTTATAAACGCTCAAATGGCTTGTCCCCATCTGTAATGCCTTAGTATATTCTACGACCATTTTCTGCAGATATCACAACTTCGAGTTCCGAGTCCTAAAATATAATCTACATAGCTCTTGAGGTAATACACCTAGGCGCAGTTGTTTGAAGCAAGGATAAGCGCTACCCCGGTTAAATCACTAGAGCGGATTTCAATTGAGTGTCGGAAGTGTTTTGGTTTTGCGTTTACTAAGCTCTCCTATTGGCTGAAAAAGTAAACCAACCAATCAGAATCCAAAGTAAAACCAAACGCAAATTGGTTTGGGGTTTGCTTTGGTTTGCCATTAGCTCACAGGGAAGCCATTTATGAGTTACTTGTGATTACTCGCTCCTATGATTGGCTGGTTGTGGGTAGTTTGCGTTTGGTTTTACTACACTCAACTGAAAACCGCTCTAACCCGAGGGTAAACTGTACAGATAATTATAATTACAGATTTAGCGCTATCCTAGGGATAAAATTACCCTTACTTCTCGATACTTCGAACAACCGGGTCCTGTGCTTGATGCAATGAAACACAATGTACCACTGATGTTTGTAGTTATTAATATTACTTTTCCACAGTTCTCAGAAATTCGTCGCATTTTTGTATACCGCGGGTGTCTTAAAGTAATTATTGGAACCGCGGGCTTTGCTATGATTTGGCTTCTCATAACTGACTAGTAGATAAAAATATGATTGGTATAAAATATCACTCTTGACTAATAGGATTTTACGTGAACTGTCGAATTGGGAGTTATCACTGATGCAGGTTTCACGTGACATGTTTGCTCATTGCTGATTGGTCTTCTGTATGCAAAACATTAATTGCTCTTAAATTGTGCGAAGAAAGCACCAAGCCGCGTTGTGTGAGACTCGATAACTCCCCATTCACAATTTCTCAGAAAACGATGTCCCGCTGATCATCTCACATCACAAACAATATATACCTAACAATAGCAAGTCTGGAAAAGGCACTGAGTCATGCCGGCTTTTACTACTCACAGGATCCTAAAGTTTTAAGGCGCTTAACATACTGATTTACATACTGAATACCAAACGTCAATAATAAGAAAAAACTAAGGAAAAAAGTCTAAAAACTGAGATGTCTGTCTTAAAATACTGGATTTAAAAGAACTAATACTAGTGCTACATCTAATGTGAACTTTAATAGTTAATGTTTAATACTGGAACTGCCTAAAAATGAAAATTATCTCAAACTCCTCGTCTTTGCATAAGGATCTAAACACAGAAAACGTTTTCTATTTCTTAAATTCTACCCATGCAGTATCTTGGCATGAAATAAGCTTGTTTTTCTCAATACACCTTCAATAAATGTGAAAAATAATAACATCTTTTAATGGAGAGTTTGCACTGAAACCTCAGTTTTTTGCAGACACAGCATTTGATTAAATTAAATCTGACAAATCCAAAAATGAAAGACATGACTGAAATTAGTAAATATGCCAGTTTTGGACACATATCCCTTCTAGCTAGAGCTTTTTTAAACCTCAAAGGCAACATCGTACTAAATTACAAGTACAGGGTCGTAACGAGGTATATCTTTTTCTCTAGCGATCCCGTAATTTTACCCAGAGTTTTGATACCTGATCCCGATTTTCCAGTAATTTGTGATCCGTGATCCAGCCAAAAATAAATGAGCCGGCTCATATTCTGATATATTGATCCCGATCCCATAAAATATATTTGATCCCGATCCCATGCCCTGTGATCCCGATATCCCGGGTTACAGTTACTGTTACGGAGGTACGCTGATTCGTCGGACCAAATATTGTACCACGTGGATTTGTGTGCTCGAGCGATAAACCAGTAGGCATGCGCATTTGGGTGCCATTTAGCAAATTTCCTCTGGTTTTCCGTGGTGTGGACTCTTATTTACCACGATTTACGTCATCACATGGTCAAAATTTGTTGTGGACTCACGAGGCGGAGCCAAGTGAGTCCACAACAAATTTTGACCATGTGATGCCGTAAATCGTGGTAAATAAGAGTCTACACCACGGAAAACCAGAGGAAATTTGTTTTTTACAACAATATTAGAAAACGTACAAGGAAGTTTCGTTACAAAGCGTGACAGCTTTGAAAGAGCGAGCGTTGTCTATAACTTTCTCGCGTCAGCACCGTTGTCTAGACTCTCATTTACCACCGTACTTCAACCAATCAGATCGCGAGATTGCCGGCAGTTGTGGTAAAAACCTAAATTGCCTACCAGGAATATACCTATTTAATCACTAATGTAACTAGGCAAGAGACAATCTAATATCAAATCATTAAGTGCTTTGAAAGTAATTAATGAAATCTGAAAAACAATGCGTTGCGTAACTGGAAGCCAGTGAAGTTCTCTGAGGGTGCGTTCGATTGACCGTATTCCGGAATAAGAATAAACAGAATGATCACTACAAATCACGTTTACTGGGATTCTTTAGCCACTGGAATACTAAATGTATCCTGAATATCATATATCAGCAAGCATTTGTAGCTTACAGTGCAAAATATGCCCGAACCAGTGATTTCCAGAGACTATTCCATCTATTCCTATTCCGGAATACGGTCAATCGAACGCACCCTAAGTAATCCCATCTGGACTTTCGGAATTGTATTTGTCCACTCCGGGGAGGGGCGGGGAAGGGAAATTTGACCCGAAACGCAAGTTGTCGCCGTCGTACAGCGAAGTCGCTATTCTGGGCCATTTTTGTAGAAAGTATAGACAACCCTGATCAAATGTGGGAAATATAGAAAGACATGTTTTTATCCATTCCTGACCTCCATGCACCCTTACAAACTAAACGAGTAAGAAACAAAAAGTCGCCATGGGTAGATTGGACAAACTATAAAACATGCAAAAATATTACTAACAAAGAAATACGAAAAGCGAAAGCCTTGTACTATAAGAATCATATTAGTACCAATTCAAGAAATCCCAGGGAAATCTGGAACACAATAAATGAAGTGTTGTCGCGTAATACAAAAACTAAATCGAATATTGACACCATTAAGACGGAAAATTCTACATTTACCGATGCTAAAGATATCTCGGAAATATTTAATAATCATTTTACAGAAATTGGCCCTAAACTAGCATCTGGTATCCCACAAGGACCTATACGACCTACGGTGACTATATATATTAACAAGACTAAGTCCTCGTTTCAGTTAAACCGAATAACACCGACAACAATCTTAGATCTTCTAAAATCCATTCTGCAAAAAAGCAACGAGCCTAGATATTATACCATGCCGATTAGTGAAAGAGGCTGCTTCTGTAATTTGTGAATCTCTTGCGTCAATTTTCAATAAGTCCGTTGACACTGGAATTTTTCCAGAGGGTTGTCACTCCCATCTATAAAGCAAAGGACAAGGACAACATGAATAACTGTTCTATCCTCTATAGCCAAAGTTTTTGAAAGGATAGTTTACAATCAATTGTACATTTATCTCAATCAAAACAATCTTTTGTCTAAATTCCAGTCTGGCTTTTAATAGACCTTTCCACACTCATGAATGGTTATCAAATATTATGGGCAAAGGTTTACTAAATTCTGTGGCTTTCTTAGATTTTTCAAAAGCCTTCGACACAGTTGACCATAAGACTCTGTTACTCAAAAATTATCCCTTTATGGTGTTACAGAGAAATCACTTAAATGATTTAAATCTTATTTGACAAATCGTTTAAAGCACAAAGCTATCACGATGTTTTAAGTTCATTCCAGGAGTGACAATCTAACTCCATTTTAAAGTTTCTCGGCTATGTTGAATTCGTAGCCAGACAATTAACGGGTGGTGGATAGCGCGTGGAAACCGGCCTCAAGTGGGCTTCGCTTGGTGGTTTTGAGTTTGAGTTGTATCGCTCTGCTGTCTGCAGAAGAAAGGTGAGTCTCATTTGTCAAGCTTATACCTTTTACTTTTATTAACTCTACCTACATATGCATTATCTTAGCTTCTTTGTACATTTTATTTTATGTTCGCTTATGAACCATTCTTCTTCGTGATATTTACGGACCTTTCGGATTTTTTTCCGAAGTAGATCGTGGACAAGAGCACATGCATGCTCCTATCAGAACAGCGATCCGCCATTAGAGTTTTCCGGTGAGTGTTCAAGAATATAAACAGCGAGGTAAGTCCTTTAGTTGATCAGATAGACAATGGCCAGTTCACGTTCATAAGATATCCCTAGAGTCAGGGATCAAACGTAAATATAACAACAATAATGTTATTGCAGATAGCGGTATGCTGCCCAGATCTTTGCTTGCGTGGTTGGAAAAATTGTGAACTTTCTTCCAGAGACAGCTCATTTATATACCAACATAATGTAAAAGGTTTGACGGCTTTACCTTCAATATCTTGAAAATTAATGCCATATTTTTGCAAAGCTCCTGAGGTGCCTAGTATCGGGTCAGCTGTTCCAGTATCCGGTCATTGACAACAAGTGAGGTAACCATAAAAAGTATGCAATAAAAGTGGCATATAATCACTTTTTTAGTCGTTTCGTAAAATCAATCAATAAATATTACTTTTGTTATAGCAGAATATAAAGTTATAGTTAGAAAATAACTCCTCGAGATCACTCGGAACTAGAGTTTCAGAGCTTGAATTCGAACTTTTTCTGGGGAGAGGAGCACATCCACAGCTTTCTCACTCGACCCGGCCGCCTTTCCTAAAATCATCGATCCCAAGAAAGGGATCAAGTCAAACAAATATAATTGTATTAAATATACCATTAACTAATATAAAACGAATAAATAAATAGCTTGGAATTATATTATCACTGAATATAAAATGCACCCTGATTGTCACCTTTCGCAATACAAACCATATAATTGCCCTATATCATTATGACGTCAAATCAAAACAATCTGTTGTTTAAACGCTAAGGATCACGGTCGTGAGAGGGGGACAAAACAGCAACAACACAAAGGAAATCGCTATCAAATGCATTTTGTAGAACGTAGAATAGCGGTAACAGCCACCAAATATGGTATATATTGTGGGATAAACATTGATACGGCTGATATCTGGAAACTAGACATTTCGAAGTTATTTTTTTCTCAGCAGAGCAGATTTAGTTCAAAATTCTATTGTTCATGTCGATTCTGTCCCCCTCATAAACAAGCCGTGACGTCATAATGATATAGGTCAATTATAAGTGGCAAGAAAATACCGCCAACCTAGTAGGCCTTTAAGTTTACTTTCAAGTATCAGCCAACATCAGTCCCTTGGATAGCCTGAATTTCAGCCGTCTCCTCTGGTTCGTTCCTCCCGAGAGAAACGTCTGAATTCCAATAGCCGATAATGCCGTCCAGTGACGTCACTACCAGAAAACATGGTAGTGATCTTTGATTGGTTCATATTCTATAATTTCGCATAATTATCATAATTATAATCCGAGAAAACGGCAGGATTCACTTTGGACTCGCGATTGTTGATCGTTGAGTTTCAGTGGAGTGATTGTCTTTGGCAAAGACCTTGAATTAGTAAGGAAAACATAATTGGAAATGGATTGAAAGTGTCCTGCACAATAACCGGCCGACTAACCTGTAAACATGTACATTTTATCGCGTCGCGTCCGCGGGGTTGTTGACAATCGATTATTTATTCACACTCGCAGTGGTAAAGAATGTCGCTACTCTCTTCAAGGAACTGTTCTTTCCCGTAAAAGAGTCTTCGTATTTCTTCGAAAATTATCCATTATCCTTTCATGTTTTTCTACTTTTCTGTTGCATCATTTACATAGGTAATATCTCGTAGCTGTGTGGATTCGAAAGGCAGATCGCGAGACATGTACAAAGATCAACGGAAAGACAAATATCAACTGTACTTTGCCTCCAAATATAATATAACGATTTGTTGCTTCGGAAAGGCTTTCACAACATAAGAGGCACTTGAGAAGCAAATGGGATGGAGATATATAATATAGGTAAGACTTTTATTTTGGTCGGCATAATCTCAAATAAATATTTCTCACGAACTCTTACTACCGCCGTGACAGTTTTATTTGCATAAATTAAATTGTCTCTCGGGAGGAGCTCCCTTGGAACGTAAGGTGTGAAGTACATATCTATGCATCAACGAGTTACCCGTTGGGTGCCTATGCTTTATGTTCGTGTCGAAAAAGTAGCCATTTTACACAGCTTTGGCATGTCACACTTTGACTCTAGTTGCTGTTCTGCGTAATCTTTGCGGTTATCTTTCTCCACATTTCCTCCCCAGTGAACGTCATTTCGTTGATGATACCATCATCTTTCAATTCGTCTATTGTCGGTAAATCGTCTTCTTTAATTGTTTTCATTTCTTGTCTTCTGCATGTCTTTGAATATTTTAAGATGCGTGTTCTCCAGTCCGATGTCATTTTTGATGCAGTCATACCTTTGTCTGGCTTCTTCTCTTGTTTCTTCCGTTGCTAATTTATTGATGTATGTTTCAATATCTTTCACTTTGCAGTTTTGCAGGCAAATATTAATTTGAATAATCTGGAACAGCTGTCCCAATATGATGCGATGCACAGATTCTTGCGATGGTTTTAGTTTTTTAACATCTGACTTCAGTCCCTGAACTTCTGACTTGAGGCCGTGAACTTGTGAGTCCATGCGCTTAATGTTTGAATTCAGTTGTTCGATTTCTTGTTCAAGTTATGCAACAATGCGATCATTTTTCAACTTGAGCTGCTCTTTAATTTAAGGGCTAAGATGTCTTTCTCCGAGTAATTCCTGAGTTTCTTATTCTGTTCTTCGAGGTGCGTTATCATTTTAACTAAGGTCACGATCTCTTCCCTTGCACTTTCCCATTTCTGTTTCTTTCTGTAATTGTCTTCGAAGAAGATAAAATTATTCAGTAGGATCACTTTTCATCTTTGGATTTGGTTAGGACGATGGACGTGAGGTGTCTGGACTTTCCATAGTCAGCCTGTTGCACTTGTGCTCTTCTATTAAGGGACAATAGGGACTGTAATGACTTCAAAACGTGTCCGTTTTAAAAATGTAGAGGCTTTCGGTCAGTCAGTACGACAACAAAGGCCGTAATAACGAAGTGTCCTTGTTAAGGGAAGTTCGACTGTAGTCAGTAGAAAACCTGCAAGTGTTAAAGATTGAAATATTAATCGGCGTCTAACAAGGGATATCGTCTATCTTATAACGGTAAGCAAGTGTCTTTTGAGTTTACATGCATGATATCAATAACTATAGAGTTAATTTGATCGAATGTTTTTATATTGTCACTGAGTGTAGTTTGCTGTAATACTATGTTGAGAGCCAAGACAGGCACTCTTTTAAGTGGCGTGCTTCTGTTGATTACTAAATGGAAGTCTCTAACTAAAGAGAATCCCAAGTAGTCACTAATTCACAAATGGATAAGTTAGTTTTTATCCACCAAGCTAATTGAGATGTACCCCTAAAATAATAAAGCTTAGACGTGTTAATATGCGTGTGATGATCTAGTATGGTGCTTCATCGTAATTGAGGTCGAGTATATTGCGCTAAATGAATGTATACCAAAACAAAATAACAATATATATAATACTATTTTTTTTCTATTGAGCAACATACAAATAGACGATCAGTTGCGCATCACAATACACAATTAAAACTAATAATGAACTAATATATAACTATTATATATATAACTATAAAAATGTATGTACATTTCAATAAAATCAAAAGGCATATAGATCTTACTATATATATCTGACAAGACAAAGGTAATACAAATAATAATAATAATAAATTAAATTGATGTATAAAAGGACTTTCAAAACAACGTATGTCGAAAGCAGGGCAGAGGTATCGACGGGACCCAAATGTTCGCTCCGTATTCCAACTGCGCATGTCAGTGACGCACAACGTAGCTATAAACAAATAATTATTCGCTTTTCATCTACATTTCTGAAAATTATTATCTCAGTTTAGAAGTAATGTTTTTGAAGCCGTTTAATAAAGTCGCAGCACGTGTTTTATCAGATATAAAAACTCTCGGGCTGCGCCCTCGAGTTTTAAATCTGATATAACACCGCTGCTCGTTTATTAAACCAGGTATAACAAAAGCAGCTAATTAACGAGGCATCTTTTGTTTCTCTACTGGAGCAGCCCACTGATTGGCGGGAAAATAATCTAAAAATACCTATATATAGGAGATATGGACGCTCCTGGTTATGGGCTCCTGGTCTAGTATAAAAACAAGCACCAGACGCATTATGCTACTGGTCGAACTTAGTTCGATAGTGCGTCGTTTTGGACGGATTACCATATAGTTCGTCCAATCGCATAATGCGTCTTGTCAGCCCGTATTTATACTAGACGAACTAAGAAGACGCACTAAGTTATACTAGACGAACTAAGAAGACGCACTAAGTTATACTAGACGAACTAAGAAGACGCACTAAGTTATACTAGACGAACTAAGAAGACGCACTAAGTTATACTAGACGAACTAAGAAGACGCACTAAGTTATACTAGACGAACTAAGAAGACGCACTAAGTTATACTAGACGAACTAAGAAGACGCACTAAGTTATACTAGACGAACTAAGAAGACGCACTAAGTTATACTAGACGAACTAAGAAGACGCACTAAGTTATACTAGACGAACTAAGAAGACGCACTAAGTTATACTAGACGAACTAAGAAGACGCACTAAGTTATACTAGACGAACTAAGAAGACGCACTAAGTTATACTAGACGAACTAAGAAGACGCACTAAGTTATACTAGACGAACTAAGAAGACGCACTAAGTTATACTAGACGAACTATGAAGACGCACTAAGTTATACTAGACGAACTAAGAAGACGCACTAAGTTATACTAGACGAACTATGAAGACGCACTAAGTTATACTAGACGAACTAAGAAGACGCACTAAGTTATACTAGACGAACTAAGAAGACGCACTAAGTTATACTAGACGAACTAAGAAGACGCACTAAGTTATACTAGACGAACTAAGAAGACGCACTAAGTTATACTAGACGAACTAAGAAGACGCACTAAGTTATACTAGACGAACTAAGAAGACGCACTAAGTTATACTAGACGAACTAAGAAGACGCACTAAGTTATACTAGACGAACTATGAAGACGCACTAAGTTATACTAGACGAACTAAGAAGACGCACTAAGTTATACTAGACGAACTAAGAAGACGCACTAAGTTATACTAGACGAACTAAGAAGACGCACTAAGTTATACTAGACGAACTAAGAAGACGCACTAAGTTATACTAGACGAACTAAGAAGACGCACTAAGTTATACTAGACGAACTAAGAAGACGCACTAAGTTATACTAGACGAACTAAGAAGACGCACTAAGTTATACTAGACGAACTAAGAAGACACACTAAGTTATACTAGACGAACTAAGAAGACGCACTAAGTTATACTAGACGAACTAAGAAGACGCACTAAGTTATACTAGACGAACTAAGAAGACGCACTAAGTTATACTAGACGAACTAAGAAGACGCACTAAGTTATACTAGACGAACTAAGAAGACGCACTAAGTTATACTAGACGAACTAAGAAGACGCACTAAGTTATACTAGACGAACTAAGAAGACGCACTAAGTTATACTAGACGAACTAAGAAGACGCACTAAGTTATACTAGACGAACTAAGAAGACGCACTAAGTTATACTAGACGAACTAAGAAGACGCACTAAGTTATACTAGACGAACTAAGAAGACGCACTAAGTTATACTAGACGAACTAAGAAGACACACTAAGTTATACTAGACGAACTAAGAAGACGCACTAAGTTATACTAGACGAACTAAGAAGACGCACTAAGTTATACTAGACGAACTAAGAAGACGCACTAAGTTATACTAGACGAACTAAGAAGACGCACTAAGTTATACTAGACGAACTAAGAAGACGCACTAAGTTATACTAGACGAACTAAGAAGACGCACTAAGTTATACTAGACGAACTAAGAAGACGCACTAAGTTATATTAGACGAACTAAGAAGACACACTAAGTTATACTAGACGAACTAAGAAGACGCACTAAGTTATACTAGACGAACTAAGAAGACGCACTAAGTTATACTAGACGAACTAAGAAGACGCACTAAGTTATACTAGACGAACTAAGAAGACGCACTAAGTTATACTAGACGAACTAAGAAGACGCACTAAGTTATACTAGACGAACTAAGAAGACGCACTAAGTTATACTAGACGAACTAAGAAGACGCACTAAGTTATACTAGACGAACTAAGAAGACGCACTAAGTTATACTAGACGAACTAAGAAGACGCACTAAGTTATACTAGACGAACTAAGAAGACGTACTAAGTTATACTAGACGAACTAAGAAGACGCACTAAGTTATACTAGACGAACTAAGAAGACGCACTAAGTTATACTAGACGAACTAAGAAGACGCACTAAGTTATACTAGACGAACTAAGAAGACGCACTAAGTTATACTAGACGAACTAAGAAGACGCACTAAGTTATACTAGACGAACTAAGAAGACGCACTAAGTTATACTAGACGAACTAAGAAGACGCACTAAGTTATACTAGACGAACTAAGAAGACGCACTAAGTTATACTAGACGAACTAAGAAGACGCACTAAGTTATACTAGACGAACTAAGAAGACGCACTAAGTTATACTAGACGAACTAAGAAGACGCACTAAGTTATACTAGACGAACTAAGAAGACGCACTAAGTTATACTAGACGAACTAAGAAGACGCACTAAGTTATACTAGACGAACTAAGAAGACGCACTAAGTTATACTAGACGAACTAAGAAGACGCACTAAGTTATACTAGACGAACTAAGAAGACGCACTAAGTTATACTAGACGAACTAAGAAGACGCACTAAGTTATACTAGACGAACTAAGAAGACGCACTAAGTTATACTAGACGAACTAAGAAGACGCACTAAGTTATACTAGACGAACTAAGAAGACGTACTAAGTTATACTAGACGAACTAAGAAGACGCACTAAGTTATACTAGACGAACTAAGAAGACGCACTAAGTTATACTAGACGAACTAAGAAGACGCACTAAGTTATACTAGACGAACTAAGAAGACGCACTAAGTTATACTAGACGAACTAAGAAGACGCACTAAGTTATACTAGACGAATTAAGAAGACGCACTAAGTTATACTAGACGAACTAAGAAGACGCACTAAGTTATACTAGACGAACTAAGAAGACGCACTAAGTTATACTAGACGAACTAAGAAGACACACTAAGTTTTCTTCGCCCAAATACGTCTAGACGCATTATGCCTCTATATATAAAAACGGCCAAAACAAAAGATCTATAAACTTCATTCAGCAAAATAAGGCTTTTTGTTCCAACATGCATGAGGTAGAAACTGACATCATAATATGGTCTTTAGCTTTCTATAGAAACTGCAGTTCTGCAAAAAATAATGTTTAGTTTAATTTAGATCGTAGACCGAGACTTTTGTGCTTTCTCTACTGAATGACAAATAAGCGACCGTATACACGTCTGAGCGAATGTCAGTTGTAAGAACTAAAAGTGAAAGTGGACTTGAGATACCGTGAATTAAGTGGTTTAACACCAACATGGCGGCTATGACGTCACGTGAAAATCCTCTATACCACACAAGTGAATAGTGCTTTTCGCGCGCTCTGATTGGTTACTCCGGAGCGAAGCCGGCAGCGATCGCTCCGAGCGAAGCAGCGATCACCTTGCACGCGTTTTTGTCCATTTGACAGAAAATAACTATTTGGTGCTGGCTATTCACTTGTGTGGTATATACTAAAACAATTATTCACCTTCGCGGCTCGGTTAATATCCACCACTATTCACCTCCACTTTAGTGAATAATTGTTCAATAATAATCAAGAGTAATGAATCAATTTTTATCGGACATCATCGATAATCGATAACAAATTTTCTTGTGACTATCGATTTTATCGATCACCGCTTAGGCATGTTTTTATTCAGATGCTACTTAGTACTACTCGGTTTTACTGTGAGAATGCTAGTGTGCCGATCATACAAGGAATTCAGCCGCCCACTGGGCTAAACATAAAGCTGAAAATTGGAACTCAAGATTTTCAAAATAGCGATGGAACAACTACGCTATCGTCGCACAACTATAGAGAGCACCGAGTCACTTTTTTTCTCCATACTCAATTATAGACCCAGATGCCGTAAAGACTTATAACAGCTTTGATTTAAGTCCAGAGAACAAACGCAAACTCGCCTAAATTTATAGGACTTCGACAAATACGCCATCGGTGCAATAAACGAGATTTACGAGAGGTACATTATCAACAGTCGCGCTCAGAAGGACGGAGAAAGTGTAGACAAATACGTGGGCGAACTATGGACACTGGCCTAAACATGCAACTTCTGTGCATATTGCTTGCACGAGACCCTGATCAGAGGCAGGATTGTTCTAGGCTCGTTCGGGATGAACACAGACATGTATCGATATGTACCGGAGAAACGAAGCCTCCAGTGACCAGACGAGAACTGAAGACGTATACACAAAGTTAAATCAGCTAGGCCAAGGGTCAAAAATAGTACGAAAGCCATACATGCGCAAAGCTAAAAGCCGGACACAAATAACCTGGAAACATAGCACCAACCGCAGTGGCAGAACACAAAGCATGCGATTATTGAAATCGAGACTTCACATTGACCAATGCATGTAGATGCGACTATCGATTTTTATCGATTACTACTGAATCAGCTAATTAGTATATCGATTAGCTTACACTTGCTTTCCTTACTTTTCGGTTCTTTTTACTGCTACTTTGCTTTGCTTCATGGTAATTTCGTTTCGTCTACAAGAGCAAGCCAGTTGAGAATGTGACGCTCCACATCACATAGAGGTCATGCTCTGTTTGTTCGATTTCCTAGAATCGAAATGAAAGTCATGCACGCAATTACTCATTGGCATTGTTGGGTTGTTTGGAACACTTCACTTAACATTCGCGGCCAGTTTTACGGCGACACTGCGTTATGAAATACGCGAATAAAAGCATGTCTGGATACGTACAGTCAGTCATTTCAGATCATTGTATCATGACAATTCAATATCATTTTTAGAAAAGAAAAAGGTAGAAAACTTGGTAACAATGATTTAATGCTGGACTGTTTTTCCTAATTCGGTGATAAATTATAAGTACCAGTCCGCCTTTAGATTGTTACATAGAATCGTTCAGTGGTATCTAGCAAATTAAAACGACTAAAGTGGAGCAGTCTTCTATGCGTATATCCGGCATGCAAAGAAGCGGCCAGAAAGAAAAAAAAGGCGGTTGGCGAGCGCTCCAACAAAGACAACAGTTAATATCATGAGTATTATCATTCAGTTAAACTGTTGGTAAATATTTCGTGAACTGGACTTGATCCTCCTGGTTAAAGAAAAGTTCAATGGCTGGCTCCTTTTCTCTTGGACTAACAATGTTAGTTTCCTGGTTTCAAGCTCAACTAAAATCTGTTTTATAGCTCTTGCTTGCCTCTAGATTTCAGTAATGCGACAGCTAGTCTCCCGCCAGCGTGCCTCGAGTTCTATATCGATCATTGTCTGATCCGGTTTGTCTGTTTAGTGAATTGCTGTCATGATTTAAAATGCTCCCTTCGTTTATGAATGCATCTGACTATAAAGTAAAGCTTCTTTAGAAAACATTTAAAAAAAATGCTTGTAATAGAACAGTTCGCGTTTAATTCCGACATTTTGAAAGGGGTGCAAACATGGCGCAAAATACAGTGTTTGTATGGGAATACGATGCCGAATAATTTCCTTAAAATCGCATTTTTTGAAATATATACTTCAGATACAAACTTAAGATACAAGATAAAAGATTAACTGATCGAAATTTGAGGGATGTAGCTTCCTAGGAAGCGTGCAATCGTGTTTTCAGTTTTCCATACATTTGAGTGCCTGTAAAAACGAGTCAAAGTCCGCGAGAAAATTTACAGACAATGTATGGAAAACTGAAAACACGATTGAATGCTTCCCTGCATAGTTACATCCCTCAAATTTCGATCAGTTAATATTTTACCTGGTACCTAGCTTAAGTTTGTATCTGAATAAAATTTCAGAAATTCGATTTTACGGATTTTATTTGGCATCGAATTTCCAAACAAACACTGTATTTTGCGCCATGTTTGCACCCCTTTCAAAATGTTGGAATTAACCGCGAACTGGTCTATTGAAAACATCTACACAGCACAATGTTCATCATGTGCTCTACAATATAATTGTGAACATTCCTAAATTCAGTTTCCTCATTGGACGGAGCTCAATACACTGAAGTGAAAGCCATCCTTTCAAGATACCTTTCTTATCCATTAATTTTCTCAGCACAACATCTGAGCTGCTGGTCGGATAACTTTGGATGTGCTTAGTCCTGAGTTCTGTTACCTTGAAGGGATTCAGTTCAATTCCATGGCGACACGTGTACGAGAACTCAACGTCTGGTTCACGGTTTTTTCGATCATTTACTAATAATCCTACATTGTACTATATTGTACTGTACATTCGGTACCTCTACAGTTCCCTACATTGTACTGAAGCTAATAGAAACCCGAATTCAAAACTGTAAGCTGCGATACTAGAGCACTCCAGGTGGGTCACTGAATAGAAAGACGACACACTTCTTTCCACATATCAATGAGATCACGAATACACTGGTGCGAAAGCCATCCTTTCAACATACCTCTCCTATCCATTTCCTCAGCAGAACGTGTCAGTATATCCTCCGTTATCTTTGGATGTGCTTGTATATTTCTGCTTTCTTGAAGAGACTTCATTGCTTCTTCGTACTTCTCTGAATCCCACTTCAACGTTTCCTGTAGAAATTGCCATCGTTTTTCGGCCGCCACGCATTCATCGCGCGTCTTTGTCAACTTATTGATGTCCTTCTCGATCTTTTTTACCTTGTAGCTTCGGATCGGCGTATAGTGCTCGGGGAGTACGTACTTATAAATCCTTCCTTGTAAGTCCCAGCAGAGTTCTCCAAGAAAAATCAAAGCTCTGGTTTCTGTAAATGCTACTGATTGACCGCTTGGTAAAAGCGAAGGCCGAGCTGGATAAGAAACGCCACCGGGAACCATGGCAAGCTCAAGAGCGCGCTGCTGAGTCGTGGACTCCTTGAATGTCTTCAGGTCCTTTTTCAGCGTTTTATTGTCACCCTTCGTCTTCTCCAAGTCAGATTTGACTGTGTCAAGCTTCGAGTGTACTTTTCGTAGAGATTCTTCCAGTTTACTGTTCACATCGTCTTGAGCCTCTTTCGCTTGAACCAAGGATTCGACGTCCTTTTCCACGCGTTCAAGCTTGTACTTCACCGAAGCCAGCTGTTCTTGGAGCTCTTTCTTCTCGCTTTCAAGTTTCTGAATTCGTTCCTTCAGTTTTCTTACCTCGTCGTTTCGTGCTTCTAATTTAATGAGTAGATCGTTATTGTTTTCTTCGAGATGTTTCACGTTGTTCTTCAGCTCTGTGATTTCTTTATCCTTCTGATTAAGTTCACGTTTAAGTTGTTCGATTTCCTCACCGTGTTTAGCTATCTTGAAGTCTTCTGGCCCTCCATGTAGGTGATTTAGTCCAGAATTTAATATCGTTAGGCCAGCTAAATTTGCAAGTAAGAAGCTATCTTCTTGATCTATTGCCATCTTTCTAACGTATTTTGGGAAATAATTGTCGTTTATCTAACTTCTCGTTTTTTTCTACAAGCATCTCCATCTCGAGCACTGAGCCTCAAAAAATTAGGTTCCGGGGAAAACACCTTCGAATATTATGGTGATGATTTATACTTCGAACATAATTCTCAGAAAAGCTTCGTATCTTTCTTCCTATTGGTCGACTAAATTACTCCCGCGGTGCTGAATTTCTTGGAACTGTCGGCTTTCTCGAGTGGCCGATTATCGTTACCATGGCTACGCATGGCTTCGCTTCTCCTGATTGGCTAACAAATAATATTTTCCCAGAAAAAAAGAGATATTGTTGACCAAAGTACATGTCATTTGCATGACGTTCAGTTATTTTCAACGATGCGACTTTCCTAACTAGTTTAATAAAGGAAACTCCGACTGCTGAAACACATTGCCCTTCTGAATTGTTGGCAATATGGCCTAAACTAAAAAAAAGATTGAAATATACATTTTAGTTATTGAAAAATTGGATATACTATATAAGTCATTCGCCGTCAGGAATCGTCATCAGATCCAAGATGGCGGCGGAAACGAAATTCAAATCCCAATATTAATTCCGAATTTAGACCACGTACATTGCCAAACATTTAACGACGATTTTCGAATCACACTTTATCCGTTTCGTACAGCTGGACAGTTATTAACACAATCCATTGCGGTCTGGGACTGATGTCGCTTGTCGTTTGAATGTCCGGAAAAAACCTTATTTTTTTGAAATAGGTGTATGCCTAACTTTAATAGGGGAGGGCTCCTATTCATAAATGCAGTGACTAATCTCATACCCAGTTCTGCCTATTTACTCACGGTCACAAGGAAGGGCCGGATCTGGTAAAGTTCGATTCCGCTCATGCGCAGTAATCGCAAGGCTGAATATACCGGCCTGTTGCGAAATCGTTGGAAGTGAATTTACAACTGTGAAGAACTTTAATTGTTCAAGGACATTTTAAAGAAAGCTCTGGAGTCTAGAAATTCTGCACCGAAACAAAAGGAGGCGACAGTCAGGAGACAGTTAAGTCAGTGTGACTAGGCAAGAGTCTTCAAATCAAGGCCAGTCCGTACCAGTCATAGACTGGTATATGTTTGGTGATTGGTTGATATATTGACAGCCTTGTGGAAAAACAGTCGATTGTAGTCGTGGTCTCTTTTAAATAACGACCAATTGTAAACATAAACTTCGATGCAACGAGTCTCCACTCTCGAACGGATCGGCTAGCACTAGCAGTACTGTCGATGCACAGGCCGCCCAAGTTCTGACTATGTATTAAAACAGTAGAGTAAATATCGAAGAAGTGAATTACAAGGTTTGTATGGGAGTTCTTCCGATAACTCGGAATAATAACGTAAATTTACTGTAGTTACGGATCTTCTGTAATACAAAGTAAATAAAGGAAGAAGGCTTACTTGAAGTTGTTTTGTTGTCCTATTTGTATTCAGGTCGCTAGAACGGTGTTTTACTAATGGCAGTCTTGAGTTCCTATAGTGGGTGAAGTGCGAGGTTTGGAAATAAATCTAAAAGGATGCCAAATTTTACCAGCCAAGAAATGTCGGTGTTAGTCGAAGGTGTACAAATGTATCATATTTAGCTCTTTCAATAATACAGAAACTGATTTACAGAAAAAAACGGTGTAGGTTTGTCTAAATTTCTTATTAGTAAATTAGATATATTTAGTATTTCTTGCCGAGGAAAGCGATACTGCCTCGGAAGGATTTCATTTTTCAAATCTGAAGGATTCGTGCGATCTCGATAAACCCGCTCACGTCGTAAAGCTCTTCGACGTTCCAATCCCAACAAAATGGCCGCCATTATTTTGCAGTTACGATATTTCTTAGTAGGTCAAGAGGTCGATTTTGATTTCCTAAGTTTAAGGAGTTACCGTATACCTTCGCGGGTGTCTCTCGCAAATAAAATCGCACGCGCATCATTTTAAAGGAAAGTATAGAAACCTATATATCACTGGAAAGGTTATATAATGTAGAATGCGCTGAAATGTTTTTTTTTGCACAAATATTACATTTTCAGTAAATGCTAAGGCAACAAACGCAAAAAAGACGAGTCTCACAGAAGTGAATTTATGTCCCTCCGCGTTCGCGCCTACGGACGATTCCGCTGCATAATGTCAATCAGCACATGATGGCCTGTCAAAGTGTGTGAGCGTTTTTTAATATTTTACTTTGTTAAAATGCAATTCATCTTCAAAGTTTCAATCGAAATAGTTTCTGTGTTTCATCACGGCAAGTACTCTTATAAGAAAGATAATTAAAATATCACTAAACGCTCACACGCTTTGGTTCATATGTAGCTCCTCTAACACTAGGCCAAGTTTCATCAAGATCTGACAAGTCTTCATACCCTATAAATTCACCCAAACACAGTGAATACGCATAAAAATCTATCGGCGTTTTTGGCTTCTGAAAGTTAGGAAACACATCACACCTCATCAAAGCAAACGTCAACACTTAAACCAACCACCAATTATATGTAAGGATCCCCGGAGCTTATGAATCAAGTCCAGAAATTCGCGGGAAATTAGTACGTGGCTCAAATTGCATAAGAAACATACATACTAGTGTCGTGTCACAAATATTCAAAAGAGCGTTGTGTTATGGCCAAAACTAGAGATAAATAAATGCGCAAAAGGGGAAAAAGAAAGGTAAATCAACGGGTTGTGCCAAGAAGGGAGAGGGCCAGATATCGAAAACTAAATCGCGTCGAAAGGCAACGCCGCAAACAAGAGCGAAGGGAAAAGCGAGTGGCAGGCAACCTCGTGCTCCGAACGTTGATGTTGATCCTAAACCTGCTATGTTAGCTGCGATGATTCCTTCAGTTCCCCAAAATCGACCGGCTGAACTTCGATCAAGTTCACGATTTAGAACTCCTGGATTGACCACGGCCCAGTTTGGAAACTGCGAGTCATCCAAGACATTAGAATCGGAGTCGGATGCGGACTCGCTGCTACTCTCTAAATCTTCCGTCTCTTTTCTTGTACCTGGCAAAAGTTTAAGCCTACTAGCTGAGCAGCTTTCCGTCGGAGTTGTAGCAGTACTAATAGAACTCGAAGTGGGAGTCGTCGAACATGAAGGCTGTTTGAACCACGAGCCTTTGTCGCTTTCCGCGAGCATCACTTTCTTCTCCGTATTGAAACTTTGCTCCTTCTCGAGCTCATTCTCTTGAATCTTCTTGGGGCCTGACTTCTTTTTTACCTTTTATCCAAGGATTATTCTTTTTTCTTCTGGACATATCCACGATCGATATACCGGTAAATTAAACGCTATAAAATCACTGAACTCACGAGTCACGGCTCACTGTGAGTCTGAAGCTCCGGATGTAGTTTCCCGCAAAAATTCAGCGGGGTGCCTGTGGCACGTAATGGGATCAGAGGGATTTATCACGCCGAAGCGATTTATTTACTTTCCTTCAAATTACGTTTTTCTCTAATATCTCGCCAACTTTTGTATGTTTAAAAAATTTTTTTTCGGAAAGACGAAGATCAATCCATCAATTTCAAAAGAATTACAAAAAAAATATTTTAAAGAAAACATGCCGCGAAGGTATACGGTAACCTTAATAGCCGTGAGAAAAGTTAAGACATGTCTTGATATATAAAGAGGTCTTCGTGAATACCATCGCTGTCCTAAGATGTATCTTTATAGGAGCCTCTTATTACTTAAGAGGCTTTCGTAAATACGGCCCCAGTATCTTATTGCACAGCCGAGCATGCATGGCTGAGCAGAGACTGAGCATGGCGGAGCATGGTGTTTTCATGTCTGCGCGCTTTTAACCGCGTCGCCAACAGCACCGACGAAAGCGGGTTCTAATTTGATATTAAAAGCTGTATCCGGCCAGGAAATCGTTGCATAGTTTGTCAAATCAGCCCGAGAAAGTTTAACTTTACATCCGAGGAAACAGTGACTTAATTTATGTAGTTACTTTATAGATTTATCACAAGCTGCAATTGCTTGTATGTTAATTATTTTTAGTTTTTACTTATATCTAGACGAGCTTATTGCATATAGATTTATATACATAGGGTTGTGATGGTTAGTCATAGTGTAGTGTTTTTACTTCAAATATTGTAAGTCTTATTTATACGCCCCTTGTGGAAATCAGCATTAGTTGATGGGGTAAGCGAGTAAATAACGTTTTAGAAACAAGGCGAACATGAGCACCGGAGGTGCGACATCAAGGAGGTTCCGTGGGCATGCCCCCAGAAAAAAATGAAATCTAGGTTCTCCGAAAGGCCGGGTATTTCCCACATTTTGATAGCACTGACTTCTGTAACAAGTTTAATTGAAAATTTCAGTTACATCGGGATATTTAGGGTGTGACAAGAGAGCGCGGGGAAAAGAGGTAAACTAATATCGGGACTCTCCCGCTGAGATCGGGAGCATTGACAGGATGCGAAATCGACGTTTAGAGATAGCCTCCTCCGCAGGCAACTCCCGATAAAATAATCATCGGACCGGGATTCCTGTGCGGGATTTCTGTGGCTGAACCTTCCACAGGAAGCCCGCTCAGATCCACAGGAATCATCCTGTGGATCCCAGTGATTCAAATTTCTTATGCCCTTTTATATTAGGAGTTGCCTGCGGGGGAGGTTAGTTTAGGGATAGCTGTTGTTGTAAGAAACTCGCCGTGTGCGAACAGATCTAATCGGGACAAACATGGCGGGAAATAGAGTGTTTGTAGGAAAATCTGATGTCAAACGTTTTGCCAGTAAATTTTATTCCTGAAATATTTAGCATTTCAAAACTAAAGATGGTTGGTAAAGAATTTTGCTGATTAAAGTTGAGATCTGTCAGTCAAGTTTAACTTTTCTTATACGTTTGCTAAAATTTGATCGCGGTGTTAATTAACACTGCAGACTGGCTCGTTCATCGGACGCACACAGTCTCCGGCAAAAATCAGATTCTGTATTTCACGGCATATCATCTCAGTTGTCCCTGGTTGATTTATTCAAACATAGAAGCTCAGTAAATGTTTAAAAGAAACATTAACACATAAGTACATTGCAAGCAGAGCCTTCGGCTTCTTTTCTTTGTTTTTCTTATTAAATCTCGATCCTTCCACAAAGTAAGAGATCTAGAAACTTTATTCGGCGGCAAAATAAGGGTTTTGTCCCGACATACACGGACATCATGGTCTTCCATTCTACAAAATGTCATGTTTAGTAGTTTAATTTAGATCGTAGATCGAGACTTTTGTGCTTTCTTTACTTATATTACTGACAAATATGCCGGGGGGGGGGGGGGGGGGAAGGGGGTAATCAACAAAGTTTTATACGGGGAGGCTCCGCCCCGAGGTCCAAACCCTTTCATATATAACTTTTACTAAACTTTTCACTTGAGTAACCCCTTAAAATATTTGGATGAATCAGCCGTTAGGAGCGTCTGTTCGAGATATTTTGAAAGGCCCATTTCAATACTTAAATGACCGAACTTTTAGCTTTGGAAAGTTTCAGTTTCCCCGTATATTTTTTATCTATGTATTTGCTTTCATTACCTTTCGGTTCTTTTTACTGGTCCTTTGCTTTATTTCATGGTAATTTTGTTTCGTCTACGGTTTAGGGAATGTCGAGAAAGTGACGCTCCTCAGTCAGCTCATGGTTTTATAGAGGTCATGCTATGTTTGTTCGATTTCCAAGAAATGAAAGCTGCGCAATTATTCATTAGCATTGTTGGGTTGTTTGGAACACTTATACTAAACACTCATGTCAGCCAGTTTCTCGACTTCAGTTCAGTGAAATACGCGAATAATTTAAGCATGTATCTGGATACGTACATTCAGTCATTTCTGATCATTGTATCATGACAATTCAGTATTATTTTTAGAAAAGAAAATGGTCCTGCAAGAGTCCTGCAATGATTCAATACTGGACTGTTTTTCGTAATCCGGTTGAAGATGATAAATTAAACATACTAACGATGCTGAGTAACAATCTAAGGGCGGACTGGTGCATCTAACATCGTTCACCTGAGTAAAAGTGGGTCAAAAACGGTTTGTATAACTGTTCTTTTCATACTTGTATATATATGGAGCATTTTTGTTGGCGTATGTATAGTGCAAATAGGCCAGGAAAAAAGCCGGTTGCGAGCGCCGCTATCAAGAGCGTTACGTTCAGTGTGGCTGTTTGCTGAAAGGTTCGCTGTGCTGGACTTGGTCGATATAAAACCTCTTCGGGTTATAAGAAAAGTTCGATGGCTGGCTCAGTCCTCTTCACTTGGACTAACAATGTTAGTTTCTGGTTTCAAGCTCGCCTGAAACTTTCTTTTAGCTCTAACTTGCTTGTCTTCCAGAATTTGTAATTCGACGGCTAGAGACTCCGCCAGCGTCGGCCTCTGACTCTGTGTTCTATATCGATGTTTAGTGAATTGCTGTCATTAAAAATGCTCCCTTCGTTTCTTAATGCATCTGACTATGAAGTAAAGCTTCCTTGGAAAAAGTGTTCAAAAATTCTACTTGTAATTTTAAAATCTGGCAGAGTTCACATCATGTTTATCACGTGCTCTACCACTGTGAACATTCTAATTGTTTCCACATTTGAATGAGCTCATAAATACACTGAAGGGAAAGCCATCCCTTCAAGATACCTTTATTTTCCATTTCCTCGGCACAGTATCTCAGCAACTGGTCGGTTAACTTTGGATGTGCTTCTTGATTTCTGCTATCTTGAAGGGATTTCAATGCCTCTTCGTAGTCCTCTTTCCAATTGAGCTTGCTCTTTAGTTCCTCCCACCTTTGCTCTGCCGCCTTTTTGTCCTCGCTTGTCTTAGGTAGCTTGCGAATGTCTTTTACAATCGCCTTCACTTTGTAACTTCTGATTGGGGTAAAATGCTCTGGTAAAACTGCCTTGTACATCATGCATTGGACATCTTGGCAGAGCTGTCCAAGGCACACCAAAGCATTTATTTGGCCTCTCGGTAGCTGAATGGATGGCACCGCTCTACCGAGGCGAGTGGTGGGATGAACTGAAGCAACAAGATCGCGATATTGCTGAGTAGATTCCTTGAGATCCTTAACTTCCTTTTTCAGCTTTTCGTTGTCTCCCTTAGTTTTATCAAGGTCTGACTTAATGGTGTCTAGTTTAGAGTTTACTTTCAGCAAATCTTCTTCAAGCTTTTGATTTTCTTCTTCTTGTGCATCCTTTGCCACAACTAGACTCTTTACATCCTTTTCCAAACTGAGTAACTTATAATTCACGGCGGCTAACTCCTCTTGAAGTCCCTTCTTCTCGACTTCAAGCATATTTATTCTTTCCCTCAGCTTTTTTACCTCGTAATTTCGAGTTTGGAGGTTGATGTCCAAATTCTTGTTTTGCTCTTGCAGCTCTTGTACGCTCTTCCTTAGATCTGCTATTTCTTCGTCTTTTTGGTCTATTTCGAGTTTTAATTTCTCTATGTCTTGCTCGTGTTTAGCGATACATATATTTTCGTCTTGCATAGATGGACCACTCATAAAGGCCGTTAAAATACTTGCCGTTCTTTCGCCGGATATTCGTGGTCCATCTTGGCTTAACATGTTGGTGCATTAATGGCAAATGTGGACTACCTTTCAAAGACATGGGCAGGCATGATTCTTCATTAATGTGTATGAAAACGCTCAAAGCCCGCGCCACGTTTTAGCCTGATATGTTTCCAAGAAATCCATGATTACTTCATACCACCGCTGCGCTTATGCGAAAACCCGTTGTCATTGGTTGATTCAGTCGCGTGACCAATGGCAATTGCGAGCGAGTAAACTGGTAAAACAGGTTTTCGTATTTCATTTCTTGGACTATTAATTAAGTATAATCAGAAATTTCCAAGAAATGGATGACTTTTATGGATGCTGAATCATGTCGTTGCCGCCAGGACGGTTTGTTTATGACCGGGAATTTTCGCAACGTCACAAAAAAAATACCGTTCGAATGAGTCAGAACAGAAGTAGCACGCTTTGGAACTATCACAATTCAAAATCAGCAATTTCTTCGTAAAAAGGTACATTCATCTAGATTGAAGACTGAGCAGATATCAACTAGATTTTGATTATCATCCTATTTTAACTAGATAGAGGTGAAAGGGGAACTGAGCGACGGGTCTAAAACGCGGGTAGCGGGTGACGGGTAGCGGGTGACAGGTAGCAGGGTAGCGGGGGCCGGTTGGAATTAGATCATTTTTAGATTTTATTAGACTTTAAGGTGCGTGGTTTTCCTATGGTTAGTATTAAATTGTGAACTTGTTATGTATCAGTATTATTAGTAGTAGTAGTAGTGTTGTCTTTTATGATCTTTTAGAGGAGGCCACTATCTGTATTGGATTTGTGAAGTCGCGAAATCCGATCTGATCTATTTTTTAGTGTGAGATAATCATATTGGCGCGGTATTTCATTATTGTCACGGTTTTTATACACAGGGGATTGAGCTACTGAATGGGTACCTGATTTGTATACTTACAACCGATTTCAATGTTATGTGCATAGGCGTTGTTTCAAGTTTTTCATACAATCATTCAACGTACTCATTCGGCATAACATTTCCGCGCACATTTCCGCCACTTCTGGTCGGCAACTCATGTTGGCGAAGTCAGTCGAGTACTCGAATGCGAAAAAGCACCTAAATTATTCGATTCAGTACCTCAAAACCACGATACACAAGTGAGCCTGGTTACAAAGCATGTCGAATGACTGCTCTACGAACGTAAAACTGAAATCGGTTGTAACACGGATAGAGTTTTAGCGATGGGCTCCTGTCTTTTACAGTTATCTATAATGTGCCGTAATTTGTTACTCTATCTTAATAATATTCTTATAGTAACTGTAACTACTTGATGTAAATATTTTAATCTATTTAATCGACGGCCGCAAGTTTATCAGGCTACGCACTGTTTTATTAGTGATACCCTCATTAATTAAAGTCTTCTTATTAATTATTAGTGGCAGTTGGTTTACTAAATATTGTTTATACAGTGTATATTACTACTTTACAGCATTTTATTACGTTACTATACATATTACTGACATATGTATCTATCTATCTGTCTATATCTATACCAAATACCTACCTATACCTACCCACCCACCCACCTACCCACCTACCGCTTGCATGGGATTGGATCCGGCGAAGATGTTCCGCGATCGATCGGCTATTCAAGATTTTTCATTCTGTGATCATCGGAAGGTTCGACTCTTCAAGTGAGCATGGATTTATAAGTAATTCCTTTTGAAAGCATTTTAGTTCACATTTTAACGGATCATGGGAAACAGAATAAGCGTTATTTTTCAACGTGAGAGCTTTAGCTGCTTTAGTACGGAATAAGTATTGTAGAGCTGATTGTAGTCTGTAGAGCTATATAACCATGTGTTTTTCAATGCAAGTAGTTTGCACCGTGTGCATCCCGGCAGAAAGTGACGGGTCATTCAGTTCTGGTTCATTAATATTATTGATGAAGGCATCATTCTTGAACTCCTCGTCCTTGGATTTTTACTATTTTTCCAAACTGAGTTGTCGGCCTCATTACAGGCTCGTTTTCCTTTTGTAGATCCTCACTTTGGCCCTGCACTTCTTCTCCCTCTTGTGATGGCTCTGAATAGTCATTAAGACTGGTCTCTAACAAGAGTTCTTCCATACCATCTTCTGCTGTTTACGCCACTGATTTCAGTTGCAACTTCATGTATCCAGACGGAATGAGGAGGTACCCTGGGTGAGAGAAATCGTGATCAGGATAATTAGGTGATGCATCTGACATAAAGAAGTGACTGATCTGGTGGTATCGACTCACAGCTAGTTGGCCAACGCGCATCTTATTCATATTATCTACACTGTCTGCAAGTCACCATTTACTGAACATGGCTGCCATTTCACGACGGCAGGTAGTTACACGGCTGAATAGGAAATGCTGATCTGGGTGATTTTCACGATGGCAGTTCCTTTTTCCTGGTACACGGGCGTCAATGAGTCCCTTGTATCTATCAGCGCAGATAGTTCCTTTTCTCGGCGCGACGAGAAGGTGGTGTACCGGCGTATCTCTACTAATTCCCTTCACTTTCAAACCCGGGCCGGACAGATCGTATTAAGTGCTCTCTTAATTGGGTAAGAGTGATCCTGCTACCACTGGCTGTGGTCTACGATTCTCTGCTTAATGTTGCTTAAGAAACTCAGTTGCCACAGGTATGATTGTGGGAAACTGTGAAACAGTAGACGGACTTCCTGCCTTGCCTTTCTCTTTTTCTGCTTGCCGATTGTCAGATGGACCACACTCTTTCACTGTCGGCGTTTCAACTGCTTCATTGTTTTCATTTAAAAGTTCCTCAAAGATGTTGGGGTAAAGGATCAGCTCGTGAAGATTAATGATTACTCCTTTAGTTCCCATGGCAACGAGAAGAACGGGGAACTGAGGACTGAATTATCTGATCATCAATGGCCACTTCAAATGCTTCAGAAATTTCATCTACGGTAAATAAAGGCAACTGAAGGTTTTCCTCAATCAACATTCCTAGGGCCTGGAGATCAACAGCGCTGAGAGGCTGCTTTGGCATATCCTGAATACCGTCATAAAACTCGTCATATTCTGCTCGCCAGGTTAATGTTTTGGAGTTCCAGCTTTCAAAATGAAGCCTTTCAGCTTGAGACCGAATAAATTGTCCGGACGGTTACAACCTGCTGCTGGTTAAGTCGGCATCGAAGCATACGGAGGAGTTCCTGGTCAACAATCTGTAATTATATAACGTGTGATATAATTGTGCCACACTGCGTTTATTTTAGTGTTGGTCTACTGGCACTTAAACCTACCCCTTCTCAGACATAAAAGAAAATCCCTACATGTACCCCATCTTAGCCTACCTTTTTGTGTAGAAAAATACACTGTGTTTCAGCTTCTGTTAACAGTCTCTGTTTTGTCATGCAAGAATATGCCATCTCATTGTTCCCTGCTTCGGGTCCAGAGTAATTTGGCTAACTTTCTCCATTGTCAGTTTTAATTTGTGTGTTAACTTTTCTACTTCTTCCAATTTTTCCATCAACTTAGGTTTCCTGCCCTTCCGGATTATATTTTCATCATATTCGTTCTTTAGCTGGTTCAAATTAAGGTAATCGAGGGACAGGCGCGCGACAATATAATGGCTAGAAAGGACTTGTTGAATATGATACATCTTCCGTCAAGATAGCAGGGCATAATTTATACAGGAAGTTCACTGCCTGTGCTTGTTCATGACATTTCAAATAACGTACTCTGTCTATTTGTGAAACTTTCTTGGCAGTTTCTGGTAGTACACGGTTTTGATGAGGGTATTTCGCCTTCGCTGGTCACCACCTCATTTGAAACATATCGCACTGTTGCTGAGTTGAACGACGAATGGACTATACTCCTCGGCAGATTTCATGTTCGGCCCCATCTGAAATAGTTTTTAGTTCTTTTTCCCCAGGAAGTAATTCCTGGAACTTCCTCAGAGCTTCTTCGTCTTTGCAGTAGATGTTTTTCCAAAGCTGTTGAGCTTCGGAAATTTTGCTCTTTTTCACTTTTCCTCCAGCTTTGTGCATTTGGAAATACCGCTCAATAAAGGACTCATCATACCTGTTGAAAGGATCCGAGTAAATAAAACTACCTGCTCTCTTGCGTTCAGGGAGAACGGCCCCGAAAAGTGTTAACTGCATGTGGAATGGTGCAGCAACTGCAGGGATGCTTAGTAACCACTATATCAATATGGCCGGGACAATATGGCCGGGACAACGGGGCTTAACGTTAGTGAAAATTGTTTTGATTTGTCGACGGCTCCTTAGTCAGTGTGTGATGAATGATCAAATTAAATCGTATAATTTACCCACATTCTAGTTGTCTACATGCATGAACTCTCTGGTATAGGATATATTATAGAGTGGGACAGATGTACATTGCTTTACCCTAACCTTCCTCTCATTTACTGTACCATTTCTAGCTCTGTAATTACATGATCATGCCGTACAGTGCAGTAACCATGCCGTAAGTCATGGCCGTAACTTGCCCTTCTGGCGAAATAAGGATCGGGTTTTGTTCAGGCTCCCCAAATGAGCACTCTGGTTGGAAAGTGGTTATCGTAGTATTATGCACTTATCATCGGCTTTCTCCGGGGTCGACCCCCGGGGTTTTTGTTTTCAGGACCCAAAAAAGTCGACCAAAGCCCCAGGGTACTGGGCATAATTTCGTGACAAATCCCCCTCCCCAGGGCCATATTAGCCAACATACCCTCAAAAACCTTTGCATGTAAAACAGACAAAAGTGTCCAATTTTTGGGCTCGACTGGCGCTAATCTTGATACCTCTGTCATGTTACGAAATAAAGCAGCCTGGACCTTGTTTGTCGCACTTTATCATAAACACGTTTAAAATATCCGCACCGTGAAAGTTTGGATACCGCTGACCTGTGTCAAACCAATCCCGCGGGGTGGTCCCCAGGGGTCAATACTATGATCCAATAGACGTACAATTTCCCCTCCCCGCGGGGAATGAAAAATGTCCAAAGTCGACTAATCCCTTTTCCTAACCCCATGGGTATCCCGGGGGTCGACCCCCGGGGAAGCCGATGATAAGTGCATTACATGGAAACGAGTAATACACCAACAGGAAACGTTTGCACAGTTAATCTGCCTTTGCTTCGTCATGGTATTTCTCTATTTAGCAAACTCTTTGGTTTTAACTAAACCAGCCATACACTATGACCGCTGCCTACAAACATAAAACTGAGTTTTATGTGAAGGATATTCTCACTGAGCTAAGTACGGGAAAAGCTTTCAACTGCCCGCAGATTACGAATCACTGACAAATGTCGCGAATACGAGATATTTTACAAAATCGCGTAAAATTGGGCGGCAAAAACTAACAGGCTAAACTAAACACTGAGTTTTGTACTGAGCTAAAATGGATTCTATAGCAAAGATTTCACGATACCGGTGTGTCGCTTTTTGAATGGTGAAAGTTAAATTGGGGTGCCTTTTTGGAGCAAAAAAATAAAACAAACTTATCTTGTCAGTGCTAGACCTGAATATGTAACACCAAACTTCAGGCGGTTTAATGGCTGACTAAATTTACAAAGAAAACCAAGAAACCGGCTAACTTTGTGCCACGCAAAAACAGTTCTTAGTCAAGAGTTTGTTATTCAGTGTGTTTGTTTGTGACTATAAATAAAATAGTAATTAGAGTGTTAATCCAAAGCGAAAATTGGAATTCAAATTAGTCTGCAGTGCTAGTTTTTGGCGAAAATCCCCTTTTAATAATGAAAACTCTGATACCAGTATAGGCAATTAAAATTTGAAAAAAATATTGGTAACCGGGAAACCGGCGGCCTAGCTTGCTGTTTATTTTTGAAACAAAAAGTCTCGTGAGTGAAAACCATAAGTCGCACTTTAAATTGGGTAATATTTGCTTGATACCTTTCAGTTGATCTAAGAAGATGAATGTTTTAACGATCTGTAAATGGAAACTGGGTGCCAGATAAAAAGCAACCAATCATAGCAAAGACGCCGCTACGAAAATCTAAAATAAAATTTAATTAGACAAAACAATTGATTTCCCCAAATTGACGAGAAGACGTTTTTCAAATGGAAAGGGAAATTTCTTGTTTACTTTTGTATACTTTTTAATCAATATTATGGTCTCTAAGAGCCGAATTTTAAAGGAAATTTAAATCTTAGACGCTATTAGAAACTATAGATCCTTCCACGGTTTCTTTGAACTTTTGATATATAAGTATAACAGCAAAACCGTCGATACTGCTGAAAAGAGGACCTCGAAGTTAGTCAAAATCCCTAATTTGAGAGTTATATCTTGAATAGGAGCAAAGTTATAGGCCCGCAAAGTCGGAAAATTTCGGAAAATTTTACAGACGTTTGTATGAAAATTTTGATTGGGGGGCAAGTTTGTGCCAACAGATCAACGGTATCAAAGATTTAGACTTGATTTAGGCATGATGAAACGGTGACATTGGCGCCGGCTGTACTGTGTTGGAGCCGGATATCCTAGTGGGACTACTATACGTACTTCGAATATATACTGATAATCGATGTAATCCAGTAAACCTCTCGCTAATAGTCGTCGGGACGTGCAAAACAGTTTTTGTGGTTACGTCTTCAAGGGCTTGAATAAAAAATTGTGTAAAAATTGTGAATACCCGTTAAAGTACTCGGTATTCCGGCACAGTATACATAGAACATATTGTACTTTAATAGTGTCTATAATTCGTCATGCACTCACTCCTACCTTGCCCGGCGCTAGCTCGTTTTACTAGTTAGTGTTAAAACAGAGTTCACAGGCATCGCTATAATACAGGCGAAAGCTGTTTATCTGGAGTTGCAAAAACGAAAAAAAAAAGGATAATAAGGATATTTCGTCTGTCATTATCGACGCTTTCCACCGATTATTCCATTTGAGAACTGGTCGATCAGACTAATCGCTACCTTTGTTTGTATTCTAACATTTCTAGCTCCGTCTTCCTTGCTTTTGACCTTTAGTTCTATTTAGCTGATGCTGGACATAACATGCAATTAAGGTCACTCAACTATCAGACCCGGCTCAAGAAACTCACCGATAAAATCATCAAAACGTCTATGATCTAACATTCTTATAGTTCGTCTAGTATAACTTAGTGCATCTTCTTAGTTCGCCAAATATAACTTAGTACGTCTTCTTAGTTCGTCTAGTATAACTTAGTGCGTCTTCCAGATTTAACTTCTGGCCGGTCATACAGTAGTATCAGTTGTTACGTAAATGTGGCTTGTCCGTCTGTCAAAAAGAAGTTCATTTGGAACTCTTTGAAAACTCCATTTTACTATAAAAATTTTTTTTATGGATTTTTAACATGATTAAATTAAATAAATGAATACATGCCGTTGAATACGACTTAAAATGTTTGTCGCGTCTTTTAAAGGGACTGTGTCATGGTGAGAGACCACAATAGATGTCCGCGCCGGATACGGTCATTATCAGCGATTTTCATATGAACTGACGAACCTCCCGCACATGTGGTAAAATCAAAGCAAATATTCAAAAATGACTAATAAACTGTGTAAATATACAGTATTCAAGTAAAATAATGAAAATACTTGCAATCAAGCATTGAAGGAGGGGATTTAACTGTTTTAACCCACCAATCGAACACTCATGGACTCCATGCATGCGTAGTACCATGACATAGCCCCTTTTAGACCATTATATATAGGCCCTAACCCTCATATTGATTTTTTAAGGCAGAAATCTAACACTCTTTTGTAGCAAGTCACCATGTTTGAGAGTGTCAGGTTACTCGTAATTACTCGGGCTGCCTGTGGCAGCACCGAGTCTTAAAATGCAAGCCGTTATTATTATTTTTTTGTTGGGTGTCGCAAAATTTCTGCGCATGCGTTAAAGGTCAAGTTCACACCAATCAGATTGCACTGTGCTGGTCACGCAACAATCGCCAGGTTAATTTATTTACATAATTTAAGACAGTAAATCAAGATGGTGGAGGACCCGCGAGGAACTTTCTCTCTAATTTGGAGTCCCATCTCTCAAATGTAAGCAGTTTAATGTTTTATTTAACTTCACTCGTGCGAAAGCCTTCCAACCGGCTCAGGATATTTCAACTGGCGCTATTGTCGGAGCCGAAGGACCGCGTTTTTTACCCAAGCTGTCGAAGGATTTTACTTATAACCATCCACGTCTACTTAACAACAGGAATAGTTATGTGCCAAGGCATGGGCAAAGATTACAGATGAAAGTAGAGAACTTAATGAATGAAGAAACAGAGGCCACGCGCGACATGCTTGAGAACATGTTCAACACTTTATGTTATACTAAGAAAACAAAACAAGTTACAGAGCCTGCAAGTTCACAAGTCAATGAAAAACCCCAAGAGCCTGTAGTTTTGGATCAACATATCCTTGAAACTCCAAAAGCAACATACACATGAGTCAAATTCAAACCGGAAGAGACGGAATTCTTTAGATTCTTCACGAGGAATGTTAGCCCGCAATAAGAACTCTCTCGCTGATTTAATGACCTTGATTTGTAACATGGAGGCTGACCTAACTGATATGCGTAATGAATTCTTACTCTCGTCACATCAAAACACGAATCAAGAAACGAAACTCAGTCATTTGGAAGACAAATTAGTGCAGCAGGATAATATATACAAGACCGAAATCAAGATGCTGTCATCACGTATTATTGACCTAGAAGTTGAAAATGGCGAGTTGAAAGCGGATATAATAAAGCTGAGATCCGACTTTCAAACTTAAAAAAAATAATCAAGAATACAAAAAGAAGACAATAAAAGACCAAGGTCTCCAGTGTTCCGAGACTACCCAACCTACTGAAGCTTATCAGTTTGGTCAAGAGCCATCTTTCTTACATGACAACCCGATCCCTATTCATCAGAATGCATTTTCTGTGCTAAATGACGAGAGTTTACAATCACCTGACCGACAACCCACTAATAAAGAAAGGGACCATGAAGTACGGTAGTACGGTTAATTCTCGGGTTCCAAACAATGAATATATATGCCTGCTCAAATGCAGTGTGTTAAACGAATAAGTAGTGTTTAAATTAAAAGGTCAACATACGAGAAAAATAAAAATGTTAAATTGCATATATACTAGGGGAGCAGAGAATGAAAGTCACCGCGCTACCGGTCACTCCTAAAGACTGCTAAGTTCAGCTAATAATTCTTCCCTTTGGTTATTACTAAGAGGATTTCAAATGAAAGTGTATTTCATCTTCAATCCGCATGTGGCCCGAGTGAAAGCCCAGATGGACTCTTGTTTTTGATTAAATTCACATGTTATATCCAATGGTGCTACCTGCATGTCTGCTCTGTTAATTGAGCAAAACTGTGACATCATTATGCCATTTAATTTTGAAGGCTTTGAGTCAAGACGTCAATCTTATTTTAACATTTCAGCTGATGTTCTTAACATTTCCTTGAACGATTCGTAATCTTCGGCGGAGAAGAAAGCGTCGAAAATACCACGTTCTTCCAACTCTTGCACAGACGGCAACTCTACTCCTTCAACTGGCGGATGTGCCTCACTATTTCTTATGCCCCGGATGTATTCCATTATCTTCAGGTGGTCTTCCGTGAGCCCGATAACTGTTGTAATGTAGTTGTATTGTTTCCAGGCGTTGTCCCTTTCATCGGACTTCACATTTCTCTTGATCAAACTTTTCATACTTTCTTCATTTGCCTTGCAGTGTTGCAGTTTTTCTGGTGAGATATGTGGCAACACATATCGGCAGATGTTGGTATGGATTTGCTGCGATAGCTGCCCTGAAATGATGCGATACATTGAGTCTTGCGATGACATCAACTCCTCCATTCTTGATTTAAGGGAGGCGACCTCTGACCTTAGAACCTTTATTTCCGACTCGAGCTCTTCAATGCGATCACTTTTCAACTTGAACTTCTTTTCGAGTGCTTCGACCTCTTGTTTCAAGGCCTCGATTTTCCTCGAATCAATCCCGCGAGTCTTCACTTCATCTTGAAGCTCTGTTAATATTTTTGTCAAATTCACGATCTCTTCCCTTGTACCTTTCGTTTCCTCTGATTGTGTCTGTTCTTGTTCTGGTTGAAGACGGATTACTTCACGAGAGTAAACTATAGGTTCTTGCTTTTTAATGCTGTTATATTCGCTCCCCTGATTCGGCGGTTTAAGCGGTGGAATCGACATACCTGAGCTGGTGCTTTGTCAGTCTTTTTCGAAACGGAATAGAAAACCTGCAAGTGTGAAATATGGAAACATTATTAAGTGTATGTGTGACCTGAACTGAAACAGAATTGTGTCTAGAAAAGCCGCTCGCACCGGCTAGAGCACTATTAAAGTAAATTTAACGTCGGCCTTCAGTCTAACCGACTGCTGTTCCAGGAGGCCGACGGTGCACAACCTTAGCCCTTCTCTTACAGAGCTCCCAGTTAAGGTTTTTCAAAGCTATACAAGCTACTCGGATCAGAGAAGAGTCGGTACGGATGTGGCGACCCGCGGCAAATCGAACTCGGGACCACATGCTCAACTGACAATGAACTGATATGTCGTGCACTAACCATTACACCACAAACACGCCACATACACGCCCGATTCTTGAACTATATCTTCTTTCAGCTTGCAATACTCAGGGCCGTAGCATGCCCTGAAAAACTGGGGGGGCACAAAGTCATTTCGCAACACGTGATCACCAAAACATATTTAATTTCATAGATAATCCTTATTTAAAGTTATATGTACTCTGATGGCATTCCTATAGTAGGGTCAACGAGCCTATGGCAATTATTTTTTTAAAGCGAGTTGACTAGTCTCGCGTTGGTGGCTCAAGCGAGTTTCGGCTATGGCTGGAGACACGCCGTTTCACAGCGTTCGACAAAAAAATCCCCTGGGTTTCCGAGGGGCCAGGTACCTGATAATACCTTGTTGTTGTTTTTTTGGAAAAAAATTGGGGGAGGCACGGGCCCCCCCGGCCTCTAAGGGCGCTACGGCCATGATACTGTTAGGCCCAGAACTAGAATGAATTTTATCGATTGTTTACCATCGAGTGGAGTTTGCATGCTGTACATGTTGTGAGCCCCAACAGGCGCGAATCGCGATATTTCACTAAGACGCTCTGCACTTCATTTCTGAACGTTGACGACTGAATGCCGGAATTTTATTATACCAGTTTCAATCCCGTTCAATTTTTAAATCTTAATTCTAAAAATAGGATATTTGATCGAAATCAGTGTTCTTTGCGTTTGTGAGGAAAACGTGTTTATCAGTACCTGAATAAATTGTAACTAGAGTAACTAGTTACTTTCACGCCTCGCCATTATCAGGACTGATTGAAGCCAATAGGGTTTCAATTGCAAGTTTCAAGGATTGAACTAAATACCAACGTACAAGGGCTCAAAGATATTGTCAAAAACGGCTGTTCAACATTTTCACAGAAATATTTACTTTACCTACCATGAATACTAGTGTTCAAATATCTACACAACTTTCTAGGGGCCGCCAATCAAATGGAACCTTCAAGTTCCTTTAAAACAAAACTACAAATTAAAATAACACTCTGAGAGCTATAGCGAAGAGAAATACCATGTTAATGTCCTGATAGAGGATGGCAAAGATTAACGTGGATCAGTACAAAAGCTTATCAGTTCTAGAAACTTGATTTCGGTTACAGTGAACCGATTCAAGTTGCTGTAATTTAATTTTAAAAGTAGTATTTTTCATACCACTCGAATCTTTGCCATCCTTCATCAAAATTGTCTCAATTTTTTTCAGCACATCTGAAAAGCATACATGTACTCTGCAAGTCTGATTTTGTCTTTAGTGTTACGAGAACTGAAGTTTATAATTTGGAGGTTGATATATAATGCCCCTTTAAATCCCTGACAAGGTGACCACGGCACTGACACAAAGCATGATTTTAGTGACGTTCTGCGCGTAATTTTAAGACTAGCTGTCCAGTGGATCTTGGAACGGACTGAACAAAATGCAAACTCGATTTTATTACACGAAATAAAAATTATCATTGAATCAGAATAGAGTGATTATAAAATTTACGACAGGGATGCTTTAATTTCTTATGAATTGAGCATTGTTGTGGCTCTTCCTGGTTCAGCAAACGATTTTGAACTAAACAAATCTACGCCGATGTGCGCACTCCCCCCCCCCCCCCCCCCCCCCCGATGCAATGTTGTTTCACGGAACACAACCACAGTGGAAAAGTGATGCCAACTCAACATTGTTTCGGGGAGGGAGGGTCAACCAGACTTTATTATAGTAAAAAGTATGAAATGGTCAAAAGACTGAACCAAGTGTTATATTTTTGTAGGGAATCTCATTAGTTTTGGCGCTTATTGTAGCTCATCAATATATTAAAAAACTGAGCAACAATCTAGCTTAAGGATTTTTTTACTAACCTGAGCACGTCTCCGGCTTTTTTATTTTAGTGTAAAAGTGGAGTGTTTCCGAACGTCGAGAATATGGAACTAGTAAACCGATCAAGGATGCCCTACGACTCAGTGCCGTTCGGTTCGACTTGAAAGCTATAACCTTTACTTGGTCAGAAGGAATAATTTTCTATTGACTGACACAGCCTATAAATATGAGAATATTGATTTAAGAATATTTGTTGGAGCCGAAAAAGAAAGGTCACCGACAGATAAGAGATCACACGACAATACCTTTTAATTACGATCAGTTTAAAAATGGGTAATATCAGAACTATGGTAATATAGATTTTTTTCGTGGATTTTCATGGTACTACAATGATAAAAACAGACTATAAGGAACGATCTTTTTACTCAACTCAGCAAGGCTCAAGAGATTTTTATTTCAGTCTAAAGCAGAGTGTTTTGAGATCACAAACGTGAGAACTAGGGCCTTATTTTAAAATTGAGGAATCCCACACTCCGGTAGTATTTGTTTGATTTGAAAGCTTTACGTCACGCGCTTTACTTGACCAGTCAAAGGACGTGTCACCTATCGGATCAGTGGGACACTTTTCTATAGTGAATACATAGACTATTGGTCTAGGAATATTTGCTGTTGGAGCCGAGAAAGGAAGCTCACTGACAGATAAGATTAAAAGCCAAACGAATGTAGACCATTACTCAGTGACAATCAGTTTAAAAAATGGGTGAGATCACTCGGTATATAAGATAGATTTTTCGCATAATTTCATGATTAAATTACATCACTAATATTATATCTTAGACCTTACAATGGTTTCCTTCTTTAGGTTAAATAGGTTTCATAGTTACGGGAACTGTGTGGATGGATTGTGGTTCTTCGATAACTCTGTCAAGAAAATAAATATTTATCTGAGCAGAAAACGAAATCTCAGCGATAAATAAAAATCATACCAAAACTGAACACCTTTAATGACAATCAGAATATCAATAAGATGAGCATTTCGTAGAATTTCCCGTTTAGGTAATATCAGATCGTAGACATGATGGTTTGCTTGATCTTGCATGAGTGATAGTTATATTAAGCGACGTGACCGACGTGACGTTGTGTCCAAAACGCTCAACACAAGCAAATAACTCTGGTTGTATCTTAGATTAAAATGCTGCCTTCTCCCCAGGCACTTGTTTGGAATGAACGAGCGCGAAGCGCGAGCGACTGGGTACAAGCGTGAACAGCGAAAGGGCTCGAGAGAGACTGGAGTCGAGGCAGAATTAAAATCGATCACGCGAAATAAAAGGCGAGTTTTGGTTATGCTTCCAGAGTTTAGACTGACATTATGTAATTATCTTGCAACTGCTTTTTAATAAATCGTTCCCTTCTGGATTCACCCTTAAATCATACGATTTGAAAATTCTCTTTTTTTGCAAAGTAAAGGGACATCGCTCTATTTTCAAGAAATCCGGCGGAAGGTCACGATGTATTACTGAAGCGTTACCCCCTGGGCACACCGCGGGAAAACGGTATGCTCCGCTGGCCAAAAGAACGAAGGCTCTGCCATCAAATACAAATTACCGAGGGTTTCAACTTTTTTAGTAAATAATTTTATAACTTAGTAAACTCACAGTGAATTACAAATTAAGAAAACTTCAACCTGTTAAAGTCTTAGGCTTAGCTTTTAAGTAGTTTTCTTATTTTTTGACAAAACAGTTCACAAATGGGTGCTTTTAAGCAGAAATTTTAAAATCACGGGTATGTGCCTGTTGTTTCATTTCAGTTTTCGCGAGAAACTGGGGGCGGCCGCGCGCCAACAAGAAATAGCAAATACGCATGCGCGTAACGTTTTGCCGCGGTGTGCCCCCTGGGTTACTAGCATCCCACAGTCCACGTCATGAATCAGTACAGATGAATCACTGAGAGCTTGGATCTCACCTTAGGCAATATTTTCCTGGGTACACGATTTTATCCGCTCAGACACTGACTCGATCGGCCCCTCACAGACAGACAGACAGACAGACATACTTATTTAATATACACGGTTAAAAAAACATCAGTACAAAGCTATATTTAATTTAAAAACAGTATATAACTCAATATACACAATCTAAAAGCAGTACATAACTCAATAAAAACTGAGAGGGACGTTAGTGTTCTCAGTTTATTGGGATCGGAAGCCCGTTCCATAAGGAAGTTCCAGAATAGCTAAAGCTGCGTTTAAAACTATACACTATATCTAACCTAAATTCATACTTTACCAAACACCGACGCGCTAACCAGAGAACAGCAAGCAGAACAATTACCAGAAAACCCACGATTTAGACACACAATGTAACTAAAAAAACCAGAATATATTGTAGAGAAAGAAAAGGAGGAAGGGTAAAGCCAGCGAACAAATTTAAATGTTCAACTGAGCGAAATATGACGACTACAACCAATTCACACATGCAGTCTTGAGGCACCTAATCCATGTGTGGACATCTCAGATAGTACTTCAGGCATATTCAAGCAAAATCATATGTGAGCCGGGATATGCTCATTGCCACAGCCTGTTGTATTTTATTTTACTTCTTAGAGGAAGGCATTACTTAATTAATTATTTCCTTTCCAATGTCGAATTTTGTTTCCAGTTCGACCTTTGAAATCAAGGCCGGTAACATAATAACCGGTTTCAGTTTATAATACTGCCGGAACGTTTCTGAATGACATTGATACCAATACAATGAGTAATTTTAACAGATTCTTTTAAAATTATTTACAGGACACAATCATTCTGTACGTATGCCGTGAATCGACTTCTTCAGCTAGTATCCAAGATTGCTTGAGCTACCTCCACAAATTTAACTACTAGATACATCCGAGTGAACTACATCTTGCCGGCGGGAGAAATTCCACCTTAATCGTTCTTCTGAGAACTGTTAGAAAAACAGCTTGATCCAAATAAGTATACTTCCAGACTTTTAACAAAGCATCTATAAACAATATTAGGTTTACATAAATGCTACATGCATACGCCATTTACTTCAGTACTCAAGTGTAACGATATCTGTTGTTTTGGCGTCATCGCGTTTATTCTCACCTGATATCACCTGATACTAATCACACGAGCTTCGAAACCAGATCAGGTTTACAAAACCTGTTTGGGATAGGTCCTCTGTCTTTGCGTGTTCCGGTAAAGTATAGGATCAAGCGCCGTGCAGACGAGGAAAGGATAAAGTGACACAAAGAAGATAGGAAAAAGTTAGAGAGATAACTAATGATGGCCACAGTCTATGCGGTAACTTCTCGAAGTATTTGCACTAACTGTTCCTGGAACAGAAGATTATTGAGGGAAGTTTAAAACTGACTTACGTCGTTCTGACTCAAAAGTAAGATAAACTCATAGAAGCTGAAGAGTACCATGCAAATGGTAAAGACATCCCGTAAGGTTTAAGGTTGGGGAAAGGAATCTCTGTCTAGAAGGGTACACCTAATATCATGTTAAAGAGATTTTTCTGCGCTTGAAAAAGACAGAAAAGTAAAATGCACTGCCATTCTTTTAAATCTGAATCCTTATTAGTTGTCTAAACTGTTCATGTTCCGTTTTGAGCCTCATAATAAATAAATAAGTCTTAAATTGAAATTCATAATTAATATATTATGCAATGAAGACCGAACAAGGAATTTTTAGTTATATTAAATGCAAAGCTATCCACAGGTGAAGTCAATTGGAAACGGTACGACTGCAAAGCTGAATTCTTATTTTTTTTGGCAATGCAAATCAATGTGCATGCGCTATCGACACGCAGAGGAGAGTCCAATCTCGTACCCAGATCCCATTTGTTTCTTACTGCGCATGCTCGACGAAAAAATAGGGCTTTGGAAGAATCCGATTTTTATGTATTCTGATTGGCTGTTCTGAACAATGCAATTTCACCGGAAGTCAAACACAGCCTTTTGGGAGTTGGACAAAGGCATTGGAAATTGGGGGTAATCTAAACGCTAAAAACCGTTGGATTTTACCTAAATGCTGCCGCTAAACTAATCTTCAGGGATTCTTAGGTATTTTCTTGCATACTATCGGGAGTTCAAATCACTATCTGATATGGCATGGCCATGCAAGCAGCGTTTAAAGTCCTTAAAGAAAAGGTTAGCGATAAACCCCGGAATTAGAGAAAGATATGCTAAATCAATCAAGGATTACGTTGAGAAAGGTTACGTCAAGAAGTTGAGTGAGGAAGAAATACAGATAAATAGCAAAGTCAGATGGTATCTACCGCACAGATTCATAATAAACCCCAAGAAGCCTGATCGCCTTCGTCGAGTGTACGACGCATCAGCAAAATACATGGATCAGAGTTTGAATGACAAGATTTACACGTGTCCAGACCTGTTGTCATCATTGTTTGGCGTTATGCTTAGATTGTGCGAGGACGGCATCGCGATGGCGGCGGATGTAAAGGAGATGTATCACATGTTACGATTACCCGACCAAGACAAACCAGCAATGAGGTTTCTGTGGAGCGATACACCTGGCGAAGAACCTGATGTGTATCAGTTTGAGAGAACGGTGTTTGGAGAAGTGTCTGCTCCTTCTAGGGCGAACTATGCGATTCGGCGAAATGCAGATGACAACGGAGAAGACCTACTACTAGGAGTCAAAGCAGTTTATAAGCACTTCTATATGGACGATGGTTTACCATCAACAAATTCTTGACAAGAAGCTATCGAGATGCGAAGGCAGATGACTGAATTACTGCGCCGTGGAGGATTTCGCCTGCATAAGTGGCTGACGAATGACCCAGACGTTCTAGCTACGATCCCTGAGGACGAAAGATCGCCACGGTTCCTAGAATTGAGCGAGAACAAACTGCCAACAGACAGAGCATTAGGTGTCACGTGAAGACGTGTTCAAGTTCTCTGGGCTTTCAGGAAGTCCAGGTACCACGAAACGGCAAATCTTGAGTCAAGTTTTCTCTATCTGGGATCCAAGAGGGCTACTTTTGCCGTTCTCAATCAGGAGCAGGATTATACTGCAGAACCTGCATCGTACAAGGAGTGGCTGGGACGAAGAGCTGAAAGAAACTGAACTTCGAGAATGGCGTGACTGGTGCAAGAAAGCAGAGGAGCTGACTGAAGTAAAGATCCCAAGAGCTCTACTCGGTCAAGACAAACCAGTCCGAGAGACTACGCTTCACGTGTTTAGTGATACGGGCCAAGAGGCGTATGGTGCATGCGCGTATTTGTGGCGATAGTTTGAAGACGACACGGTCGAGTGCAGACTCGTTGTGGGGAAAGGACGTGTCGCACCCCTGAAGGCACAATCTATCTGTAGGCATGAGCTTATGGGAACTCTTATAGCGGCACGGCTCGCCGAGATTGATGACAAAGATAGAGAGGATAACGTCCTGGAGCGATCTACAACTGTCCTGCATTGGATTCACCAGATAAGTTCTGACTACAAAGCGTTCGTTGTTAACCGAGTATCGGAAATTCATACGATAATGAGTGATCTGGAGAGCACACTGGGGGCGGCTACGGTGAGTTGGAGGTGCGTACCTACGAAGGACAATCCGGCCGATGATGTTATGCGAGGCTTACGCCCCACAGAACTTACCACGGGTTACCGCTATGAAGATGGAGCGAAGTTCCTAAGTAAGTCGGCAGAAATTTTGCCACAGAACAGAGTAGGCGCTCCAAAGGAGGAAGACGACGAGAACGAGAGGAAGAGATGGGCTGGGGCATCTCAAGAAGCTGAGCCTGTGTTGGGATGGAAGAGGTATTCGTCGTTGTCTAAGTTGAGAAGGGTGACAGCGTACGTGTTTGGCTTTGTAAATAATGTACGAGCGAGAAAGGATGCGCGTCTAACAGGACCGCTTACCTCAGCATAATATAAAGCTGCACATAATTATCTCGTGAGGAAAGCGCAAGCTGAATCGTTTGGGGAAGAGTTACGGAGTCTGCATAAAGGCCAGGAAATCTCTAAGCAAAGTAGGTTGAGGTCCCTTGATCCAAGTGTTGAAGATGGATTCCTAGTCGTTGGAGGGAGATTGCAAAGGGCATATTCTCTACCGTACAAAGCACGACACCCTAAAGTTATGGATTCAAGACATGAGCTTGCGAAGCTTATAATCGATGAGATGCACCATGTCTACCACCACCCACCAATCGAACAATTGCTGAATCAGATTCGCCAGGAGTACTGGATAATCCACGGGCGGCAAGCAATACGGAACATGAAGTTTAACTGTGTAGTTACTGTCGTCGACAGACAGTCAGACCGCAAGAACAGCAAATGGGAAATCTTCCTGAATGCAGAGTCGAACCAGGGATGGTATTCAGAAATACTTGAGTTGATTTCTTCGGACCGATGTTAGTCAAAGAGAGACGGTCCGAGGTCAAAATTTACGGTTGCTTGTTCGTGTGTATGAGCACAAGAGCGTGTCATCTGGAACTGGTTGATGACTAGTCGACGGATTATTTCATCATGGCACTTAAGAGATTCATTGCGTGGCGCGGAAGGCCGCAGAGGATCTATAGTGATAACGGCATAAATTTTGTAGGAGCCAACGACGAGTTACGGAAGTGCCTCAAACAGCTTGATCAATAGAAACTGCAGAACTTTTGCGCGCCACGTAAGATAGAATGGAACTTCCAGCCTCCAAGTGCACCACACTTCGGAGGTGCGTGGGAGCCTTTGGTACGGTGTACGAAGAAGACGCAGAAGGCGGTGTTGAAAGACAGAGTCGTCCCTAAAGAAGAACTGCTCTAACAGAAGCAGAGGGGATCCTCAACAGTAGACCGATTACTCATGTATCGGGCGATGCGAATGATATCGACGCTTTGACGCCAAACCATTTACTACTCCTGCGTGCTAACCCCATTTTCGAAGACGCTGTTGTTAGTGACAGAGATAAATTCTAAGAAACTTTGGTGACAAGCACAAGTGAATTTCTTTTGGAGGCGCTTCATCAGAGAATATATCCCAAGTTCGACAGAAAGAAGCAAATAGAGGGATAAAAGACGGAACTTGAGAGAGAGGGACATAGTGCTGGTTGCTGAATCAGCCCAACCACGAGGTGTGTGGCCGGTTGGAAGGATCGTGCGGAACCACCCAGGCCAGGATGGTTAGAGCGATTACCGTACGTGCTCAGTACGGAGAGTACAAGAGGCCCGTGACAATTAAAGCTTTGTCTGCTGGAGGAAGCGGAGGGCTGATATCGTCTCGAGACATTGTCGCGACTGGGGGCGGGGGTGTCTATCCCGCTTCCAGGACATTTATTTCCGGTTAGAAAAACTGACTTCCGTTACTAAGAAGGGAACCAGCTTCCAAGAATGTTTTACCGTCGCCCCGCGACGCTGCTATTCAAACTACTTTGAAGTTGATTACTTGACGAGCACGACAGCACCTGCAATAGTCGATAAGCTGAGAGCACAGTTTGCTCGTCATGGTATTGTATCGGACAACTGCCCACAGTATGTTTGTGAAGAATTCCGCAGATTTTCAAGAGAATGGGAATTCAAACACATCACGTCTTCGCCACACAGGGGTCAGGATGGCGCAGTGGTTAAGCGCTTCGCCTCTCACCTCTGTGGCCCAGGTTCGATTCCCGGACGGGGCGCCATATGTGAGTTGAGTTTGTTGGTACCTCGCCCTTGCTCCGAGAGTTTTTCTTCGGGTTCTCCGGTTTTCCTCCCTCCGCAAAAACCAACACGCTAAATTCCGATTCGATCTGTGGATTAGCCGGGACCTGGCTTTGATCAGCCCCCATGGTTGTCTCAGGTCTCGTTAGAAATTCAGAAACACTACCCGCAGTCGAATGGCAAAGTAGGATGAACCCTTTTGTATTTTGATAGCTATGAATCTTTGAAAGGTTTTGAGTACTTCTGTGAATAAATTTTGGTTTACAGAGAATACTCTATATATGCTCTGCACTTGTTTGAAATGGAGAAAAAGTGACCTGCTTTCCTGACCCATGACCACAAAAGAAAAAGACTGGGTCGATTCCCGAGTAGACATCATCTTAGTTTGCAATAATTTGAAAAAATACTTGGCATTTTGTCTAAAATGACCTTTACTAACAATTAACTCACAGATTGTGAATATTCTCTATAAATCGATGTTGTTGTGATAGAAAGGCGCCATGGAGAATAATGCATTAATGAGACTTTTACTTAATATGCAGTCATGGGTCAGGAAAGGTCAATTTGTCACCATTTCAAAGAGCATAGAACATAGAGTATTGGCTGTAAAGCAAAAATTTCTTCACAGAAGTACTCAAAACCTTTCAAAGGTTCATACACGGTTGCCACTTATTAGGGGAAAAAAAATTCCCTGACTTTTGACTGACCAGAAAACTATTTTCACTGATCATAAGACTGTTCCACATTCCCTCATCCACAGGCAGCCCAATCTCTAGATTTGTGCATTTATACGCTTACAAATATTGCTTGAATAGTTCATATTATTAATCCTTCCAAAACATGTATGTTAGAGAAATAAATACACAACTTCACCCTACAATGTTTCAGTTGTGGTTATTCATACCTCTGAGCTCTTCTAGGGTCCGACGTTTCCGCTGATTTGGAAAATCATGAATAACCACAACTGAAACATTGTAGGGTGAAGTTGTGTATTTATTTCTCTAACATACATGTTTTGGAAGGATTTATAATATGAACTATTAAAGCAATATTTGTTAGCGTATAAATGCACAAATCTAGAGATTGGGCTGCCTGTGCCTCATCCAAAACAAATGTCATTCTGTATTTATCAAAATCTGTAGACTCCCATCGCAGGTGCCTTGAGGCACGAGGAGCTCTTAAAACTAGCATATATATATATATACATGTATGTTATAAGAACATCAATTGAAATTTCTGCAGGTAACTGTCAGCCAATAGTCCCTTGACAGAACACTCTATTGTTTAATTAGAACATCGAGACACATCTTCTGCATGTGTACAATACATAAATCTAAACAGGATTGTCACCAGGATTTGGAGGTAACTCTGGTCAGGCAATATCAGAAATGGGGGGAAAAGTAACAAATGGAAAAAATATTTGGGGAAAGGTCAGGCAAAGTCAGAAAACAAATGGGTGAAACTTTTTTGAGACTCTGAGGGTGAATGTGTTTACATATACTGTATATTGTAATCCAGTGAGTGATATCCAGTAGCTAAATTTAAATGGGACTTAATGATGTGAGTCAGAGTAAAGGTACAAATGTAGTGGGGTAGTCTGATAGGGGAGGGGGGCAGTTCCTTGGGGAATGGGGTGCACCCCCTGCCCCCTTATTTGTTTGCTTGATGGGAATGCAAGATAAATGCAGCATACATAAGACCTTGACCAATAGTTATGTTGATTTTGTTTTACTTCATCCTATTATATTTATAACTAAGTGATTATTTATCAAAAGAAATGCCACATAAATTAGTTGCGAGCTGAGACTGTGACAAAACTAATGAGAATTACAACTTGCCTAAAACATGGACCAGTGGTTTAAAATATTAGTAGGGGTTTTAAAATGTTTTTCTCTTGCTCAAAATATTCAGAAAAACAGGTTTAATGAAAATGTTGCAGGGAAAATGGATGTGTGTGACATGCTGAAATAAATGTCAAAACAAAGACTTTTTTTGAAAACGTTTGCTTTTCCTTTTCATGATCATACAAAATGTAGTTTTGGCACCTTGAAGCATCTCTTAAATAATTTAGAAAGGTTAGACTATGAAATTTTCATACAAAAAACTCAAAATTTCCCAAGCTGGAAAGTGCATAAATATTTAAAAGAAGCGAAAATCCATTTTGGCCTCGCTTTCATGCCATTTAGAACTTAGAATGTTTACTCACAACTAGTGTGAACTAATACTGGGAGAGTGCGAGTGAGTGCAATAAATTAAATGAGTGAAATCGCTCTAAAAATGGCATTAAAGTAGACTAAACTTAATAATACTTATAGTGCAAGTGTAGTTGAAATTAAAGAAAAAAATGAAAAGTAATGGTCATCAAAAGTTTATAGTCTCTTTAGATGGGCAGGGCTCATTTTACGTATTTCTGAGAGCGCTAGTGTCTGAAATTGTTTTATACTAGATGCAAGGACCACTGGCTCAGTAACTTTGTTCCAAACACAAATGGCTCGAACAAAAGGAGTAGCAGTAAGTACGTTTACATGAGGTTGGAGATAAGCATAGGGCTTGCATGCTCTAGATGACTGTTTTACACATAATGGCAACTCTATGTCAACTAAACCATTCCTAACTAAACCACTTTATAGAATATAAATACTTGACATAGTAGCTGCCTCCTGTTCTCTAGAGATCGAGTCCCACCATGATGGGTTTCATGATCAACTTTTCTTTTCCTAAATTGATTCAAATTGTGTAGCAGTGATCTTTGATTGTGCTCTCATCAGAAATAATATTTCCAAACTGTTCTTGATCATATTTATTTGTTGGAAAATGTTGAGACATTTGGTGAGACATTGTCCGATCATTGGCATTCAAAAACCCTGGGCAAACGTGGGGACTAACTCAATTTGTTGGAACTTGTCATTTTTATCTGTTTATCCATCGGGCAAGAAGAATTTCCAAACCCGGTAATTTCTTTGTAATACAAATCTTATAATATAGCAGCTTGCATTCTTTTAGCGGCCTACAAATTAGACAGACCCTCCAATCTTAGATCCTATAAGCTTGAGCACATCCACTTGCATAATACTATTTATCATATGACCTGTACGGCCTGCGCGCGCTTTCCTTTCAAAACCATTTACAAAATTCACATGAGGAGGGCCGGACGTGTATGGCGTGAGCGGGCCGGAAAAAGCTGTCCAGCCCTGCACAATTTTTTCTTGCTATTTTGCAGTTTGATCTACAAAAAAAATATGGTCATATGATAAAAAACCTATTGACTGAGTTAATAGGTCAGGCACGAGGTCCGTACAAAATGACCTTGAGCCAAATATTTTCGCATCCAACCCTCCCACTCAGTCAATAAGTGCCTAATCTAGTACATTATTTTATAACTGCCCAAACGCACTAGAATTAATAAATTAAGCTAAGACTACCATATAATTTTAATAGATCAATCTTGCTGGAATATACTTCATCGTAGTGTTTCGTTCCATATAGTCTGCCTGCATAATTCTGTAAAACAGTAGAGAATATGATAATGCAGGGAGACTACATCAGTACATGTACAGGAGTTCCATGTACATGTATATGGAACAAAACACTACCATGAAGCTATAATTACCAGAAAATGGGACTTAGGTAATAAAACTTAATTGTAAAAAAAAGAAAACAATATTCTTTCCTATTCTACTTGTAAGTGTATCAATTGACATTTAGTGATTTACGACTACAGCTAACAAGAATAAGAACTCCCATTTAACTGAACTCAATGAAAACAACATAATAATATGAATTTGTATGGTTAATCTTATGTTCAAAATACAATACGTCTATCACAAAATTAAGCCATTAAACAGCGATATCATAAATGGAATCACTTACAACTCTTACGTATGCTGTTACGAATCCAAAAGGCAAAACAAAAAAATCGAACAAAACGAGAACCAAATCTAATAGTCAGTTACCTGGTTTTCCTTGGGTGATAAAAATCCCAAACACTCCCTGGTCATCACCGGCATGTGTAAAGTGTGTGATTCCGCGTGAAGAGAGATAAATCTCATTTTGTGGTACGAGAAAATAAAACAAGTTCTGCTCAAATTCCTCAAAGAAGGAATCGCCATCTTGATTTTCAAAGGTCGTTACCAGTCTCTCACGTTCGTTTGTTTTGCCTGCCTTTCAACCTCGTTCCCAGGCGGTTGTGCGTCACGAGCTGGTACGTACAGCATCGTGGGTAAATTTGTGCAACTGAATTTTTATGTAAATGTACTGAAAAGGGGCTGTGTCACGGTAATAGACTTTACATTCGTGTTCCGGGCCGGAAACAGAAATTTCCACCGATTTTGATATGAACTAACGAACCTCTCGGCCATGTGGGATGCTTAAATTCAAAGCAACTATGCAAAAATAACTAATAAATAGTGTATTTAAACAGTCTCCAGGGAAAATATGGAAAATTTGCCACGAAGACCCGGGTAGATTTAAAAGAAGAAGGATCAAATTAACTACACATTATGAAATCATTTACATGTAGTTCAGGAATGCGAGTTATTAAAATTAGTAAATGTTTCTGATTGATTTCTGATTGGACAGCTTTCAGCATGCGCATGTCCATGGAATAGCCTTCCGATTGAGTTGCGGCAAGCCAGAACTCTAAGTAGATTTCGCTCTGGTTGCAGCAGTTTCTTTTCTCATCTTAGCTTAACTTAATTTTAAATTAGCACACGGCACTCATGGAAAGCAGGTTTTTATTTGAGCTAATTTTAAATGTAATTTTATATTGTAAACTTTTTACAAAACCCTGATGAGCGTACCGTGTATAAATAAAGATTACTTACTTACTTACTTACTTACTTACTATTTCCCGCGACCTTCCACACAGGGAGCCCAAGCGTAGTTTCTGTGTAATCACTATAATCATATTAAAGTCTATAACCAGAAGTGTCCATCTTCTACACTTGGTCTTGACCCATCAGTTTACAGAGTAGTCTATTTATAGAAAGCTGTTCCCACCATCCCGCAGCCAATCATATTCTTCGAAATTCTAACAGCAGCACCTGATTTAGATATACGAAAAAAAAATTGCGGACATGTACAAGGCGATGCCTTGCTAGCTAATGTAGAAACCACTGATTATCAGCTATTTCTCATTTATAGATAACAAGAACTGGTGAGCATCACATGTTCAGGAAAGACCAGAAGTCCATAACCAGAACTTGTGGTTTCCTTTGTAACCTTATATTTTCCCATTTCATCTGTATAAGACTTCGTGTTTCAGTTACAGCAGAAATGTATACAGAACGAAGCTATGTTTTACTTTTTCGTTCATAATTATTTGTTTATAATATGACCAAAGAAATTTACTGAAAAATATAATCAATGACAACACAACAACAACAACACACTTTATTTATACTCTTACAAACTTACATAAGTAGGTGAAGGCAAAGAGAAACGAATTGAACTACATCATTCAGATGTTCTCTCGGGTGCACCGAGATTGTTTATTAATTAACTAACTTGAATTTGAGCTCAAGTGAAAATTTGAAAATCCTATAAGTTTGCGCTTGGCATATAATTTAGCTTATGAAATCGAACAGCCCGGCAAATCTAAAGAAAGGCTTAATAATCGATAGGGGCTGAGAGAAAATAGCTATAACCTGTGAAATAAAGTCAATTTCTGGTACGCTGACACTAGCAAAAAGCAAAGTTTGCAGCTGTTCTGGCAGTTGTCACTTTGCTGTTTTATTAAAGACTAAACTGTTATGTATCTACAAGAATAAACTTTACAATCGAAAACTAGAAAATTGAGTGAACGCAACTATCGCAGCTGGAAATGATATTCCAGTTCAGAAAATTAGCACAAGCAAGGGTTTTCTTCAGGCAACTTGAACAAAATTTGAATCAACTGCCTCACGCCGGAACGGGTCACATCACAGGCAGCCCAAGTTTAGCCTACCGAGTAGCCGTTACCCACTGAAAAATCAGAGGGAACTTCCCTTTGATTTTTCGGTGGGTAACGGCTACTCGTAGGCTACCCAAGTTATGTATCTGCACTGTGTGACTAATACAGTTTTCGTGTTACTAGAAAAAATGAAAACAATAATAAAATATTGAACTTTAAAGAACTTGTCTTGTGTTATCAAGTGTCCTTAAGTATCATGTTTCAATCTTAGCGCTCTGGGACCTGTTTGTTAGTACGTTTTCTAGCTCGCTCTTTTTCTTATTTACTGTGTACTATATGAGTAAACAAGAAAATTAAAAGATCGAGCTAAATAAGAAAACGGCGTACTAAAACAGGTCCCAGAGCGCTAAGATTGAAATAAGACACTTGATGACACAACACAAGTACTTCAAAGTTCAATATTTTATTGTTTTCATTATTTTCTAGTACACGATATCTGATACGGGAAAACTGTATTTGTCACACAGTGCAGAATTAAAGTGCAGATACAGAACTCGGGCTGCCTGTGGTCACATGCGACCGAGTTTCCAAGGATTTCTCGTCAATGGATTAAAAACAAAACAATTAAATGAAAATTTAAAAGTAAACTTGGCTTACTTTGATGGTATTTTGTCCTTGTATAATGTCAGCTGTTGCTGGCCAGTTGTTTGAACCGGGGTTTGAACGAGATGAACTTGAATTTTCGGTGCCGTTTTCACTCATTTCAAACTTTAGTCGTCGCCAGTCAACTGGTCACTCGAAGACTTGAAAATCACTTTGAACTTTGTCAAATCACCCCAAGATCTATTAGCAGAGGTACAGATGATCAATCTATACATTTCGATTCGTTTCATTTCAATTCCAAAATCTTCAATTTTAGCCGTCAAAAGCCAAGCATTTGCCACCGTAGCTTTTCCTTGACTTCAGTAAAGCATTCGATACAGTTAATCACGAAATTCTGATCTCCAAACTTCATCACTATGGAATTAGAGGAGTTGCATTAAATTGGTTTAAATCATATTTAAGTATAATAGGAAGCAATTTACCTCAGTTGGAATCACAATGTCTGAAGAAATTTAAAGTTTATTCCCTGTGGTGTTATTGGACCTATCTCATTTCTTTTATATATGAATATCTGCCGAATAGTTCCAAAATTCTTGACTTCCATATTTCTGAGGATGATACCAACTTATTCTATGCAGATAAAAGTTTACATAATCTTGAACAGACAATTAACAAACAGCTAAAACTTGACATCACTAAAACAAATTTTGTTTTATTTAATCCTCGCCATTAAAAAGAATTCTTGCCCAGTTAAATTCTTGACTAAATACAAATTCAAAAATTGTTTGAAAAAAGATTTTATAAGTAAATATTGATCAAATATCTTTTCGATTTGCCTTTTCAATTTCAATTTAAAATATGTATTTTCATGCAGCAGATTGTATTTTATTCGTTGTCCCTTGTTATGTTTTAATATGTGTGTGCGTTTCTTGTATTCATTATATAAGAAATTATGTACATGCAATCTGAACTTTGTTCCGGTGGCTCAGCTTAGTTTAGCTTCCTATTTACTTTGAGCCTACCAGTACCACTTATTGAGATTTTTCTTATTCTTCCAGTTAACCTGTAATTATTATTAATTCCAGAACGAAATAAATTTGTTGTTGTTGTAGTTTGTAGCACCGCTTGGCGACCTGTAATTGCTGCGAGCGCAGCGAGCAGCAACCTATCAGGCGAACGCCTTTGATGTTCCTCGTTATCATTTAATCGGAGCAGAGAACTGGTAACTACGTTCATTGTGCAGTCATGAGACCTCAATTATACCCACAATACAAGGGCACCCAACGAAGTTTTCGGTTAAAAAGCTGTTCGGGAGAGTAAGTTAGCCTAAAACTTTCGGATTTGACTGAAAAAAATGTCCCTAGAAAATTGTTTTCTGAAATACTGGCTAGAAAATGTTTTCAATCCCTAGAAAATTATAGAAGAAAAGGGAGACTAAAACTGAGGTTTCCCCTAAAATATTCATGCGTATTCGTCTGATCAATAGAGTAAGAGCTTTCCCCTAAAATATTCGTACGTTTTCGTCTGATCAATAGCGTCAGAACGATCCGGAAAAAGACATTGGTTGGAATGAATAAAAACCCACATATTATCACAAATCATTTAGTGAAGCGGCCACCTAACGTTTTCGAGAACACATTTTCATTCTCAAAGAAATTCTGACATCTAAAGCCCGAAAGAATAAACCTTTAGCTAATGGAGGTCACCTAAAAGAATTGCCTAAAGCAAAAAAGAACCCCTAAAAAATTCGTACCTCCACAAAACTTTTCTAGACTACTAACAAATTCGTAAGTCGGAAATATTTTGCCATAGTATTTTCGGTTGACGCGATTTCCACCTAGAAAATCCGAACAGCTAATAGCTTTCTAGAATACGTCAAAAGACATAGTAGGCGCCTTAAAATGGCTAGATGAGCTGCATACAACTGGTTTGAAGCGAATTTCAAAAAGTACTCGTTGCAATTGGGTGCCCTTGACAATAATCTCCGCTTCTATCGCTTTAGGTAAGTAGGATATTGCACAAAAAGTTATTGAAACATTCTATCAAAACATTAGGATGCTGTTTACTGCATTGGGTTGTGAAAGAAAACCATGCGGTTTCCTCGGTAAGTGCGGCTTGTATCCGAGCAGAATTTCCGTGTTTGACTCTTTTAGACGATATTATACGATCAGATGTTTTCACGGTGCTGTGGGAAGGCTAGAAGGATTAATAATCAAGGGCACCCAACGAGTACTTTTTGAAATTCGTTTGAAACCAGTTGTCTGCAGCTTATCTAGCCATTTTAAGGCGCCTACTATGTCTTTTGACGTATTCTAGAAAGCTATTAGCTGTTCGGATTTTCTAGGTGGAAATCGCGTCAACCGAAAATACTATGGCAAAATATTCCCAGCCTACGAATTTGTTAGTAGTCTAGAACATAACAAGAATTTTCTAGCCCAAGTAACTTCATGTTGCGAAGGTTTGTGGAGGTACGAATTTTTTAGGGATTCTTTTTTCCTGTTCTGACTCTATTGATCAGACGAATTGCCTCGCGACAAGGAATTATTTAGCCGAGGCTGGGCCCTTTGACTGTTTTGGGTTGTATTCCAAATGAGTGAGATTAAAAGAAAGACAAAAACAGAACTCAGTTATCCTTTTTATTCAGAGACTATATATGTACATGCCATTAATCCAAATTCTGATATTACTCGTGATAAACTCGGAGACGTGTTATGATCCATCCCTTATTTCTAGTTTATTTGCGCGTCGTATGTATGGCAAAACAATTTCGAGGGCTCTGGGACTGTACGAGCATTTAAGTCACCCGCTATGATAACGGAGCCTTGACTCTGAAATAGATTAATATCATTTTCTAGAAAGGAAAAGGTATCGGGATCGTAATACGGAGAGTCATTTGGAGGTATGTAACATGAACATAGAAAAATATTGTTTGGTAAGCTAAAAAAATTCTTATCTAATCTACACCAGATGAAATCAGTTGAGTTTTTGACAAAGGATACACCTTCTTTAAGAGAAGATTTTACAGCTATTAAAACACCTCCTGAGAATCTGCCTGATTTTTTTGTGATCAACTTTTTTGGTGGATTGAGTGCAATTAAATCGAAACCCGGAAGATCTAGGTTTTCATGTCCCCAAATTTCAGAAAGAATAATAAAGTCACAGTTTTTAATGCTCTTCAAGAATTCACTATTACGAAATTTATTTTGAAAAACAGAACTTTTGCCAAGACCATGAATATTCCAACAACTTATTGTCAGGAAATGCGGTTCTAGAGGTTTAAATCTATTAAAACACATTAATTAGTTATAGGACATGAACAAATTGAAAAGGAAGGAATAATATGTGGTGTACATATACTTAGCTACTTATGCTTGACGAATCATTTCATATATCTTCAATAAAGACATAAATGTGTTGTGATCCATATTAGACCGAGTGAGTCCTGTAGCCTCTTTTGCGACGGCTTGCGCATATGTTTTCGTCTGGCCATGATCGCGTTCACAAGAATGAGGAGTGTAGATCGTCTGCTCAGAAGGCTGTGTGGGTCTGTGTAATGGCGGAGGAGGAACCGCGGAATAAAGTTCCCCGTGATTGTTGCCGAGTTCCTTGCGATAATAAGGCCTCTGGTGTCGGCTTATTTTAGGACCTCGTGAAAAAGTCCTTTGTTCGGTAGGCTTTACCGGTGATTTGCGGTTGGTGACTCTGTTATAAATCACGTCTTTGAAGTTCGCAACGAGTACACCAACTTTTCGTTTCTTTATGTGCTTGCTATCATGAAGCATGTCTTCCGTAATGTTCTCGTTGTTAACAAATTGAACATTGGGGAAAGACGGAAGGAGGCGCAGTTTTGAATTAAAATGAGAACGAGTTGTTTCATTTTCATCTGCGCGTACAAGTAGAGTCGAGACTAGAATTTTTGAAGACGGATACTTCTGTGCTGCAATGTCGATCATCAATTGAAAACTTTCATTGCACGCATCCAACGGTGTGTGTTCAATATCATTTGTTCCCGCATCGGTAGCGTTTTCTTGTGCCTTTTTATTTTCTTTCTTTCTTTTTGCACGCATATCTAATATTGTACCGGTCTCAGCACGTGCGTTCATTCCCAGTAAACATTTATGTAGAGGGGATATCCTTGTGGTCCCCAATGGCCTTGAAGTTATATTTAAGTGGTCTAAGACTCTTCAGTTCGGTAAGCGGCGTTTTCATTTGCCTCTCGTTTGTATGCCAGGCAGCCCGCTCTGTCCCGTCCAGATGTATAAACTCATGATTGCATCAATTCCAGCGCCTTCTTCGTCCCCTGCCTTTGTATTTCATTCATCCGAAGGTACTCTACATACTATAACCAAAGCATTGTTTGTTAAGGTTTTTCGACAGCGGCTGCAGGCAGCCGGCATTTCCAATGCTCTTCTTTTCCGAGGGCATTCTTTTCGTCGCGGTGGAGCCAATTGGGCATTTAGTTCTGGTTTACCAGGTGAACTTATTCAAATTTTTGGTGACTGGTCATCCGACGCATATAAATGCTACCTGGAATTTGCTATGCCAGCTAAATTGCGCGTTGCTCATGCCATGGCTGACAATATTGTTAATGTTTAATTATTATTCATCTTACGTTCATTTTAATTCAGTCACATTACATAGCACTCCTTTTTGTTTGGGTTAGGTTTGGTGGGCAGAGAGGTTTAATTTAATTAGTTTCTGATCATTTATCTTGTCATGGTCATTTTATCCATTTGTACTATCATATAAATACGTCCCTGCCCAAGGACGCGGCCTGGATTCGAACCCCTGACCTCCCACACTCTAGACCGTGCTCTACCAACTGAGCCAACCATGCAGTGATACCGTATCAGTTTACAGCAGTTTTATGTGCCGGGAATCTTAAGAAATATAGGGAATTGGTAGGCTTAGGGAATTTACCGGGAGATCGTTGATATGTCGGGACAAAATGAAAATAAATCGGGACAACTTTTGAGATACACACCACAACTCAAACAGGATTCAGTTGCACGATAGCCCCAAAACTACAAAATATATTAATCTAAGACCTTGGCAAAGGTTCTCTTCTAATACACTTCCTTAACTGAGCGGAGCAGCATTCACTACCTGTTAGGTATACTAGTTAAAATAATTAATTCGAGACTGATATATTTGATTACAGCTATTTAAACATAACATTTTATTTCAAGTTGCATTCTTCGGTTCGTTTGAAAATGATGGTTACTGATAAAGCATTACTGCTTCTTTTGTACTGTTTTTCTATTCAGTTTGTCATTCTAGCAGAGAGACGCTAGCAGAGACACGAAATATGTGAAAAATAGGTAGAGAAAAAGACACTTTGTATAACCTTCGCGCTAATGAAATCTGAAAGATTATTTAGAAGCTGGTAATCATCTTACAATCAATCTACTTACCAAACTATACACAACACGAGTTCATGAGTTCTGTCCACTATAATGCAATCTCCAATGGTCCACGCCTCTTCGTTATCATCCATGACTTTATAAAAACTTACTAGGAACGTACTAGGAATCGACTAACTGAAACTATTAAACTGAAGAGACTGAAGCCGGTATCATCAATGCTATGGAATGTCACACTTTGAGATTGACTAGTTAACAATAAATCCGGAAATTCATTACAAATGACGTTTCGTATTCAGCGCTCAATCACAGTCAACGGGGCATAAAGGCGTAGTTTGTAAATATTCTGACTTCGTACCTCGTCGAATCTCAGGAAACCTATCCAGTAATGCCTAATATAACTCGTTTTTCCTGACTTTTAATCGGGATATCGAGTAAAAACCGTGACACACTATATGAAAGACACGAGTTCTTTGACAGGTTTGACATTTAGCAGACACCACTACCTTTCTAATAGACGAATTTGTGACTTGCGCTAGAAAAAACTAGCAAGTTTATTTAATACAAAATCCTAGAGAGAAAGTTAATCATGTTTTTGAAGCAAAGAGGAGCACCAGGATTGAGTAGGATGGCAAATAACGTAAGGAGCTTAATAAATTTTTATCAAGTCGGAAATTGGCAACCACTAGAGCTCAACGAAGACTTACAGAAGATTGAGAAAAGTCAGCATTTTATAGGATTATGCGCGCCACGCGTTTTTGAAGCCGGAGAAGGCGAAGTAAAAGTGTATGGGAACAGTAAATCAAGTGGTTATGCACACAAGAATTGTAATAGCGCAAAAGGCAGTCATGAGAGAGAAAATGCTTTATCCGGCGAAGCAGAGACAGTCTACTGCTAATAATTGAGCCCCGGGGGTTCTTCAAGGTAAAAAGCCTAGGGGTGACCGTCGGAAACCTCGAAAAAAAGCCTAAAAATACCAAACCGTGAAAATTTTTCCGAACCTAAAAATCACCCTGAAAATGGATTTCGCTTGGACAACCCATAAAAAAAATATTAAATCGCCGATTTCAAACCCTAAAAAATACGACGATCACCCCTACAAGCCGAATATAGGAAGAGCCCCCCGGGAATTGAGCACACACGGTCAATGTGCTTATCCCAAGTTAGGTGACTGTCAAGAATAATACCAAGAACCTTAGCAATGTTCAACTTGCTCGATTTGCTTGCGGTTTAATAGTAACATTAAGAGAAGTATCTGGCAAAAATCTGAGTTTCTGGGGTGTAGTAATGAGGATATACTTCGTTTTGGTAGTATTAAGTGCCATTTTGTTATGATCAGCCCATTTAGATACGACCGAAGCAATATTGTTTAGTTGAGAACTGATGTCGGCGACAGCTGAGCCAGATATTAAAAGTGTGGTATCATCGGCGAACATAGTAAGGTTTAAGTCTGGGGGCGTCATAAAGGTAAGTCAATCATTTGATGAATAATAGGAATAGCGGTCCAAGAATGCTCCTGTGGAACACCAACTGATACAGGCAGGCGGCTAGATAAAGTTCCCTTGAAAGTGGTACGTTGTGTGCAGCCAGTAAGGTAGAAGCGGAACCATGCATGCAATACTGAGCTGAGGCAGAACACTAAACCATAGGTATGGAGCTTGTTAAGAAGTGCGCTATGATCTACTAGGTCAAACGCTTTCTTGAGATCGATCAGCAAAAGACCATTTAAGAGCCTATTATCCATATTGCTTTGTTCACAAGAGCGAAATTTTATATAGCCAAACTGAGAATCAGTAAGAAGTTTACGTTCAACAAAATAATTATAGAAAGAACTGTGAACATGACGCGTATAAGATAATAAGAAGGGAGACATCGGAGATCTTTATTCACGCATTGACCACTTGTTGTTTTGTGTAACAGTCCCATGTACGGGTTATCTCAATGTCAATTGAATAAGTTACAAAGAGTGCAGAATAAATGCCTTTAAGATTGAAATGGTTTGTTAGTTTTTTGCTTCTCTCTCTTCCATATTTTCCAAAAATAGTTGCATATTAATTTCGACATAAAATACTGAGAGGAGTGCATGAACTGGAAGTTATGAGTTATATGATTCTTTTCGATAGCTTTGTGAATATGAAATATTTTTGAAGTTGACTATAATTGAATGTGGTTGTAAAAGATACAATTACCGTTATGATTCAAGCTACGGCTTACAGATAGACTGGAATATATATGCTTAATAGAAGAATGGTTATGCGGGCCTGATGATATTCTGTTTTTGGTATTCTGGTCGGATTGTGTATTGGATAGAGTTAGCACCTGTTATTACACACAGGCTAACTTTACACTCCCTGAACAGGTCAATCTTAAATGACAGATCTAATGATTAGCAACACACTCCCCGTATCATTTTACCAAATTTGGTTTCTCTACGACTAAGCAAGAGAAGTGTCAGGACCATAGGTCGATATAATTTTTTTAAACTAGTAGTTTCAAATTGAAAGTGACATGCTGTCGAGCGAATATAGTAGCAAGTGATTAGAATCTAAGCCATGTATTAAGACCAACATATACCCATCTAATCAGCATCTAATATTATAAGAGCACGATTTGAATGAATAAAAGTATTCATCAAAGCTGAACGCAGAATAATAAATGGAGCATAGACAGGAGCGGCATAGACCAGTTCGCGGTAAATTCCTACATTTCGAAAGGGGTGCAAACTCTCGCCAGCAATGATTTTGTAAAAAAGAGAATTAATGTTTTGAAAGGGTTCCTGTTGAATTCCCTTAAAATTTCACTTAAAAATTGATGTTCGGCCATTTTCATGTGTCGTTTCCATGGAAACAGAAGGTAACGTTACTACGCGGATAACACGTTCCTTACGCCCTCTGTATTTGTACTATAACATACTATAACTGGCTTTGTTGGTATTTTCCCTTCATAGAAATACATGCAGTGATGTTTTGACAAAAGCTTATCCTCCCTTAACTGTTGATTTTGGGTCGTATTTCTCTTACCATTCTGGCAATATATAATTACGTTCAATTAAAAAAAATCACAAGAGAATCACGCTGAAAAGAGACACTTAGGAGCAATTTGAAGTCCCGTCAACGATTGTCAAAAAATCTTGAAATTTGAGGCCCACTTAAAAAAAAATCAGTTTAATTTTAATATTTTCGGCCATGTTAGCGCGTCCTAACGTGGGACTTTTCTTCTTCGTAGAATATTGAAAATACCACTACTAACTCTTTAGGGCGTCTAATAGTCACTAAATCTTCAACACAGAAATCTTATGAAGAGGAATCGAGCAATACATTTTCGAAATGTCAATAATGTTATGCGACACTGGATTTTTTTATTAGTACGGCTTAACTTAACCCCAACATAACAACAGTTAACCCCAACCCCTACTAAAACACTATAGATTTATTGCTTTCCATTCAAATTTTTGATTAATAAATAAAATAAACAGTTGTCATTTCTGATGATAAAACATTCAAAAATAAATTTTGAATTGGACTGCGTGGATCATTCAAAAGTAGAAAAAAAGTCTTCAATATGACTTTTCTGGTTTCTCTTTATGACTTTCCAACAAATGTTCACACATAGAGTAATTTTTTTTTTTATGACAGATGGGGCATAGGCCATTCGTCCTGTTTAAGGCACGGCCTTCAGAACACCCCCTTTCGGTTTTTGACTGATGAATATTCTGTAAATGGAGGCCCCAAATTGGTAAGTCAAATACCAATTTCAATTTAGAGACATTCATGTTGACGTTTTCAAAATGAAATATATCTAACTAACAATCAAACAAGGCATCAGGGCTAGACCATTTTGAAGATAGAAGCGCTTGTTATGTCTCAATCATTGACGGATATATTTAACAAATCCCTCTCACTTGGTAGTTTTCCAGAGACAGAAGTAACTACGGCCAATTCCAATTATGTCAGTATTCAAGCAGGGGCGATTACTCAAGGAAATGCGGTAATTCCAAACTGTCCGAAAACATTTTTTTCAGTTTTATGAATAACTGGAAAATAACCTTCACTCTAAACATCAGTCAGGTTTTCAACCACGTCATCCAACACTGACAGCTTGGTTGAAAGCAACGAAGGGTCACTTAATATTGTTGTTTTTTAGATCTCAAAACGGGCCTTCGATACGTAGATCATATTCTTTTGAAAAAGAATAACCGCGTGGGACTAAGAAATCTAGAACACAAATCAGTTTATATCATATTCGGACAAAGACAAATTGACATTGCTTTATGAATAGCAGAGACGGTTAAATGCGAAATACCCCATATTCCAATTTAGGACTTTTACTTTTCTTAATGAAAGCGGAAAATTTAGACGAGGCAATATTAGCGTAACCCATCACTAGGGAGGTACGTCGGAAGTTCTTCAAAATCTAGGTTCTCGAAATTGACATTTCCTACATTTCGAGAGTACTTTCAAGCAGCTTAAACGAGAGTCATTTCTAATTAAATTAAATTTTAGATGGCCATGCATTTTCGAAAGCTCAGAAAATGCATTTAAAACTGTAAGGTACTATAATATTGTCCTCTCTAAAATCTTGGGAAAGCAAGAGAAACGGTGGAAAAACTATTTAATGCAATGCAAACACTAGTTCATTTTATACAAAACCCGGTTACCGAAAAACAGGCAAATCGGTCGAAAAACGATCGTTTTTTTATCGCAGGACGGTCCCTCGAAACGAGTCGTTTTGACCCCTTTTGCCGCTACTCTTCGAAGAGTCGTTACTATTTGTTGTGTTATTTTAACTATTTCTGGAGTTGTCTTGAAGTACTAATGAAGCGAAATTTAAGATCTCATTTGAAAGTCCTTTCAAAATGAGGAAGAATGGCGTATTCTGTTTGGCAATAGAGAGATTAAGCACTGCGTTCTACGGCAAACGTCAGCCCGCCGTCTAAATACGAAATAAATATAAAAGAAAAGTGGAAAAGAATTTCAACGTTCACAACAAACGCGGATCTACTCAAATTCACGTAAAAACTGAAAATGTAAACACAGTTGGTCATGTTTTCATTTCTCCCGTTCGCGGGAAGAAAGAACGCGATGTTTAATCTCTCTACTATCCCATCTCAATCCAGAGATATATGAAAGAATATGAAAAATATCTTGTGGTACTAAGGAAAGCACACATCACTGTGCAAATCATGATGTTGCCATGGAAACACTCGGCGATCCTCATTTTGGCCTCAAAGCATCCTGGGACAGACAGTTTCTATTTCCCAGTCCAGAACTGGATTAGTAAATAAAGTTGCAGCGTTAAAATCATAGTTTTGGTATCAAACCTAACGAACACAACATATTGTTTGCAAATTTTGGGTAAAATCTGCGAACCTTGAAAAAGTGAAGAGCGACTGGTGAAAATCGTATGCATTTCCTGTTGATAGTGGTACCCTCCCCTTTAGAAAGGGATTGAATAAAGTTGCAGCATCAAAATCATGGTTTTGGTACTAAACACGACAAACACAACATATCGATTGCGAATTTTGTTTAAGATCTGCGAAGCTTACAAAAATAGGGGGTGGTGGAAACAGTATACACTTGTTCCTGACAATAATCATAGAAATAATATACGATCATTAAATAATTAATTAATTAAATAATTAATGTTCGGTATCTAGCGCATAGTTAATGTCATAAAAACCAGCCTATCTTATGTAGTTTCGCCCAACTAGGAGAAATATATGATGTATTACTCGCGCAAATGAATTTCAGGGGGGTTAAGGCGTTTTTTCTCGCTTTTTGCTTGGCCGAGCGGGGCCTGGGAAACGGTCAGGAACCGATCAGTATGTTGCCAAAACAAACGGGTATACCATTTCCAGGGAGGTGGTGTAGTGAATATTTGTAATTCGTGGTTATAATGAGGGTCTGAATGGGGGGGGGGGGGGGGGTCTACATGTCAGTTGTCAGTTAAAATTTTGGCCATTTGTCAGTTGTCAGTTAGCTCTAGTTAATCATTACTAAAGAAAATTGACAAAGTTTGACCCACAGAAACCAAATTTGTCAGTTGTCAGTTATTTTTCGGTTGTCAGTTGTCAGTAAAAATATCGTCATTTGTCATTTGTCAGTTATTTTTAAGGCCGTTTGTCAGTAGTCAGTTAACCCCATTCAGACCCTCTTTAATGTTTGGTATGTTGCGCATAGCTAGGGGAAATAAAAGCAAGCCTATCGTATGTAATGTCACTCAATTAGATTAAAAAATTGATGTATTACTCGCGCAAATGAAGTTCAGAGGGGTTAAGCCATTTTGAAATTTTGTTTTGACTATTAAACACCTTTCGTGTCCATCTATTAATGTCTCCCACATGGAAGATTGAAGCCTCCAATTTCAGCTATAAAGAGCGCCGCTGAAGGTGATCTATGTATAGAACTTTATTTTGATAGGGTAACTCCTTCAGCTAATTACAAACTTAACTGTTATCAACGGAGGCCCTATACACAACTACTACATCAATGATCAATATTCAAATAAACAAAATATACAAAAATCTAATTATACAGTTTACAATTATACGAATTTAAAACAAAAAAGGAGATATGAATAATCAAAATAATAATAAAAAAGAAAATAATTAATTTACAGACTTTGATTGTATACGATACAGCCATGATAATAAAACGACTTCATGCTGCATTCTAATTTAACACTAGGGACATGTAGGTGATTGCTTCGCCTTGTCAACCTAGCCACAATATCTCTATTAAAGGTAAAATAGTTGTTAAAAAATTGAGGAACACGCCCCTGAAGGCAACGCTTTACTAACTTCAAGACATGCTTCTCACGCCGTAACTCAAGAGTGTCATATCGAAGATATTCAATTGCGTCATCACTACTTGAAGTTCTCATAATTATACGGGCAGCACGCCTCTCTATACTATCTGCATTAACCCTGCCACAACAGCCCCAGACTTGATCACAATAGTCAAGGACTGGTACAATGAAAGACTTATATATAACATTTGCAGTATGCATGCTGACGTTGTTCCTCATCCGACTTAGCATGCCTAATCGTTTCCCTGCCTTACTGACTAGGTACTTTACATGGGCACTAAAGGTCAAGGCCTCGTCAAGTACGATGCCAAGATACCGAAACTCCGAAACACGCTTAATGATGTGCCCTTGTACACTTACGGAAAAATTACAAACAGTAGATAAACGAGCGCTGGTTCCAAAAAGTACACATTCTGTCTTTCCCTTATGCAAAAACATGTTATTATCAAGAATCCAGTCATTAACTAAATTCAGGTCCTTGGTAAGTGTCTTTCCAATTTCATCGGCATCTCTTGCTGAGTAGTAGAGAACGGTATCATCAGCATACATTAATATGTTACAGCTATCGAGGACAGAGGGGAGATCGTTAACGAATAGTACAAATAACAACGGACCAAGTATGGAGCACTGAGGAACTCCGGAAGAGATATCACATGGATCCGATAACTCTAATACGAGAACCTCCTACGGGTGGACCGGTATGGGTGGGACTCTGCAGAGACTCTGCCCCCAAATCCTACAGCGCCCGTGAGGGGGTAGGGGGAGCAGAGATGGGATCTCATTTTGCTTATGGACACTTCGCTATCAATGTTCGTTTTATCCTATGTTTTAACTAGATTGATCAGAACGCATTTGAACTTGTGTTGGTGTCATAAAAATCATGTGGCCACTGTATTTAGTATGTTTGATTATCGTTAGCGGTTTCAACTTGTGTAATATAATAGATATAATAAAATGAATAATAACAGGAGATAAAGAAACACAATTTGATGTTTTCAAAAGTAGTTTTTGATTTAGAGCACGAATTTGGACATCATTTTAATATGGTATAAATGAATGTCATACATCAAAATCATACCCTCTGACAGGATTCCTAATTTCTGTGGTCATATTTGTAATCGGGTCCTTGCATCAAAATCACATAAATTTCACCCTTGATTTTTGTTGTCAATTTCTTGAAACTGACATTTATTGTTAGGAATGAAATGTATAATACAATCAACCTATTATTAGGAACACCGCTGTAGGAATTATTTAACTTGAACCTGACGGGCCCATATCTTTTTTAAATGTTCGTCGATTGTGAGATGTCGTACTCGTCGTACTCGAGTTTAAAGCTCCCTATTGTCACCTCGTCCTCCGAGGTGATAATGGAAGGTCGTTGACATAGATCAAGAACAGAAGAGAAGGGGTCCCAGAATAGACCCTTGAAGAACAATAAGACTACACAAAGCACAAAGCACATTAATTTTAACTGTAATCCCCCTTAAAACCTTCCTTTCTTACAGATCTTAAGACAAAAAGGCCTTTTTTTTTCAATAAGCTTCTTCTTGCCATGAGCTTACAATCATGCTGAAACGTGACACTTAAGATATTTAACTCGTTAAGTCGAGTTAAGTTTAGTCGGCTTTATATACTAAGAGTATGTAAATATTATAAGTATCCAATTGAGCATTTAGATCTGCTCTTTCATAGCCTTATTATTTCTGTATTCACCTATGCCATCGAAGTATGGGGATGCTGTTTCTATGATAAATATCTCAGTAGAATAGATAGAATGTTTGCTAGAGCTTTTAGATCAGGGTATTGTTTGGAGAAATACAGTATTTGCAGTATTTTAAACTCTAGGGATAAGAAATTATGGAACAGAATCTCTCAAAATCATACTGCCCTTGACGATCTGTTTCCACCACAGAGATCCAGACAACTCCGTGATAGAGGGCATAACTACATCTTGCCTTGTGTAAAAACTGAGAGGTTCAAATCCATTTTTATAAATAGATGTCTTTTCACTTTGTGAAAACATAATTGACTGTTACTAGATTTATATTTTTATATATATTTCTTCTTTTTCCTTTTATATATTTTGTAAAATATTGCACGTTTGATGTTGTATATTTGTTAATAAAGACTATTATTATTATTATTATTATTATGCCCTCCATGCTGATATAGTGTTCAATGTTTTCCTTTTATAGGAAAAATACTATAATTACATTTAAAGAGTTGCATGATCATGACATTTGGTTTTTATTAGACAAATCTCTAAAATATTAAATCATTAGGATTATTGTTCGCCTAGTGCACAGTTGCATAAAATTACTGTTCACAAGGCTTGGTATTGTTATTTTGTCTGGATCGTATTTACTACTTCCCTTCTCTGTAGGTAAAAAGTAAGTCCGTAGTTCTAAGGTACTTGGAATGATGCGCGAGGGCCGGATTTTGCACCTTCACGTGATGGCAGTCATGTTAGTGGCAGGAACAATAGAATGTTATTCCTTTGAGATCTAATTCTTCACATGATTAAACAACTTTCATTGTTCTGGCCACCAACATGGCTGCCATCACGTGATGGTGCAAAACCACAATAAGTCAGCCGAGGGGGATGCACACTTAAAATAATACAATGGGGAATATTTATTAAGTAATGCTTCTCATGAGAAATAGGCTGCGGCAATGAGCATAATCGCACATACATCTTTGCTAGAATATGCATTAAGTGCCGTATGAAATGTTCACAGTCAAAGTTACAGGCGAAAATTGTAGGAAACTGTTTGCTGTTTACCATTTTTTACTGTGAAAGCGCAAAGAAAACATCACTGTCAAGATCAAGATCACAAAGCATAAAGCGAAGATTTTGAGGAGGTTCAGATCGTGTAGTCACCTTCTGTGCATGTCAGAAGACAGCAGCACCACTGCAAGATGCGTAAGATCCAAGAGCCGTCCAATTCTAACCTGGCTGGTCCTTATGAAGCAAGAACTTACAGCTGGGACCGAGCTAAGGACCTGGTACAGGATCGAGTCTGGTGGAGGTCAACCAAGTGCAACATTACTGCAGCAATACAGCTCGCGTGTGACAGCTGAAGGATGACAACATCTATGAAATGCGTCTATGAAATGCGTTTAAATCTTTTATAACATAATCATATAACTTCTAGATTATGTTAATGCATTCACAGTAACTGAGGTCTCGAGTTACAAGTGCTGAACTAATACACTTTTGATTGCCTCCTCCGAGAGTCCGAGAGGTGGGGGGGGGGGGGGGGGGGGGGGGGGGGGGGGGGGGTACCCCGGGCTCTAGGTTGGGGACTTCGTGGGAACAGTTTGCTACAAATTCGTGCCCTTCGGGTAGGAGAAAATATGGGGACTTTGCTGCTTGCCATATTTTTCATGGAAATGTTTTAATTGAAAGCTAACTCAGTACGTGTATATGAGGCGCAATCAAAGCTGGCTCTTCCTTTAATTTATTTTGACATTTCCAGATGAACGAGAAAATGTCTCGGGCTATTTCCGTTTAACATATATTTAAAAAAAAAAACATTAAAATCACAAATTGGGATGATTAAAGAAAGACAAAGTACGTAGTCACCAAGGGCAAGCGAGTGAACAGAGGTGAAATGTAAATTGGCATTAACACACCCAATTTTTGTAGTGTCTAACTAAGTAATTTTTCGGGACTTTGTCAACTGTCCGCTAAATAAATATTAATGTTGTCCTCTTAATAAATGATACAGGATTGACTTTACACGAATAACAACCATATCAGGCAACATTATACTTTTTTGGACTTTTCAGCATTTTTTCTCATCATCAAAATACTTTTGAGAACCTTTTTTCAACATACTCCAACTGCGCATGTTAGTGGCGTCATCTTCGTGCGGAAATAATTATTAACAATTGTGAACATTCGTTCCATGGATATAGCTCGTTATGAAATACAATTGTGGCAATGGTTCATGATCATTTGCTCATCAGGCAAAGCAACAGAAGAAATTCATATATATATATATATATTAGTAGAGGTTCTAGCGGTTTATTGGATACAATGTAAGCCTCTTTCCCCGAAGAAGATCGGCCGTGCCGTTATATATATATATACATGTATATATATATATATATATACAGTCAATGCCAAAAAGGTTGTCCAGCAGAACATAATATAATACTATAATATCCATTGTTTTGGGCTATTGTCTAGACCAAGACAATAGCCCAAAACAATGGATATTAGAGTATTATATTATGTTCTGCTGGACAACCTTTTTGGCATTGACTGTATATATATATATATATATATATATATATACAGCCGTTTGCAAAAATTCTGACCCCCCTCACCATATATAAATATATATAAAAAATGTATCAAACATTATGGGATACCTCTTCCAATATTTTTTTCTGAAGCCCTTGATGATAGGCAACTTGAAAAAATATCAGCAATGACATCCCATAATGTTAGATATATGTTTGATATATATTTATATATGGTAAGGGAGTCAGAATTTATGAAAATTGCTGTATGTATATATATTGCTGTATGTATATATATATATATAAAGTGTAGGATTGATTTCCGTAAAACAGTGCTCAATACATGGGAGTAGAGCGAAGTATATGGTGAAGAAAAAAGACAAATAAACTACAAGTTCATCCTTACAAGCCTGTTTCGTGGTTGCCCACTCGTCAGGGGATTATATATATACAGCTGATCAGATCCCTACACGCTAGGAGATCCGGCTGTTTATCAATTCGTCTGTGGTCCGTACAAATTTTCTAACAAAAGACAACATCGCCATTGTTAGAGAAGAGGCCAAAACTGTGGATTTTGAATGGGACCCAATTTTGTTAAGGAGGTGGTGGGTGGCGGGTAATACCCCCTACCCCTTTTTTCGAGGGTGATTTTCTCGCGTTGTGTAATAGGGATACATGATTTTATTGCAGACACATGTTCTTCTCTGCCTGTAGAAACTAGAAATATAGTTACTTCTTCAATAAGTATTTCATTCAAGAAGATAATTGTGGTCAACAATATCTAGATTTTGCCAAAATAGGTGGTGGGTTCCGTGTACAACCAACTCCCTGTCCATCAAAATTGGGAAAACAATTTGTGAAATTATAAATGTTTCGAAAAAATAACTTTCAACGTCTGCTCCTATAAGCTCTACAGTAAACTTTTAAAAGGTAAAAAAAAAAAAAGTTAAACGGCATAATTTATTAATCAATGTAATACTACTTTTTTGTGTTTTTCAGACAAAATTTGAAAATATTACAGTTGATAAGTATGCTATTTATATATATATATACATATAAGTTAAACATAAAAAAGAGAACAAGAACAACAAAGCACAGGACTACGTTACGTTTAGTATGTAACTATCAAAATGAAAAGACTATTTATTCTTCTCTTTTGCAATAAATAATTATATATCATATATAAAACTGATTTTATTCATAAAAACGGAAAATGTCGTAGGCATTCCCTAAAACTTACATTTATAAATAAATTTATTTGCTGCTACAGTACTACTAATTACCGAATATTACAGATGATGATTGTCAATACTAAGTATCTATTAATAATACTAATTATCTCAAACTAATCAGTACTTATTATCTAACACTAATACTATACATCCGTCTAATATTTATTATCTAACTCTAATGCTTATTATCTATCTAATTTCTAATACTAAACTAATACTAATGTTCAATTAGCTTCTCTTCCCTTCTCTTTGCCAACTTCAGAAAAACTCGAGAAATGAGTACAATTTCAAGAAATCGAGCACGATATTAACGGGATCCCCTTATAGTCTGGTCGGAACTCCGACGCCCGACGTGCACGATCGAAGTCGGACTCAGACCGAGTACGATATGGTATATTGGAGATCGAGTACGATTTGCAGAGATCGAGTACGATTTCCCAATTTGCAGAGATCGAGTACGATTTCCCAATTTGCAGAGATCGAGTACGATTTCCCAATTTGCAGAGATCGAGTACGATTTCCCAATTTGCAGAGATCGAGTACGATTTCCCAATTTGCAGAGATCGAGTACGATTTGCAGAGATCGAGTACGATTTGCAGAGATCGAGTACGATGAGTTATCGTATACGTTTTGACATAATACGTACACGTTTTCCCAGATACGTAAATTGATCCCAGCTGTCTAGTATCCTAGAATGTTATGTTACCTACTAATTGCTATTGAACTTCAGAAACTTGTAATGTAAAATTTGGCTATAGAATCGAGTTGACCCGGGTAGGCGGGTTACCCTCGGCTGGTACAAAACGCAGGTCACAGGTCACAGGTCCAGGTCACAGGTCACTTGACGATTTTTGTATTTTCCAATAATCTATTTTTCCTTCCACTCCATTCCTGTAAATACATGCAATATCCGTGAGCAGCCTGGAAACGATGTTACGTCATTTTCGCGATTCTCGTGATTACAAACAGGGCGGCAGATGGAGCAGATGAGGTACAACTTGAGGTACAACTTTAAGGGCGTAGGGAGGGTTAGATATTTGTTAAATAAGATAAAAGGAGTAGTCAATGCTGGGAGTGGAGAGGAACGGGTAGTGAAATCTCCCTCCCTAGTTTTTTCGAATTTTTCTCCCTCCTCCCTAGTGAGTTTTAAACATTTCTCCCTGGAGCCTAAATGTAGATCCCATGTAGATTTTCAGTTCAAAATTAATCACAATATTCTGGCTACAAATACTTACCTTTTTACAGTAAAAATTAAAGAAAATGACACATGCCAAACATGCCATGAAGAGAGACACACTTTTGAGCATATGTTTGTTGAATGTACGAAAGCCAAGTTTTTCTGGAATAAATTGAAAGAATGTTGGTGCAAATACACATCGCAATCAATATCTCCCAGCGCAGCTCAAATTCTATATGGATATACTGAATTGGTAAAGCACCGCTCCCTATTAAAGGGGCTATGTCATGGTACTGCGCATGTATCGAGTAATCGCTCGGTTGGTGGCTGTTAATTGGATACAAACAGTTAAATTTCCCTCCCTCAATGCTTGATTGAAAGGATTTTCAATATTTTTCCTGGAGACTGTTTATATACACTGTTTGTTAGTCATTTTTGCACTTTTGCTTTAATTTTAAGCATGCCACATGGCCGAGAGGTTCGTTAGTTCATATAAAAATCGGTGGAACGCGAATGTAAAGTATATTACCGTGACACAGCCCCTTTAATCCATGTGAAATTTTACATGTACCAAGCTTTCATACGAAACACGTCGTATTCCCTAGAAGGTTTCCTTATTCTCTTAGAAGAAAAGAAACACATAGAAAACGAAAACTCGATAACCAAAAGAAAAGTAGAAAAAGTTAACAGAAAATGGTCCCCTTTAAATAGCTGGTTTGGTAGACCGAAATAGAATCTGATAGCACAAGTTTATAACTGATTGTATTTATTATTATTATTATTATTATTATTATTATTTATTTTTCTTGCTTTGTAATTATTGTATTGTAATATTGTATTGTAATGAAACTGTCAATAATAATAATAAAAATATGGGGGGGGGGGGAATAAATGTAGATCCCAATTTCTTCCTCCTCCCTAGTTTTACTGAACATTTCTCCCGCCTCCCTAGACCGTTCCTCTGCACTCTCCTGGTACTTCTACTACTGGGGTCATTAATTAGCAAAGGATGACGATGGATCGTACTTTAACAGGCTCTGTGTTATCTTTACTTCATGGAGCATTAAAAAGAAAAGCCATAACATTAACATGTATTACAGTTGAAAACAGAAGGACGTATTCATCGCCATATGAAATGTCTCTGTTTATAGCAGATCTGAGAGAAAGGATTCCCTTTTATTGAAATGACAACTTTGCTCGGAAAACTTTAACATTTAGTATAGTTGAAAACTTTAAGTACCAGGAGCAACTGAGACATATATCATAGCAATATTCTATTATTTAGTATTAGTACTATAAAAGCAATCAATGTGTTGGACAATTTACAAGCGCGATTGCGAATTTACAAGCGCGATCGAGAGTATATTCAGTATCCTTAGGACATTGAATACCCTTTTTATATTTAACAAATATCTAACCCTCCCTACGCCCTTAAAGTTGTACCTCAAGTTGTACCTGCCGCCATGTTTGTGAACACGAGGATCGCGAAAATGACGTAACCTCGTTTCCAGGCTGCTCACGGATATTGTATTTATAGGAATGGAGTGGAAGGAAAAATAGATTATTGGAAAATATAAAAATCGTTAAGTGACCTGGACCTGTGACCTGTGACCTGGACCTGTGACCTGGACCTGTGACCTGCGTTTTGTACCAGCCGGGTTACCCTAGCAAACCGTTTACAAGGGCATAACATAACCCTAGTACTAGGGTCACCCTAGTTCTCAGACTGGGTAACCCTAGTGCTAGGGTAACCCTAGTGCTAGGGTAACCCGGGCAGCCGAGTTGAGTTGTTCCGCCTGCTTGTTAACACATCGCTAAAAATACTGAGAGGAAATGACCCAGCGCTAGGGTAACCCTAGTGGCCCTAAGTTAAAATCGGCTGGCTGGTGTTTACAGTTAAATATAAATCCTTCCGAACTCGACTACTGATTGGACTGAATTATGCTTGCCATCTACTGCTGATGCACTTAATCAAAACATACAAAAGGCATCTAGAATCAGGACCCCGTATTAAAAGGCTTCTGGTTCTGCTCAACTTCTACCCAGCTAGGTTAAGATCCCTAGGGTAGTTTACTTGCCTTTCAAACATGGCGGCAAACAAAATGGCAGACACCGGATTCAGGTAATTTACTTTCAAGTTTTGTACAACTGCACAATTTTTTATATACAAATTATGGATGGCAAACAATTTACCTAGGAATTTCGGTACCGATCATAATATACTGACCGATTCTAGAGCACAGCCACTTATTGTTAGATAGGGTATATATTTTAGATAGGGTATGTAAGCAATACTGTATTTGAAATACTGTCCAGCATAGCTAAAGTATTTCTCTAGCTTCATTATCACTGGAAAAAAGGCCTGCTAATTGATAATAATAATTTTCTGGCAACCTGCCAGAAACAATATGCATATAAATTTCGTTTAGTTACTACATCCAAAACCCTTAGATGGACATTAACAGTACGTATACGTAGCCATTGTCGCATCGGTTTCAGTGCGGGACAGTAACGGGAAATCGTTCCCACAATGCACCCCATCGGGCAGAATCCTATTGTTCTTCGCGACATGTACTTACTGTTGAAGAATTAATCCAAAGCGGAATAATTATAATCTAACGCATGAGCAGTTCGCTTTAACGATACCTGATTGGTTGTTCATTAATCGTTATGGGAATACAAATGTCCCAAGGCTGATAAGGCACCCGTCAATCAATGCCAGAAATAACGTGATGGCGCTAATTATTAACAATAGATGTCCTCTTCAATTGAACCGACTGTTCATTACGCCTGATCTTGAGCTTTCTCTCACTGAACGGTTTTCGAAAAGATTTGGCGCGTAGTCAATTGTTTTACTGCTTACGAGAGTCATAACTGGGCATTAATTTGACAGAACAATCCTTTTGCCCAGTTTCATCGTTTCAGAAATATTTTGTTTTAGAGTACCAGTGCTCAGTTCCACTTTCACTATCCAATAGGATTTGCTTTGAATTCAACAGGCGACGGCTTCGTCCTTTGCTAGTTTGACTTCTACAGCAAACGGAAACATGAGCAACATCTCATTTTAAAGCTGAAGATATTCAAAATCCGTTTTGACATCAGTTTATGACGCGCCATAGCTTTCTACGCTATTCTGTTAGTTTTCATTTTCACTTTTCAAACGCCGGTTCTGAGTCAGTGAAGACAACAACTAGATTATTTATTTTGGTTGTTGACTTCTAGTGCACACAGAAACACGAAAAAGGTCTCATTTTAAAGCTGAAGGTTTACAAAATCCGCTTGAACATTTGTTTATGATGCGCTATCGACTTTTATACTGTTCTGTTAGTTTTTCAGGTCAGTCGGTGTTCAAATGTTTCGGTTGGAAATCAAAGCGGCTTACAGTGCCGCTCTCTGAGTCGGAAGACCACATCTAGATTCTTTATTTTGGCTGTTGACTTCTAGTGCACACAGAAACACGAAAAAGGTCTCATTTTAAAGCTGAAGGTTTACAAAATCTGGTTGAACATTTGTTTATGATGCGATATCGAGTTTTACGATGTTCTGTTAGTTTTGCAGCGCAGTCATTTTTCCAGCGCAAAAAGACACTTCGCCAACTAAAATTACAATCACAAAGGCTCGTGTGACTCGTCAATTTCAATGCTTCATTAGCCGGCGTGCGCTCTATTGTCTATATGGGAGGATCTTAGAAGTCAAGAGATGCCTCGCGGGAATTCTGAAAATCCAAATTTGGCAAGCGAATTTGAGTTTCCAATATGTGTTCTAGAAAGTTCGATTTTGATAATACTAATATCCGTCAGAATAAGACGAAAAAGAGGCAACGAGTTACTAAGATATCGAACTAACTTTTGCCGTGGGTACCTAAGAAATTAAGTAATTAATCGAAGAGAAAATCGACCTCAAATTCAACCATTCGTCATTTTCCAGTCAAGCAGCTTCGAAAAATCCCAAATTTGAAGGCAAAACCGATAAAGCTTATATTCATGCAAATAATTTAATCTTGGGAGCAAATACTTAATTGATATCTCTTCTACAAAAGCCCATGGGTACCTAACTCTTATTAAGGTTATTTTCTGCGTAAGTGAGTGAAATCGTAACATCACTGAAGCGTTTTGGCCCATTTTCGGCTCTTTCTAGGTGTATCAACGACAATGAACTACAGCAAAACAATACCCTGAAATACAAAGAACCCTAACCCCAGAATACAATGAACTACAGCGAAACAATACCCTGAAATACAAAGAACGAAAGAAAACAATAGAGTTGTTCATTGTCCTGAATTTCAGGACGTTGATACACCTAGAAAGACCCCATTTCCATTTCCATTTCCCATTTTCTCTGTTATTTGCTTCACGTATCATTGCGTAGCTTTTGAATTTAGCGCTGTTGTTCTTAGAAATGTCCCGGACGTGTCGCGGCATTCTGGGCAATGCGATATGTTGATATGTTGAAAAGCTGGACACCTCATATATATACAGTCGATCCAGGAAAGGTTGTCTTACAGAAAAGTCAATTACACACATATAACTATCACGTGTCCGTATATACAAAATAAATTAAATTCCCTGTGGTTCGCTGGTGTCGCGAGTTGGTAAGACCCGCGGCCCGGAGATATAGAAAACGCGAAGATTCGGAAGCAAGAATACTCGAGTTCCAGCCGAATAGTTTGGCAGCAAATATACAGGAGAGAGACACAAATTGGATAAATGCAGTATCGGTTTACAGGAAGGTTGCGTTTCATCTGGATTTGACGAGTAAACATTTGCGTTTAATTCTAGAAGTTTGGTCGTGCTTTTTGCACGAGCGCGTAGGGCAAGTCCAATTTGAGCTTTTGGGAAACCATCTGATCGACTTTTAATTAAATACATGGACAGATGAGCGGAACAAATAAGCTTTGCTTCTGTTTATTCAGTCTTGAGTTCATACTAAATCTGTGGCTAAAGGTACGCACTTTTCTCAAGATAGCGCAATGACGGGGTCAACACCGTGCACGCGCAAACTAAACTTGCCATTAACTCAAACCAAGCGTATTTTACTGCATATTGTTTTCCTTTTTTTCCCTTAGGCTTTCATTATAACATATTGGGTAAAAATATTAGGTAGTGAATGCTAGAGAACAGTAAGTTTGGGAAACTTTTTGAACAAAGTTCGATATGTACAAATTGGAATCACAACACAACTGGTATGAAGTCATGCACATCAGGCAAGACCATTCAACAATTAGTATTACAAAGTAAAAACGTTCAATAATAAATAATACGTTGGGAGGTTTGCTTCAGTAACTAACAACTTACACTGGATAAAAAGCCGGAATGTTTTGCGATGTTTAAATCTTTTAAATCAACCACGTAATTTAGTCTAGAATTAAAACTGTTGGTTAGCTTCGCAGATAAAAATAACGAAGCAAAACTAATTTTTGAATATTTAATCTTTTCTTAATAAGTGCCGTTAAAAACAGCTGCAATTTTTGCCATTGGAGCATTTTCTTCAATGCATTATTTAAAATAAACAGATGTGGCTGTATTGCAACCGATGTATTTTTTAAATGATTATATGCAGTCAAACTAAAAAGTTCTTCATGCTACACAGGACAGTTTAGTCTTTTTTATTCGAGAAGCCAAGTGAACTATGCGTGAATCAGTACGCATTCAGCTCCGGTCGAACTGAATGAGTCATAATGATTCAGTGAATATTGTTCTTCATATTTAAACTACAAATTAAAGAACGGAAAAATAAAGCTAGAGCTTGCATCTATGCTGTCAGTAAATTAAGCCGACTTAATAACTCGCTATCAACTCAGTACTGTGTTGTAGAGTCGAACATCCAACGGCGACACGGCCGAATATTATTTATTCAAACGTAATATTTAATTTAAATTGAACAAGTTCATATATCATGATGATCTCAAGGAACACTGAGTTATTACTCTCTCACCAATCGCCCCTTGAATTAAATATCGTGACCAGATAACACAATGTTTGTCCTTGCGGTCTGCATGATAATTCCCTTCACGACCAAACTTCTAGAATTAAACGCAAGTGTTTACTTGTCAAATCCAGATAAAACGCAACCTTTCTGTAAACTGATACTGCATTTATCCAATTTGCGTCTCTCTCCTGTATACTTGCTGCCAAACCATTAATTCTGGAACTCGAGTATATTCTTTCTTCCGAATCTTCTCGTTTTCTATAATAATTTTTCTCCGTCCGGGCCGCGGGTCTTACCAACTCGCGACACCAGCGAACCACAGGGAAGTTAATATATTCTGTATATACGGTCACGTGACAGTTATATGTGTGTAATTGACTTTTCTGTAAGACAACCTTTCCTGGATCTACTGTATATATACAGTCGATGCCAAAAAGGTTGTCCAGCAGAACATAATATAATACTATAATATACATTGTTTTGGGCTATTGTCTAGACCAATAGCCCAAAACAATGGATATTATAGTATTATATTATGTTCTGCTGGACAACCCTTTTGGCATCGACTGTATATACATATACATATAGATACATATATATGCACGTACAATGCATTATTAGGCCTAAGTTGGAATAAGGTTACGAATGCAGGATTATGAATAAAAGAAGTAAGGGCTAAAACTTACCTTAAATACACAGATCGTGGTTTTGACTTCGTTTTTTAGGTGGCTGCATTTAGGACAGTTGAAGCAGATGTTGATTAGGTGCTGTGCCAGGCCAGTGGATATAATTTGTATATAATATATAGCATAAACTGAAAGCACACATACACTAGTGGCAGTCAAGCCTGAAAAAAATGGTAACAACATTTTGAGGTCACGATGTGGTCAAATGGAACCATAACTAAAAAGTAATACCTTACCTTTGTCAATCAGTTGCTCACTGATTTAAATCCCCACTGTTTCTTTGATAAACTTCCGTTTTCATGAGCGTGGACATTACGGAAATAGTTACTCGGGCCAGGCCTTTGGCCGGCACGAGTCAGAAATCGCAAAGTGTTTATTTTTTAATGTTTTGTGTCGCGATTTGGCGCCGGCAACCAATCGATGAATTGCACACGTGGCCGCCATGTCTCGCGGCGAGGACAGATCGGAGGAGTGAAGGTTTTGGTCCAATAATCCACGGAAACTGAAAGAAAATGCCTGTACTGCTGCATCTAAGACATCTAAGTGCCACAGGATTACAGTGTTGCGTTGTTGATGTTGGTGAAACGCTCTTCGTAACAATCACACACTGTGAGGAGGTCAAATGAGGGATTTTGATTGTTGGCTGTTTAACACTTATTAAGTCCTATCCTCAAATACTCTTGAGATTATACAACTGGGAAGTCTTGACTAAACCAGTCCAACCAATGCCGAGCTTTACTCAAGCATCGCAAAAGCTGGAAGTGAACAGTCATTGACCCTTGTCTTTGAACGCGAACGGAAATCTGAACTGGTGAGGTTGAAATTCTGTTTTTATATATACGCCCACAAATCTTACTTGTTTCCTACTTTTAAAATTTTATTAAGTGTAATGGTGACTGTAATTCGAACTTGAAATGAAATCGACCGTAAATTGAACTGTATGTGACTTTATAGAGACCAAGAAGAAAAACTTGAAATCGTCAAAAGAATAACAGAACTCAGAAGATACACAGATCGAGGCATCCGAATTGACCACGAATAATACCCATAAACAGAACTGGTATGACTTACAAACCGAGAATACCGTATTAAAATTGAATTGGATGTGACTTTGGAAACCGAGCTAGTTGAAACTGTCAAAAGAAGAGCAGGATTTGTCGTGGAAAGCCGTAACTATAAACCAAACTGTCATGAAACTATAACTAGATAGTACAATTATATTTAAGTTATGGCTCTATCAATTCCAAACCTGAATAACATAAACGTACACATGCATGAAATAAACGCACACAATATTTTATTACTCGGGCCAGGCCTTCGGCCGAGGCACGAGTCAGAAAATGCAAGTGTTTTATTCTTCGTGTCGCTGTTTGGCGCCGGCAACCAATCAGATTGCACTGGTCACGTGACACATTGCGCCATGCGCTTCAATCGATCTCTTTCTTTGCGGACGAGAAGCGAGAAGGAGTGAATAAATATTCATCTTCTATTTCTGCGCTGATAATCCTCGGAAACGGAAGGAAAAGGTTTGTAGGAGTGGTTTGTATAGTTGATATTATTGAGTCGCTCTCTTCTTACCAGCGCACACGAGGTCGGCGGTAGGCTCACCTAAATTCTGACAATCATTGTCCCCATTCACATTTGAGCGAATCATTTTGAGTCGAGCTTTTTCCGCCGTCTCAAAATACCACAATATACTCAAATATACTGCCAAATATACTGTACAATACTATACAACTGAGTGAGAAGTCGTCTCTTGACCAAAGCCAAACTCAAGTAACCGACAAGAGCTGAATCGTGATCGCTGAACAGTGAACAACTAAAATATCTGCCATGAAGGTGAGATTGAAATCATTGTGTGCTTATATCTGCATTTGTTTGTTGATTTTTTTCGATATGAAAGCAAATATTATTTGTAGTCAGTGTACATTTTTACCATGTCTAATTATATCCAGTGTTATCCTTGTGATCATGATTATATTCGTGAATTTCTGGAAGAATGCAGACATACCACTACCAGCAGAAGATAACTGCGAAGAATCAGACATGAACAAAATTAATCACACAGACATTTTCACTGAAGTGCCGGTTTGCAGATGTAGATCTCGCTACGCCATATTCGTTTGTACTATAAACACTCATTGTCATAAAATGAGTCGCAATCGTTCACGCGAACCAAGTCGAATTCCTGTGAAACAAATAAGACGAATTTTAGGATAAAGCAGAAAAGTGAGGCGAGTAGTTCGAAAACATATCCGTAAAAATGTTCGACAATCATCGAAACTTCATCGCCACACTAAAATATTTTACTTTCGTAAAGCAAAACACGTATTTAGAAATTGCACATTTAGGTATAAACATAAATTCACTACGCGTCAGCATGAAAACAAGGTTTGGAAGAAGAGAAAAATCAGAGAAAACAAATGGAGAAAAAGTCTGTAACAAGTCTGTAACAAGAAGCCAAAGCGAACCAGAGGAAAAAGTAAATTTCATACTACAGTATCTCCAATCAATTCACATACCCGAGCAGTTCTCTTCAAAAATCTGAATCATAAAAAGAATCACTGCAAAATCATGCTGTCTAATGATATTGAACTTAATCCAGGCCCTTTTGATTCAATAATAAGTCCTGATATGTTTAGGTTAACAGTCAGACTATCTCGCTTGGGATTAAAACCATTAGATGTTGGTGGTGGTGGAGACTGTTCAGTTCTTCAAAGCTGTGTCACATCAAATGTATCAAGATGCTATTTATCATTCTCAAGTGTAGTCTGCAGGCATTCAGTACATTATGTCACACCCAGAAGAATTTATTGAAAGTAATACTGATCAGTCCTGGTTACAGTATGTTAATAACATGTAAAGACAAGGTACATGGTGTGATGGTATTATTGTTCAGGCTGTAGCTAATGCTCTAAACTGTACAATTCACATTACAGAATCTGCTGAATATTTTGCAGAAACTACTATTATACAGCCAGTTATTCCTCTTACAACAACTAGAATAATCCATATTGGTCATGTAGATGAATTTCATTATGTTTCTACTGTGCATAGTATTGCAGATCAGCCCATATCTAGAATTACAGCTGGGGAAAACAGTGGTAGAAACCAGGATAAAAATAACCAAAAACCCATACATTCTGAGACCACACAGGCCAATGAAGACAAATGTAGGACTGTCAAAATAAGAAATAAGAAAATTGAATTAGAGCTGACTCGAAAAATGGAATGACCATCATCAGAAAATAGAATAATTTAGGTTTTGAAATTGGGACAATGGGATTTCCTGTGCATTTCTCTCTTGGGGGCATATTACTGATCCTCCAAGCCTAACCCAATCCGTCCAATCCACTTTTATAGTATTTCAAAAGTATTTATGTTTTTTATGTTTTCAGATAACAAATTGAAGTGATATATAATTTATATGCATTCACTTGTATACTGATATTAGTATTACAGTCACGAACAGACAATATTTAGCTTAATTAGTGACATATTTTAATTGATATTAATCTAAATCATGTTCTACATTTGTTTCGAATTTTTAATTACAAGGAGGGCCACTCGTTTCTTAGCCTCCCCCGCAGTCGTTTTTAGGGGCTCATACCTAGCCCCTAAAACGACTGTGGGGGAGGCTACGCATTTCTATGTGTGTACTAGTTGGTGTTACCCTCTTTAAATAAAGTTAATTTTATTTTCCAAGTGGTTTACATGCATGAAATCAATGCACACAATATTTTATTAAACATTAGGGACTGGTCAAAAATTAGCAGGGGAAGTGCAAAGGGGGAGGGGGTGGGGTGGAGATAAAAAAAGTCTAAAATTGTATAACCCTCCCTGGACAATTAGTATGAAATATGTTGACCCTTTCTCCCTTATAACCAATCCTTTTTCAGTTGCCCATTATTTATGACCCTCCAGTTTTGGGGATTCAAAAAAATACGATCCCCCCTTTCACAACTCCTTCCCCTGATAATTTCTGACCAGTCCCTTCAGCGACCACCCTTATGCAACCTGGTTTTAATTTTTAGTAAAACATTGGAATTAGAAGCTCCTGTAAGTGACTGTGACCACCTTTGGAGGTTGAGAATTGGAAGAAGGTGGAAAATAGCATTTACAAACAGGTTTTGCTAATAACACTACCATTCTCATGCAAGTGCCTTTAAATATTTGTTTGCCATCTAGTACAACCACATTATTGGATTCCTGCAAAAGGTCCATGCCATTATATATAAATTATCACAAGCATCAGAAGTGAATCAATTATCCGGTCCCCTAGCACAAACCATGTATGACACAAAAAAATACTAGAACTCCATGTATTAACCTATTTATAGGTGGCCCGAGTTAAGGCCAATCAGGGCCTCTTGTTAAACATTAAAGACGTGCAAAATTAGTCATTCAATCAAAACTAAAGATGTGCACGTTTTTTCAGTAAGCTTCATCAACTCGTGGAACACGACAAACTAAATGGCGGCTAGCTCAGCTTGGCAACTGTTACAGTAGTAGAACCGCGCAATCGACTGGAACCTAATGTCGCGCAGCCCAACCTCGTTCCCAGTGATCTTTACGTGCCTAATCCAAGATGGCGTCGAAAGTACCCCCTTTTTCGCGCGCTGATTGGAGAATTTCGAATAGCGTGTGCATTTTTGATTTGAAAAACAAACTGATGATGTCGTCCAGTTTCGCATTGCGCGTTCAAAATTCGTTGAAAACAACTACAAATTCATCGAAACTTAGCGTTTTTGCCTTTTTTAATACTCGCTTCGCAACTGGGTACAAGTAGAATAATGTACGGTTGGAATTCATTGCGATCACACTTCATCTGCTAACCGTTCTTCAGCGATGAATAGAGTAAGTAGAAGGTCAAATGTCAAATATTGAATGTCAAATTGATAAACTACAATGTACAATATGCAATGTTGAAAGTCAAACACGAAATATAGGCAAAAAAATAAGAAGTACGATGTAGAATACAAAATTCGATTTTTGGCGGGCATTGGACGCCATAGGTGTCTGCCAGAGTAACTTCAGTAGACAATGAAACTATTCCAGTCTTTTATAAAGCCAGAACTGGTTCTCTGTTTACCCCACTTTGTATTTGACGCAAGAAGTCTATTGGTGTTCTTATTCCTAGTATTATGTGAGTGGATATCGTAGCCATGCCTATTTTGAAATTTAAAGTCGACAGAATATTTTAGTGATTTAAAAATAAAGGCACAGCGATGGAATTTTCTTCTAAGCTCTAGTGGTTTCCAGTTCAGAAGGTTTAGAACGAGTCAATTCTGCCGAAAATCACAAACTGTCTTATGGCTACGCGTCCTTCAACACTGATATATACAAATCATATTCTGGAGTATTTCAAGCCAGTATATCCGAGAAATGCCCCATTCTCGACGATCGTGAGCACCGAAAAACGCTACCTAGTCAATCTCTCGAAGCAATATTTTACTTTTGAAAAGTAGCCGTTTTTTTAGCTTGTCGCGTGAAACCGAATGATCTCATAGCCGTATATACTCTTGATAGTTCCATTACTACTTCATAATGACTTGTCAGTGGGTTTTAGTTGGTAAACAAAGCAAGATATAAGAGATTTTCGAACCGCTCCTGACCGGTTGCCATGGGATACAGTAGCTTTTGTGGGGGTTTGTTTGTCCTCCAACATGGTCACGTGATCTCTTGGTTCAAGTCCCCTATTTTCTCGTTAGGCAATGAATTTACATATAGTTTTGCCATTTATAAGATTCTCTATTTTTTATATCCATAACTTTTATCAGGCTTGTGAGAACTCCGGTCACAGTACTTTTATAACTTTCCTTGTTCTTGCATGCTAGTGGTATATCAACATACCTAATAGTTATCTTTTTAGAATATTAATCATAGCGTCGGCATAACTAGAACTGTTCTATGATTTATAAGTACTGTACAGGTCCGCAAATGATCCCGACCCGCAAATGCTCCCAAATGGGGACCGCAAATTATCCCTTTAAAAACATTGAAGGCATGGATTTTTTGCCACTGGATAGTGGATCTGTACAAGTACGCAAATGATCCCGGCTCACAAATGATCCCCATTGGGGACCACATATCATATATATACCGCGAAAAAATGAGGAATGGCATTGTATGGAATCTGGTCGTTTGATTCAATGTTTTAGAAATCAAAATATTCGTATCAAGTTAGTTTTCTTTTTCATACAAACGGTACCTTCTACGGTGGCTCGTAAGGACCGATTTCTTTTATTTTCCAAATCCTGGGTTAAGGTTACCGGATACCTTCAGGGTGCGTTCCCAGTCTAAATTATGTAGTGCCTCGAGAAAACATCGTAGATAAATCATCCATGTATCATTTTAAAGCTTATACAATTGGCTACAAGAATACATAAAAAGTTTTGAGTTCTTTGAAAATCTCGAATTTTCCGCGATCCCGTTTCTCGGATCTAGTGAGTTGGCTTTCAGAAGCTCCAACTCCGAAAATATTTTAAAGTTTTAAAATCTGTTTGCTTTGTCGCATTTCAGAGGAATCGTATTACAAAACCCGTGTCGGGGAATTTCAAAATTCGATTTAGTTCAAAAGTTATCATGCTCTCCGTGAAAAGGCGAAAAATAATCAGAGTAGATTTGCGGAAAACGCCGTCAAGAGCTCTATTTTTAGAATTTTCCAATTCCCCGACACATTTTTGCAGCAGAGATATCAATTGACATTTTGTGACAATTTCAAACAAATCGACTAAATTCCTCTTGAGTGGGAGCTTTTTAAAAACTCTATTTGGGTTGAAAATCGAAAGCGTAGAAAATAGCATTTTAGAAAATCTAGCCGTCTGTCGTGCGTGAATCTGAAGCCCCGCCTCTTCAACAATTAGCGAGCTCTTGGCCAATCATTTCTCATCACAGTTCAACTATCTGTCAAGATTTCCCGCCAATGTTGATTTCCGATCAAAGCTACGCGCCGCATCGAGAAAATGTTAATATAGTTCTAGTTTTCTTGTGACTTGAAAAATGAGAAAGACAAAGCAAGGGACAAAGCCAAGGTGAACACCTAGAGACGCCTTGAATGCCAGCATAGTTAGTAGAGGAAACATGATTTGCAGGCGGCTGAAACAGCACGGCAATAGCGAGCTAAGATCGTGGTGTTGGTTTCAAGCTATTTAGAGTCACCATCAGACTTTACGTTTCCATCTAAGCTTTCTTGGAAACAAATATTCTCTCGGCTGGCTCCTATCAATTCTTCTTCTTTATGTTCAGATGTGGGCCACTCGGCACTCTGTCTGAAAGTGAAAATACGAACCCTTGTCGGGTTTTACGAGGACTCCTATTTGGCTTTGTAGTCGTATGCATTGTTCGGCCTTGTTTTGCTTTTCTTTTTTCTTTGTTTTCCAAGCTAAGGGCATCCTGCTTGCTTTTTTGAAGGCATAAGGCCAACAACCGATGGAATTATGGAATCGTGTGGAAAAACGTTTCTCAATAAACGTAAACATTGGTATATGAAATAAATTTAATATTATATGCGCCAGGGTGTAGGTAAAACCTGGCCATGGCCCGGGCCCTACCTATGGCCCTACCTATGGCCCACCCTATTTTTCATTTTTTTTTTCTTTCTTTCTTTGTTCTATCGTTGTTGTATTGGGTAGGTCATGGTCTCTTGGTAGAAATGTTTTTTTTCAGGGACTGGGTATATAATTGGGATCCCCGTGGAAAACTGAAAACGAAGAGACTGGGTCATAATTAATACTTTCAAGATGGCGGATTCATTGAGAATTTAGCACCTCTCGAAGAAATCTACAATTTTAAAGGAGTTTTGAAGACGAAGAAAACACGTCATGGATGTCTTGGTTCTCCTAAGAAGGAACATAAATTCTGGCTGCGCGAACGTCAACTTTTGATGAGGAATTGCCGGTTTAATATGGAAGATCAAGTTTATAACTAACAGGTGTGTTTGAATTCCTTTTATATGACACAATCAACAACAACTGCAAAAATATTACATCAACATAACTTACTGCGAAGATTACGCGTTCCATATAATAATAAATAACATGAAATAATTAACGCTTTCATGCTTTCATAATGTTTACGTCAAACAATAACAATAAACGTGGTGCTCTATACAGATCTATCGAATCACAACATTCATGGATCTGTATTTTAAAAATGCTTTGAAGCTCCTGAGATTATTAGTATTATTATTATCTTACCAAATGTTAACAGAACGTGACATGAGTCAACTTAAAACGAACAATCACCAAATGTCCACTGGAGGTACACTTGTAGCTCTATTAAATATTTATTTAAGCTCGGAGCTAACATTGAGAAATCGCCATCAGTCTCTTGGTTATGTTTTCTGTCATTTCTTTTCTCTTTTGTTGCGATGTTTTTTGAAAAGAGTAAATATAGCTGAGCTCAAAGTCTTGATTGCTATTTCTGCAAGTTACTCTTCAAGCCCCCACACTTTCTATCAGGAACGTAACTTCAATTCCACTGAGGGTGTGATCAACATCAATTTGAACACTGCTGGGATGAAATGCCGGGTTTCTGGCTTTAACGCAGTTTAGAAAAATGTGGTAATGTTTGTTCTCAAATGTCTTCTTCCACTCCTGGGAAGAGTTAATGAAAAAAAAGTCGTGCTCTTTGTGTCTGATGCAAAGTTTTCCGTCCAGCTCATGACGAGAAAACTCATCGGGCCCTTCTTTCAAATCCCTTCTGCAGCCCGCACACTTCCTTATTTTGCCCTTTATGTTAATTAGCTGAAACGGAGTAGACGTTGTCGGTGTCACAGCTGGCTTGTTTGGCCTAGATCGCCTGATTGTAATTCTGAGGGGATCACTAGATGGTTCTGCTTGGTACTGAAAAAGCTCTCCAATGGTTCCCTGCTTAGCTCCAGTTTGCTGCTTTGTTTCCATCCTATTGATAGAGGTAATCGGGTGGGGTGATTTCTTTCTTCTTGCTCTTGAGACAGGGCGCTTCCTTCCAGCATTCTTATTCACACCGAATGTTGTTATCGTTGTCAAATTTATCTTATGCTTATTATTCTCTTTCTTGTAAACTTGAAGAAAATTTCTTAATTTGTTCTCCCTGTAGGCTACTGAAACAACATGGGAACAAATCTTCCTGGTCTTGAAACCAATGCAAGCGTTATCACAAATGTACTTTCCATTGGCCAGACTCTTCACGTAATGAGGACTACTTGAAGAGGAGCTTTTAACGAGAAAGCTCTGACTTTCAAATCCTTCACGGATGGAATCCTCTTGTATTAATTGCTCGGCTTTAGTTGTCAAGCCTTTCAGATCTTTCTCTGAGAACATTTCTCCTAATGCACTGCATATCTTTTTCAGATCACATGACTTGGCATCTAGATGTACATCGGCAACCAAAAGCCTTCGCCTGCAGTCTTGGCTGTGCGCTGAAGGTGGCGCATGTCGGTACTGATATACTTCCTTGTATCTTGTTTGGTCGACCAGAACCCTTTCGCTGAAGTTACGCTTACCTGGGCTATCCTCGAAGAAAGTCGATGGCAACCTGGCATGTTTCAGGTACTCTGGACGAACAACATATGGGCTGTCTAAACCAAGGAAAGCTCTCCTTACATCACTCTTCTGTTTATCTATGAGCTCTTTTACGTCATCAATGAAGGTACTCATATCTGTTGGATTGAAACCTTGCCACCTCTTCAGCAAAGCGTTTGCCGATTCAGGAACATTATTAGTTTGAACAGTGTCGCCAAAGCCTGCTTCCCTTGATGCTTTTGCAGAGACATGATTAAGGATATCTTCAGACTTGAATTGGCGGAAGTATTTCGAGAACTTGGGTGTCTCCCCGGTCTCCTCGTGCTCCAGATCATCCCAATTGGTGGTTAGGACATCAAGCTGATCTCTGTATTCTTCTTCGGAGTTTGTCATTACCAAGCCACCACTCCCAAAAATGTCATCGATGATGATATCAGTGAGGGATCTCGGGAAGTGCAACTTGCTGCATTTGTCTTTAACGTTTTCAATAGCGTGCTTTTTGCAAAGGAAGGACAGTGATCTTTCAAATTCTTGTGCGAGAGCCTGTCTGAGTGCACATTCTGAATCAGAAGAATATCCTTGAAGATACATTTTGAGGCCAGGCACTTGAGCTGTTAGCTTCTGGAAGAGAGTTAGATAAGTGCTTTTATCCTTCAACATGCAGAGCATCATCGGCCCGATCATAAGAGGGCAAGTCGATCGGTCTCGTTTGGTATATAAGGTGGTGTTCTTGTAAGTCAGCATCATGACAAAAAACGGTCCAAGTTGGAATGTGATGTCTACATAAAGTAAAGATGTATGGCCAGTTACGTCATTACAACAAAAGTTCACAATGTCGTCAACTTGATCATTTGTAAAAAGAATAATTTTTGGTGAATCATCATCAAGACTGTAGCATCTTATAAACTTCCCTCCTCCGTCTTCTGCTTCAAGTTTCATCTTTTGAGTTATGTCCAGAATTGGGTCAGACACCTTCTCTTCAGAGACACTTTTAAGATACTTGGCTTGGTTTTCATTTCGAGGAAGTGACCCTTTAGATTTGCAGAACTCAAGCCCCCCCCCCCCCCCCCCCCCCAACCGCTTCTTCCACTTCGTGTACTACTCTTTTTAATCCTAGCTTATCTTGCTGGGCTAGTGTTTCTTTCAGCTTGCAAACTGTGCTCTTGTATGTTCGTAGGTAAGGAATTGTCGAGGAGGTGGAGTTGCCATGTGGTTTCACATTAACTTCGTGCTCTTCCGCTTCAAAGTGATAACGCAGGTACACCAGGTTATGATGGGAACCATCAAGGGCAATGACATTAACCATGCACTTCTTAAGTGATCTGTCACTTTTGTTGGTGTACGGTCTTCGGCACACCTGGTAGGAGCCTGGAAATCTGTCAGCAACTTTTGTTACACTGGTGACTTCTTCATTTGCATTCTTCTTCACAAGATACCACTTGGACCTCGTTTTGGTCTGTTCCCATGCACCCAAATCGTCAGACAAAAGATCCTCTGCATGCATCAGGTCATCCAGGTTAATTATGAAAGCAACGTTTTTATCAACTCGAACAGGATGTGTTGATGCTATTAGTGTAGGGTTGTTTCGAGGGGCATTCAGGAGTAGCTTCAGGAGTTCTGGATTCTCCTCAGAAGACATACGAGGGAGGATAGGCAGACCTTTGTAGACAGCAGGAATTTGCGAATCCTCAGCTGGAGTCTCACTGCAAATAAAGAATGTGGACCAGGGCTTTTAAAATGCTGTCAATATGCCGAAAATGTGAGAACATGCCACCATCCCGTACAGTCAAAACTAATAGCCAATGGCTTTCTTACTAGCCCCTTTCACATGGGAGTCGCCACCCCCCGGCCCCGCCCCAACTCCCCCCCCACCCCACCCCCCCCCCCCCCACCCCGCCCGCCCTTGAGACAAGACGGAATATAAAGCAGTTTCATTTATGGTGTGCATGATTTAAATAGCCTGGTACAAATCTTATACCTTATATAGCTTTCGTATCTTGCCCTCTTCTTTACTGGAGAATCGGGAGTCAGGTCAATCACTATGTTTTCTACCTGTAGTGAGTAATTATGCAAAATGACATTTTCTGAAGTATTCAGTCTAGAGATACTGTTATGTTGCAATCAGATCCTGAAACAGCCTATAGTAAATGATGATGATGCTCGAGAAAGCACAATCACTTAAAAATGCTTTGCCCAATCCAAGGGAGCAGGGCAGAAACTGGGATTCCTGTGGTAAAGACGTTTTGCGTTTTTCGGTAAAAGCGCGCGAAGGCTCATCAGTAAATTGGAATACCTGTGGTTAACGCTAACGTATTTCCGGGTTTCCACAATAAGATAGCGAGGGCTCACCCATGCATGTAAATAAAGATGGCTGACTAAATGAAGTGACCGTCACTTTCCAGTACAAAAATGGCCGTTGTAAATATTTCCCATGCGACCACGCCTAAATGATCCCGCGCGCGCTTTTGCGAAAACCGCCACAAACACGTCATCGCCACAGGCAGCCCATTTTCTGCCGTGCTACATTGCCCAATCCCATCCCCATCCCCCCACACACACACCCTCTTCCCTTGGGAGAACTGAGAAGAAATTGCATTCACTCATTCACTGTACCTTCTCTTCGCTATCATCACTGTCACTGAAACAGAGCAAAAAGCAAATTATTAACTAGAATCCCCTAATTATTTCAAATTGCATTACAGTGCACTCTTAGCTATCTAGGCCAATACTACATGCATGAAAACATTTCTTTTGTACCTTCTTTTGCTTCTGGCATTTATTTTTGTTTTCACCCCAAAATCGAGATCTATGTCCACTGTACCTCAGCATGATAGGAGCACTTAGCGTAGTCATTTCATTCTTCCCCTTTGGGGGAATATACGGGGAGTATACGATGCATGTGTATCGTATCATGTATTATTATCTAGCTGAATATTTATTGTGCACCTACAGAATTTTACACATTAAATGTAAACAAACATATTGCAGGCCTTACTCCCAATAGGTTGAAAGTGTAAAACTTTTGGGATCTCTAAAGACCTAAAGTGGAACACTCGCATTGACGAGATTTTGAAGAAGGGACGTACATGATAGAACGCCAATAGAACGCCTTACTCCCAATGTGTACCCCCCTCCTCACATGCCATTTAGTACAGTCGAACTCCGGCTTACGGACAATCTGTTAATACGGACACCCCGTTATTACGGACAGTTTTATGGCCTTTCTTGGCAGACTAGGCCATATATATTAACACAACCCCGTTAATACGGACTCCCGTAATACGGACACTTAATGTTTCTACTCCCGTTGGTATCCGTATTAACGGAGTTTGACTGTACCTCCCAACCCCTCAGAATTTCCATGTTCTGTCCCCCCCCCCAATTAAAAAATTGGGCATTCCCCCCTCAACCCCCCACCCCATTGGGCCGACCCCCCCCCCCCCCCCATTGGGCAGACCCCCCTTAACCCCCACCCTATTAAAAAATTGGGCATTCCCCCCCCCCCCCCCGCCCCATTGGGCAGACCCCCCCCCCCCCATTGGTCAGATCCCCCTTAACCCCCACCCTATTAAAAATTGGCCAGACCCCACCTCCTGATCCCGCTAGCTCCTGGAAACTTCATAAATAGAAAAACTAGCTACCGAAAAATTATTTTGTTTTTGAGTTGGTCACTATCAATCAATCAATCAAACTTTATTTTCACACGGTAAAATTCATAATGTCTTCATTCACGCATTTACCTGCGTAAAATTCACGACTAAAATGCACACTTCATTTTTTTTCAAAATAGGTTTCCAAAATTGATACGGTAATCGGGGAAAACTATGAAATTACTGATAGAGCTTGAATGAGCAATGTCCAAATAATATTCAAGGCATCAAATCATTGTTACAAACCGAGGCAGACAGACTGGCACCGTTCCGTGTGCAGCGTGTGGGAAAAAAGGAGAAAACATGTCGCAATGTTCAAAGTTGATCTGAAACAATCTTCTGAGATACAATGGACTTCCTTTGAGCCAACCTCTTTCAATGTTACCCTAAGTACCAATATTCTAGCATGGTTGTTTCCTAATGCTTTTTTCTTGCTAGTTAAAGCTTCGAGTTGACACCTGACTGACCTTGACTGGTTCATCTCTTCAGCTTTTTTTTCCTGATACAATAGAATTTTCCCTAAAAAATTAAAGATTGGTAGATGTTAGAATGTTGTGTACTCAATGCTCTTTAAATGTAAGCAAAATATTCACGATAATAAGTGAGAAAACGAGCTAAATTGACTCACCTCAACGCGCCCTGGACGAATCCGCCAAGAAAATGAATGCGTGTGAGAGCATGTGCTCTAGCTCCTGAAAGACTGGAACTAGTCAACAAACAGGCCCATTGGGGGGGGGGGGGAGGGGGAGACAACTATTTACGTTTTTATCGACGTTTTGCAGATTTTACACATAAATCATAGCCGTATTTTATTCCTAGAGAATACTTGTCTGAATTTTGATAAGTGAAAAATATAAAATCAACTAAATTCAAGGAAAAAAAGGTGGGCCATAGGTAGGGCCATAGGTAGGGCCATGGTCTAGGGCCAGGTTTTACCTACATCCCTTGTCAAGTGTTTATTGATCTGCTGTCAATCAAACGGAACCTTTTACTTCCGGTCAAAAACTACCTTTTGGTATTTCTCCGTCAACATTAATTTTTATTCACTAAAACTACATTTCTGTGTGGCAAAATACTTTCCCCATCTTTTTCGTTTTGAAGGTATCCGGTAACCTTAATTCATTATTTTTTAGATGTTTTTTGTTAATAATCTCGAGTTTTTATAGTTTTTTTTAATCGGGAGTATACTGACTCAAAGTTAAAATTAAAGAAATTAAAGTTAAGAATAAATAACCCGTAGTATGGTGGCTTGTTTGGCCCATTCAAAATTGTTTTTTTTAAACCCGATCAAATACAACATTTTTGGGGGGGAATTTTTCTTATTTGCTTTGGAAAAAAAGAAAAAGTAATTTGATTTTTGTTGATAATTTATTTTCTTAATCCAGAGTTCCTCAGTAATCCAGAGTTCTTAATCCCGAGTCCTTCGTCACCCGTTCTTATTACCAGAAACTGGTTAACCTTTTTTAATCATCAGGTCAATTATTCTGACTCAATTTTGTTTTCATTTCCAGATATCTCATCCTGCTTGTCAGTATCCGCCTATTTACAACACACAAGAAACAATAACAATCGTAATAGCCAGGAGCGAGCATAATCGCGCCTTGTTCACGAGTGTCAATTACAGACACTGCGAAGGCTGTCAAGATTGGACATGTCGCTGATTTTTATGGACAGGTGTGATCCGGGGTCAATAGCGTGACGTAATGGAGATTTTGATGGACATGTTTTAAAGGGGGTTCCCTGCTGGAGCCAATGGTTAAAAATCATTACATCATTATTAATTTTCTTTCATTCATACTTTAGATCCACTATCTAGAGGCAAAAAACATGCCATTCCATGTTTTTTCACGGGATCATTTGCGGTCCCCATTGGGGATCATTTGCGGGCCGGGATCATTTGCGGACCTGTACAGTACTGTTTAATAAACGAGCTGCAGTGTTTTATCAGGGCGCAGCCCGAGAGTTTTAGACCTGATAAAACACGTGCTGCGAGTTTATTAAACGGCTTCAAAAACTTATAATGGTTGCTTTATGAGCCATTGAACCTTTGTATTCACAACGCCATGCAAAATATTCGAGTAATCACCGCCTGCGATTACGAACATCTCAAGGGAATGACATGAAGAAATTACCATACTATGTTGTTTGAAGCGGCGTTTCGCAATGCTGAAAGCATTGTGTGGCAAAGAACAACTCGAGAATAACCTGCACTTGAATGATTTGGTGTCGTGGTTGACATCGATAAAGTTCAAGACTTGGAAAGCGATGTGACTGACATGACGGCAGACTCTAACTTTTGGACAAAATATGAAGAGGTGTTTGTATGTTTAACGCAGTGCCACGTTTTTATTATTTTACGGTTTTGAGTTTGGTTTAATAATTGGAACTAAACAGTGGGTCTGTAAACAAGTAATGGTAGTTGGATAACTTCATTTAAAAAATATTATCTGTGTATCTCGGTAGTCTGCTGATTAGTAAATTTAGTGCAAAATTTATTATCTAGGTACCTTATGTTCCGTGTACTTTTTGCTATCTTCGGGTCTTTATCAGTGAATTCTTAATTAGGATGAAACTTTATATAAAATTTCATGTTCATAAGTATTCTTTATATAAAACGTTCATCCTAATTAGCAATTCAATGAGAAAGCTGAAACATCAATAGAAATTCCAAGAGTTGGACCCCGTTTCCCCCTTGGACAGAATTCAAATCCCTCCGCGGGCTTTTTAGAATGATGAGATTTTATCAGGTATAAAGGAGCATCTAAACCCACAACAGTTGCCGAACATTTTCTTAATTCTCCTAATCACACTGCCAACGACATGCAACTTATTCCTATCGAAAAAATATTTTCTAAGAGAGACTTTATACGTAAGGCCAGAGAAGCGTTTTTAATCGCACAGGCGAGAACACTCGAACCTCATGGCCTTAACATCCGGGAAGAGTCATACTACATGTAGATATCTGTTTTCACCTTCTTAACATTTTTTCACGATCTATCATATTGTAATCTGTTTTATGACAGCTCAGTATTAAGTTCAAAAATATACGCCAATGTAAATGTTCTTCATTGTACCTGAAGAAGGCTGGTGTGGCCAGCCGAAATATTGTACCACTAATTTCAAAATTCTACGTTGTATCGGTCTTTGCTTCTTCATAGTTATTTATTTTTTATTTGATAGCCGATTAGATCACTAGTTTTATCCAACGTACACCAGCAGGATTGTCGTTCACGGTTGCTTGCTTGAACAATTCGTCATATAAAGGAGCATGCACGTGACTGATTTGCTTCATCTGATTGGAAAAAATGCTCATTAATTATCCATGAGTTTTTGAAGGTTCTTTAGTCCTTAATTTTTTTATCATACATTCAAAGACTGGATTCCTGTCTTCTCAAACTGATATTCTTTTGAAACTGAAGAAGCAGTTTGTTTGGTTGAAAAAAAAACACCATTGATTAAAAATGTATCATTGTTGTTATATATTATCATTATTATTACATTATTATTACATTATTATTACATTATCTGAATAACTAATACAGTGCATGAATTGTTGTGATGGTGGAAACATGGAAATGTTTGCCGGTTTCGGAATATCATGGCTTAAATATATTACGTGTTCATTTTCCACATAAAATAGTTATTTCGTCATAATGCATGATAATAATAATTTAATTTCTTCTATTGCGCAACATAGAAATAGGTGATCAGTTGCACATCACAATACACAATTAAAACTAATAATAAAATATATAACCATTAACTAATAATGATATAAAAGTATATTTATGTTTGAATAAACCTATCAAAGGCATACTGATAAATCTCACTATATATATATCTGACAAGGCTAAGGTAGTACACATTTTTTTTATATTGTATTACTCATACTAATTACGTGATTTGAAACTACATTTTTTCCCCAGTTTACAATTTAACAGACAAAATACATTTAACAGAAGAAAACAAAATATGAGTAGGAATCTATGTAATAAATTATTATTATTTTATATTTTTCAGATATATCATTTGTTTAAGGTGGCAGCCACGGTTCCTTTTTTTGAGGCAGTAAGCCGGATCCCCATTTATTGAATTGAATTTCAAAAGTATTCCTTTTTCTCGCAATGAAACGTTCAGTTTCATAGTTCATTTTAGTTTCGACAATGGTGATTTTTGTGTCTACTGCTACTTAAGAAGCTGTAGACACTATGTTATCGTATCCGATGACGCGCGTAAGATGTGTGTTAACATTGTCGATAAGTGGTCGTGAAGTTTTATTCGGGATCAATTAAATGTGTCGTTGGCTATTCGTGCATTACTCGGAATCTTCATTTAGCGACAATATCCAATCAAAAAATGGCAATGAAGAGGACGACGGTTACGTGATCACGAGGTCGCGAGTTGGTCTTATCGTTGGGGGAGCTCAGTAGAGAGCTAGGTAATAGTCTCTTGGCGGATTTTATACTTCAACCAATCCCATTTTACCCTTAAATTGCTAAAATTATTTGTCTCTACTCGAACCATTCGTGGAATTTATCTTTTATTTTATTTGTATATTTTTCATCTAGTAGAAAATATTCAATTTCCAAAACGACGGGCCATATTTGTTTTCATCTAAGCTATTTAAATCCATTATTACCGCTGAGTGGTCTGTTTTTATAGCAGTTTTAATGTCTGGCTTGTCAGTGTCGTCTTGGAGTGAGTTGCTAACTAACCAGTAGTCAAGCCGTCTTTGGATCACTGGGGATCTTTGTCGCCAAGTAAACGGCCTCAGTTTTATTTTCAGGATTTCTTATTCTCCAAATATCTATCAAATCATTCACGATAATTATATCCTCTACATCCTTAGCCGATTCTTTGAGTTTTGTATATTCCCACCCGAACTGAATCTAATACTGATGCTTAATTTAATTTAAGTTATAACTTACAAAATGGAAACCAGTTTCGAAAGAATATTTGAGAAGTGAAACAAGTCTGAATCCAGTCTTTGAAAGTATATCATTGTGACAGGAGAACCGGCTATAAATGCATGTTTTTCATGCATAGAATAACATATGACAATGCCAATGTCAAGTCTGTTTGGTATCGCAGCTTTTTTTGTATCACACGCCAAGTGCAAAGCTGGAAAGACATCACCGAAGTCCAGTTCTGCAGTCACCAGGGGGTAATATGGTTACTAAGAAGCTCTGGCTCGTTATGACACGCCAAGTGCAAAGCTGGAAAGACATCACCGAAGTTAAGCACGAAAGCTGTTATCTATAGCATAAGTATCCAACCTTTTTCCGCGAAACCTGGGACATCTCAGTTAGAACATCATACCGCTATAATTAAAGACATGACGTTACAATATTCTTATAAATATCATTTCAGTGTTTTTCACAACAGTTTCAAGATCGACCAAGCTTTCTCGAGTCTTAGAAAAATTGAAACTGGACAAGTCACGCCGTAGTTCTGCATTTTTCCAACTGCATAACATTAGGCGCATAAGAGTTTCTGTCAGTTGAAACTGCGAAAATACTTGTACGTGCTTTCATTACTAATCGTGGCGACTACTGCAATAGTTTGTTGTATGGGTTACCTAGCTACCAGTTAGATAAGCTACAGCGTGTTCGGAACGCTGCTGCCAGAGTTGTCTGCATGGCACCTAGACTGTCACATTACACCGATACGATCCTTTTGATCTGCAGTGCCGGGTTGTCAGTCAGATTTCGTATACAATTCAAGGTAATCTTATTTACATTTAAATCTCTGCCTCAATAACTAATAGGCCGCTTAGATACTAAGTCATCACAGAACGAAGCTTAAAACTTAGACATTTGTTAGATAAAACAAGAAAATGCGTGTCCATCAAATATTAAATTTTAATGCGAAATCATGAAATGTTCAATTTCTAAGCAGTTTGAATCCGTGTTCAGTTAGCTGTTCAGCAAAGGAACCGTTGTTGTACAGATTTCCTGGGCACAAATTTATGCTCGATTTTCATTGGTCGAAGGCCACTGAGCATTGCCTTTAATTATTTTCAATTCGAGTTCTCACGCTCACTTCTATTAGACCGCCCACGCATATTTACTTTTCTGAGCTGATCCTTTCTCTTTCTCTCTTCAGAGACCCTGGAACCCCGTGCGTTTGTTTATCAACAATTCTCCAGGACTGCATGCGACTGAATTCTTCGAGCTTACCTTTCCAAATACTAAACCTGAACACCATGATCTGTGGGAGTGTGATAAAAGTGGGATCTATAGAACTACCTGCCACACAGCTCCTTCAACTTGTGCTTTTCAACATTTGTAAATCTGATTACGGAAAATCCTAATTAGGGTTTGTTTTCTTTTTTTATTATAGAAAAAACCGCATATAGTAATATGGTTGAAATGTTTTATACACTCCACTGAACAGACCAAGCAAACACTAAGCACGGACTTAGTTTAGGGCTTCATGTGCTTAGACCTGAAAACAGGCAAGATGATACACTCTGTAAGTTTCATCCTTATTTTGTCCTTAAATAGCTTTTCATGAGTATATAAATAGACAAGGAATAAATGGGCGATAAAGCAAAGAAACGTAACTATGAGGCACGAGAAGAATCAAGGCAGTGAATCAGTTTGAATAGCAATTTCAGTGAACCGAAATAAACAAGTTAGCGACGAAGAAGAAAGAAGTGGAAAAGACATGCACTGTGAAGTAAAGTTTCGGTGGGGATTGGGTGGGGTTGGAGGGGGGGGGGGTTGGGCTAATGGGGTTGAGCTCGTTTTGAGCCCATAATTATAAACATGCTCTTACATTTTCTCGCACCAATTAAAATATAGTTTTAGACAGTTGTGCAGTTCTTTGCATGGAATAGCTTACACCGCCGACTTACGGCAAGCTGAATCTCTAAGTGATTTCCATAACAAGTTATCCTGAAACAGCTTCTCTGACGAATATTTAGATAGTCACATTCATGGAAAGCAGGGTTATTTATTTTTGCTTGCTTATTATCGTTCTTAAATCTTTTTCTAGTATTATAAAGTTGCTCTTCAGTTATGTATGAACATTGATATTTGAGTGACGAATAGACCATTTCAAAATTAAGTTATCTTAACATATTCCCCCTTGTCCCTTGCCCCTCCCCTAAACAGACACTGTATTGGAATGTGCAATGCAATACATGCATCAGGAGTTCCGGACTTCCGGTTGGATCACACTGCATTCTGGGTAGGTGGGCTCAGAAAAGTGGGCATCAACTTCTAGATCGGCCATATTGGATTTGAGTGCAGTCAATTTTTGCTCCTTTGCAAGTTCAAAAACTTACTACCTAATACACGGAATATCTTACCTTTACAGATTCTTCAGTTGGGAGTTCTAAGTCGATGTTTAAGCTTTAGAACGGGATTAATAAAGTTTCCAAGTTGACTGCGCTCAAATCCAATATGGCCGCTCTGGAAGTTGATGCCCACTTTTCTGAGCCCACCTACCCAGAATGCAGTGTGATCCAACCGGAAGCCCGGAACTCCTGATGCATGTATATGCACAACACAACATGCGCGAGACAACCTTTTTTGAAATAGGTGTATCAATCCTATTCTGTTAGAATGTTAGATTTTTAAGGTTTAAAATTAAACTAGTTACCCAAAACATAAACAGTAGAGGTAAGATATTTGTTCATTAATGACTCTGTAGCCCTTTTTTGAATTTCGCGCGATAAGCAATCAGTAGGGAGCAGTCAAACGGGGCATCACCGACTGAGATGTTCACTCCACAAAGGCTGAGTAAAAACTGAATGTGTCACGGGCCTGGTCATACGCCTTATTCACGCGGCGGTTATCTTATCTCGCTACACAGCCTCGCCCTGAAGGGTTTCAGGACGAGTTTGTCTACCATTATCAGAAATATATTCCATTGTGGGCGGGGCGTAAAATTATGCAATAGCGCCTGTCAATCATAAATCACTATTTCTCAGGCTCTCTCGCGCTCAGTTTAGTTCTTGCCACCATTCACTACATATTCAGGCAAGTATTGCAGAAGTTCTGACATCATGGAATGAGCTAGCTATATAAAGAATATTTTTTTTATCGAGAACCAAGATCTGTTATTAGAGAGCTTAAGCATCAACGACGGCAGCGAGGACGTGACCAGAATAATGTTTTCTCCCGAAATGTGATGTTTACTATTTCCTTCGTTCGCCTTTAATTACTTTTCATATTCAATCTTCGAAAAATATGACAAGCATAGAGTTCCGTTCACGCCGAACGAAAAACGGAGTGATTTACTTCTAACGTTGGCGTTCTCTTGTACACGTAAAATGTGGGATTTTCACGTCGTTTATTTTTCGAGACAACGGTTGAAATGTAGGCGACTGCGTGGTTATAATTGTATTTTGTAATTAAAGCTTAACAAATCGCACACATTTTGCCATTGTCTGAACTCGTATTGATCATAGAAATGACGCCATAAAATTTTCAAAACTCAAGTGGAACAACGAGCGTAGCGCACTTATAGCTTCAAATGAGTGCGTAATAAACTGCTTTCGAGTCGAAAAAGGCCATTGAAAGTCAAAACGCAGAGGTCAAAACGTAAACACTTCTAATTACCGTTGCCGAGAGAAAGCTTTCTTAGACAAATGGCAATTTGGTTCACCGATTAACTTCTGTAATTGATGGAATGCATGTGAAATCCTTTCTTGTTTTTTTTCTGGATCAGAAAAGTTATTGTTATATAATTCAAAACTTCTGAGCTCTGAGAGAACTAGTCTAGTCACAAAGTCTGATCGCCGAAACTTTCTCCACTCAAGAGAAAACTCTCATTTTGCCAAATGGCACACTACAAAGAAGTTTGACTCACCGATTAACTTCTCCTAGTAATGAAATGCTTATCCAAATGTGACTTAGTATTTATCGAAGGATTCCCAGTGAGCCTAAACTTGAGTAATTTTCAGGTATCTGTACACTGCCACAGCTCGAAAGAACATCAAAACGAAACCCGTACGGCCGTCTCTGAACTTTCATCCGCCATATTGCTCTCGATTAGCCTGTAAGAGCCTGGTAACTAGTTTATTCGTAACTCAGTGTGATTGATTGAATCTGACTTTTAAGTTTTGTCGGGAATATAAAAAAAAATAAAAAAATCTCATGTGTGTTCCCGGTAAATAGAGAGCTTAATTTTAACCACGACGGCACAAAACAATAGTTTACAACAACATCCAATTTTCTAGCTTTCTGATTGGCTCTCCGCTATATGCAAAATAAGTACATACAATGAAAATGACGTCACTCGCAAGCTGTGGTAGCTTTGCAAAGTGCTTTCCCGGCGAGGTGTGTGAATTCAAATGGTGTTAACTTCGCTTCCAAAAACAAGAAAGTGAGGATTTCACATTTGTGTGATAAAATGGCATTTAACTGCTACTCGATTCCATCGTTACAAATTAAGAAACGCTTATGCTTATTCTCCAAAGTTGATCAAAGCAACCATCAGTGTGGCTAAAATGAAGGAAATTACTGTGAACATGGAGGCCAAAACACACGGTTAGTGCTTGGGAAGCCAGAATTATTCGTTTCAACTCGATTACATGCAATGTTTACACTGAGTCAAGAACATGCAAGAAAATACGATGCAAACGTAACATTTGAAGGTTTATTGTAATTCTGTTTCACAATTTGACTCCAAACACAAACTTACATACAAAGTACTGTAACATTTTGAGCAATACAATGTCTATTTACGGTGGTAACTTGATGCCTAGTGCGCACGCGTGGGATAGATTTCTGACAATGGCGAGAACAACGGTTTTTATTTTTCCTGGGATTAAACACCTCCGCCGCGCGAGTAAGGTGTATCGCCATTTATAAGCCCACGCGCAGCGTGTGCAACTGTCACATGAGAAGCAACCGAAAGAATGAATACAAATAAATTATAAACTAAGATAACTTCACTGAATTTATAGGACATTATGGAACCATACGAGTTGAATAACTGTGATAATCAAAATAATCGAAGACTATAACTGCTTGCCGCATGCAGAAAATATATGCACTCTACGACGTTTGATTGACAACCGGTCCCCCTTTTATACCAGAATTCGCGATGAAAGAAAAGCCCCTTAATATAGGATCATCAAACTGCACTTACGAGGGCCCTATGTCAATTAACATACCATCCACAGACTCTTTCTTGACACCATTACTTTTCATTAATTCAAATAATTCACTGAATTTTCCAATTACTGGGAACAAACGATCCTTGTATTCAGGTCAGGTGAAAATCACTTGAGCTATTTCTAATTCTAGTGCATTTGGGTTTCTATCGACTGCGTAATACTCAGTGAGGTAAGAAGTAAGAGAACAAATCCCCGTGCACCATGATCATTATTTGAAATCTATTTTGAGTTTCTCAACACGTAATGGAAGTTATTTTATCTCGTTCTGGTAGGCTTGTGACAGAGCTAATTTTCAGCGGAAGTGACGTAATTTTACTCAATTCGACATGCGGGGCTACTTTTCACACAAACCTTCGCGCGAACCAAGAGAACAAGAGAGGGAATCTTGTAGCGCGTGGTATGCGATGATAATTAACAAATAAAGAACCCTTCGCCATGTTTTACACTATCATAAAACACGATGGGCATTTGAGAACATGAGATAAATGTTATAGCACAAGCCGAAGGCGAGTGTTCTCAAATGACCAGAGTGGTTTACGATAGTATAAAACATGGATTTAAGGCTTCTTTATCTGTTTTATAATATAGATTTACACGCGCGATGAAAGGAAACCGCCAGTTGAAAACAATAAAACACGACAAACCATGTTATATACTCTGATAAAACATGGCTTTTTAACCAATCAGAGCGCGCGTACTATCGTATCTATATGATAATGTCGAATAAAATATATTTTTAGTAACGCGCGACAACCATCTCATGGCGCGAAAATAAATTGTTGTCGCGCGCTCTCACCCTTGCTTCAGCTCAACTGCTTCCGGTTACTAAAAATAGATTTATTAGACATTATCATCGCACAAGCGCGCGTATTGGAGATTCGCTCTCTTACTTGTTCTCTCTTGCGCGAATAATATAAGTAACTATAAGTAAAGTACAATGTTTTACTATTGTTACACAAGGAGAAGACATTTTTTTGAATAGAAATAAGAGGGACGGGTTGAGAAAATGACGTCACGACAGCAAACCGTTGGCAGTTAATGGCGGACGTCAACCTCTCCGCAAAATTCATAGTTTAATTTGGACCATTGGTTGTATTTTTCACTGATTTGGATATTACCGCCACTGTTTGTCCTTTTGGAAGACAAAAGAGCGCCAGAAGAAATGGTCGAAATTCGTCGTAGTCGGGCACTTTAAAGATCTCAAATCATTTTTATTGACAAATGTCAAATAATAGAATTATATACAGTAATGCAAAACCTGGAACGCAATCAGTTCAAGCTAATAAAGAACAAGAGAGTAGGTTAAAATGTCATAAATGGAGGAAAATGTGGGCAAAACAGGCGGCTACTTTAACCTGACAGCCGGCGAATTCCGCCGTGTTTGCCGGCTTCTAATGATAACTCTGGACCATAGAAGAGACTTCTTTCCACTTAGTTTAGTTATTAACGAATTAATGTTTCCATTGATGTACCAGCAACTCTCCCCGCTCCTTCTACATGACAAAGTAACTGAAGAACTATTTAAAGATTACGATGAGTTCTCTTTAAAAAATATGTTCTTGTTGAAAGAAAATGGAGATATGACCTAAGGAAAGGATTGGACAAGTTTAAACAATCAAGTGAAAATATGGTTGTGAATGAAAGCAGTGGGTTTGCCCAGAAGACGATTACATATCGGAAGATAATAAGCATTTTTCCTGGGGATTTAAAGAAATAAATGCAAAAGCACACTACAAGACCTAGAGAAAGCAAAGGCAGAGGGGGATGAAATTAAGCGACATTTGATTGAGAAGAGAAAATAATGCGGTTACAATGAAGACATGACTTTGAGGCATGGCAGAAAAAAACTCGCCTCTTCATATTTAATGACCGATCCTTTTATAAATGTCAGTTCTCTTAAACACTTTTGACTCGCGTGTTTCCAGTTTGACTAACGTATGTAGACATTTTCCCACATCTCAATCAGCTTGTAGATGGTATCTACCGAGAGCCATTCTGTCAAACCTCCTGATTTTGACATTTCTTCAACGGATTTCTTCAACTCTTCAGACGTTAAGTCTGGATGGGAAACATCGTTCCTGTGCGACTGCAGATCTTCCATCGCTTGGACGTACTCCTCTTTCCACTTCAGCTTAATCTTCAACTTGTTCCATCTGTCCACTGCTTGCTGTCTATCTTTGTTTGTTAGTTGTGGAAGCTTTTGTATGTCTTTCTCCAATTTTTTGACTTTGTAGCTCTTGGTACCTGAAAGACGACACTTTGACGGCAGTACGTGTCTGTAGATGCTATACTGCACTTGCCAGCAGAGTTGCGATAGACACAAAAGATGCTTTGGCGACGACTGCTTTAACAAAGCTAACTGCTCTTCAAGCTCCTTCACTTTGCTTTTCAAGGTCTCCATTTCCTTCTTTAGTACGTCATTCTCATTTTCTAACTCTCCAAGCTTTTTCAGTTTATCTTTCGCAAAAGCCAATTCATCTTCAAGTATTTTGATTCGTTCCTCCCAGCTCTGACCTTTTTGACTTTCTTGGTTCTTTTCTTGCTTGTCATCCTTATTTTCGCCATTTGATTTGTTTTGAGACGTAGCACAGAGATCTTTGATATTTTCTTGTCGCAACCGCTTCTCTTTTGGCTCCTTGTGGGATTCCAGAGTCTTACCTGTGTTATACCATGGTAGCCTCGGATTCTTTTGTTCTCCGAGGCACATTTAAACCACTAATTTTCCCTGATGGCAGGGATATTTAGAAATATGCATTGTCAACTCCTGCTCCCCTCTGGCACAACTAGCCCTGCGCTCCCGGATGAAAAATACTGAATCCAAACTGACCTGTCTTCATCATAACCTTCAACGTAATCCATGTGGGATCACGTATTTCAATCTGCATATTCTTCTCTTAATTTCTCAAACCCGCTTCTTCCATGTGGGATACTTAAAACCATAAACGTGACGTAATTAAAATCCATTCATGCTCTTTGAATATTTAGTCAACCGCATAATTACATTGTATTTTAGTGTTATTCTTCTCAAAAACAACACGCTTTTCCCCAGGGGAAGCCAGGGTCGTTTAATCAATGGCGCTCAGTCAAGCATTAAACAAAACGTTTTCGAAAGCAACTCGACTGCGACGTCTTTAGTTTCGGCAGAGAAAACTAAACTTCTCAGAGATTTGTTCCGTTCCTCGGCGATCATGGTATAACAAACTTATACCATGGCATTTCGGGGTATTAGTGATTTAAATTGCCCCGAGAGCCGCGGGAAGATTTATAAAAGTCCCTCGGCCGAAGCGGCCTCGGGACTTTTACAAATCTTCCCTCGGCTCTCGGGGCAATTTAAATCACTAATACCCCTCATGCCATGGTATAACCTATAAATAGTGCTAGCCCTTCGTTTATGACTGCTGTTTGCCTGACCAAAATGAACATTAAGTTTCGGATTTATGTCCTTTATTAAATCTCTGCCTTTGCTCAATGTCTGTGTTTCGTTATTGCGTCCCAACTTCATCACATATGCATGTACTCTCAATTCTGCTGGTCACAGTCAGTTCTTGAAGTCTTCAATATCTTGATAGTACTGCAATTGAATGCAATAGCTTAGTTAGTCAGCCTCGACCAGGGGGCAGTGTTATACCCAAATACAGTTTTAAAACTTACCCAAAATATCCACGAAATACCCTAAATTTTGACATTGAAATGATATGTCGAAATCTTGCTGTAAATTTTATACTTGAAAATCCAAAATTCAAATACACTAAATACTTCATATTTCAATGTAAAATGTGTTGACAGACGTGTGACATTTCATTGTTTCGTTGATTACTGATTCGGAGGTCAAAATACAATACTAAAACTATCTATAAAACATACAAGGTTGTACATATTTTAGGTGTATTGCCTGGAAAAGTCTGTGTGTTTGGTTTCCTAGATATTCACAAATGTAAAAACAAATCTTTATTTTTCGTGTCGTCACTAAGGACTACTCTGTGTAGAACCTTAGTTTTGAAACCTTATCGCTAAGAACAACTCAAAGGAAACAAAACCCCACACGTAGTGGAAGCACGGCCGGGCATGACAAGTGGAATACATTGTCTCGGATAACGTCATGTTTCCAGATTGTTTTTGGGATCATGAGTAAAACAAGAGGCTGCGCGCAGCCTGCGCTCGGACCGTATGGAAGTTTATCAGACAATATGTTGAAATAGACCTTGACTCGCGGTTTTGTGGCAAGAGCACTTTGAAATTAGTAAGAATGCCCGGAAATTTTGGGCTATGCAAAGTCCGTAAAGTTCCGTACAAATGAACGCAACATTGTTAGTTGGCCAACATGTTGGACGAATGTTCAACACTGAAAGAAATTATCACCCAAAATCATCCGATATGGTGGCCAAACGATGTTGGACTCGTTTGGTCGGGGCTTAACACACAATGATTTGGTTCGCAGTACAATGCAGATATAAACACACATGAATATATGGTTATGGTCCGGTTCGCAGTTGAGAGGTTGCGACCGCGAGAGATAATTAAAACTAGATAGCTTAATGTACGTGTTTTCCACAATGATAATTCCTAACGATAAACATAGAAATAATACAATCATTAAATAATTAATTAATTGATTAATTAATTAAATAATTAACGTTCGGTCTCTAGCGCATAGCTAATGGCATAAAAACCAGCCTATCTTATGTAATTTCACCCAACTAGATTAATTTTTTGGGTTAACGCTCGCGCAAATGAAGTTCAGGGGGGTTAAGCCGTTTTGAAATTTTGTTTTGCCTGTCATTTCCCTCCCTGAACTTTAATGTCAACCAAATGAAGAAGATCCCTGGAGTTTTCTATGGGTAACATTTTGGTGAAAACCCCATGTCTCTACGACGTTCCTGTCTACCCGTAAAAATCCATCGCCCTTTCCGTTTTGGCCGCATAGCATGCTGGGACTGTTTCATTTGCTATTTCCGAGTCCAGAACTGGCCTAAATAACGTTGCAGCGTTAAAATCATAGTTTTGGTAGTAAACACGACGAACATAACATATTGGTTGCACATTTGGGTTAAAATGTGCGAATCATGCAAAACTGAGGGGGGAGGGGTGGAAAATCCTATGCATTTCCTGTTAATAATGGAACCCTCCCCCATTAGAAGTGGCTAGAATGAAGTTGCAGCGCTAAAACCATAGTGTTGGTAGTAAACACGACGAACACAACATATTGGTTGCAAATGTGGGGTAAGATATGCGAACCCTGCAAAACTGAGGGGGGAGGGGTGGAAAATCCTATGCCTTTCCTGTTCATAATGGAACCCTCCCCCATTTAGAAGTGGCTAGAATGAGGTTGCAGCTTCAAATCACAATGGATCAAGTGATGTGGCAGAGTTAAAACCATGGTTTCTGTACTCGACGCGACAACTGCCATGCGGCATGAACTGCGGATGGCTGTCGGTTCGCGAGCTTGTGATGACATTCCATGCACTTCGATTTAAAATAACAATCGTTTCAAGGAGAAACTTTCTCTGCGATGTTTAGGCCACTTATTTCTACGGGAAGTGCTCCAAAATTCCAGTTGAGCCTTAGTAGGTGGGAAAACACCATATACCCAGGATCACTACCATGCAAGTTGCATGGCACTACCCAAAACGCGCTATGACCTAGCTAGCGTCCAACACACATGTTGGATTATCGTTAGCGGTATCCACTAGTGTAATATAAGAGAAATAATAAAATGAATAATAACAACAGATAAACAAACTCAATTGATTTTTCTGAATTAGATTTTCCCCTAGAACTCGAATTTGTTTATTATTTTGGCGAAAGGTGAACTCTAGGGGGTGCAGCCGACATTTTCTAGCCATATTTTCATTAAAATCGTGTAAAATCTTCAGTATCATTTGATTATCGTTAGCGGTACCCAATTGTGTAATATAATAGATATAATAAAAATATCCACTTGAAGATTTAACTTGTGTTGGTGTCTTAAAAATTCAAGTGGCCACCGTATTTTGCGTGTTTGATTATCGTTAGCGGTATCGTTAGCAATAATAGATATAATAAAATTAACAATAACAACGGTAAAAGAAACGCAATTGATGCACATTTTTCTGAAGTAGATTTTGCAGTAGAGCTCGAATTTTAACATTTTGTTGAAAAGTCAAATCCAGGGCCAGCGGCGACATATTTTCTTGCCACATTTTCATTAAACGATCTTAAATTTTCAGCATATCAGACAAAATAACGCACACCATTTTTTAAAATCTCGACTCCCATTTCAGCTATATGCACGCAGTTGACCTGAATTATGTTAAATTTGGATATCCACACTTGAGATCATATCGGACTGATAGCAAACAAAGTACTGACGCACTCAATTTCTTTGATATCCACTTGAAAGCATATGGGGATAATAGGAAACAAATTCATACACACAAAATTTCTTCGACATCCACTTGAGAGCATATCGGGTTGATTAGCAAATAAATTGGATGTCCATCTATTACTTTCTGATATTAATTCTTCATTTCTTTGAGATCACTATTAATTTGATAGTCAATCTCCACTTGAGATCCATCTATTAAATGCTTCCCACATGGAAGATTGAAGCCTCCCATTTGAGCTGTAAAATCGCAGTTGAATGTGATAACATATCAGAACCTCATACGGGTGAACCGGTATGGATGCGACTCTGCAGAGACTCTGCTCAGAGTGGAGGAAGCAGAGTGAATATGTTCTTCTATTTTTCAGTTCTTTAGACCGTCATCTCATTGTCCTACGGGACGGTGTATTTAGTTCTGTTAAAGTATGTAATCTTTTTCTATATTTCATTTCTTTAGACCATGATTTCACGGTTCTAAAGAGTGCTTAGTGCAGTAGAACATGTACTGTTTTTCCATATTTCATTTCTTTAAATCATGTTTTCACGGTATAAGGTATAACTTTGCCTTCCAAACAAAGTTCGGCATTTTAATTCTCGATGAAACAGGACAAAATAGGAAGGGTACATTTTGGGCTTATATATATTCTAGATCTAGGAAAGTAGTCGTCTTCTTAAGATAACGTTCCGTAAATTTGGTATTCTCAAGGACGTTTTGAAGCACCCAACCACAGGTTCCCTTTGAAATCGCCTTCAAAGCTAAACGTGTTCTAATTCGATAATCAGTTCACTTTAGTGATTCTAGTATTCCAACTCGTCGAGAAATGTTAACTAAATGAGGCCTCGTCCTTTCCACATGCTGGCAAAAATCGTATACTTAGAAATTTCAATACAGTTTTTAAATTGATCAAGAGAGTGCGATTCTAGCGAACATTTTAGAGATATAGAGTTAACGTAGACGGAATATACGACGTCATGGAAAATATAAGCTGAAAATATCAGCCGTCTAGAACACTTGTCTTATAGGAAAAACAACCAGTTCTTCGAATCCTATTTAACGATCGTCCTTTCCACATGCTGGCAAAAATCGTATACTTAGAAATTTCAATACAGTTTTTAAATTGATCAAGAGAGTGCGATTCTAGCGAACATTTTAGAGATATAGAGTTAACGTAGACGGAATATACGACGTCATGGAAAATATAAGCTGAAAATATCAGCCGTCTAGAACACTTGTCTTATAGGAAAAACAACCAGTTCTTCGAATCCTATTTAACGATATACATGAATTTACTTCTGAAGTATTTGATGCAATAATTATTTTGAGTCAATTCACCTTTAGCTTGTCCTTTTCTTCGTTATTCTTGAGAAGCTTAATTCTTGAAGTGAAATAGAAAGGCCTGAACTGTCCCTATTTATGCCCTTGGTTTATTAATGACATTCCCTTGCCATGGTTAGCCAATGCGTTGTCTGGAATGTCATTCAAGTGACTTGAACAAGCGAGGCCAGAGACACGAAAACTTTTTCTAACACTTGCATGTATCTCTCACGATGAACTTGAAACAAGCAGAGTATCATTCTTTAATCTGTATAAATATCGACCAGCTTTGAGGCAGACTACATCGAGACTAGACTGTATATCCCGAAAAGATGTATCTCCTTCTGGCCAGCTGAAATTAAGTAAATTCGCAAAACATTAACAACGAAGAAAGGCTGATGATACGGCAATGGTCATTTATATGAAATTACCATTACCATATAATCAGCCTTTCTTCGTTGTTATTGTTTACACATTTTCGCTGATTATAGATCCCTCCAAGGTGATCCGGTATTATGCTTTGTCCGTTTGTCCCTGCAGTTTTACAATATTCCGCAAAACATTGGTTGATTGGATACAGATCATGTTACCGTCTGGGAATCACAATATAATTTAGCCTTAAGAAGTATTTATCTTCTACACGCAAACTTATTATCAACACTGGCTTAGTAACAAGCGTATATTTTTCTTTTTATCTTATCATACTTCAAATCATTAAAAGCACACCTGATCTCGCCCATCGGTTAGCATTTTGAACATTTGTCCACTTTTATATTACCCGACGTAGCTAATTGATAAAATTGATAATTGTTTCGATTGATAATAATTGATATCAATTAGTAATTGATTATCAATTGATATCAACAATTGATGACAATTGATAGCCAAAACGTGAGTTATAAAAATTGATAATAATTGATAAGCAATTGATAATAATTGATAAGCAATTGACAATAATTGATAAGCAATTGATAATAATCAGAATCCTGTTAAGTCCACAACGCCGGGGCTACAAACTAACTCTGTAGACGTCCAAGTTGACCTCTACTGTTTGATACTCGAAAAGCTTTACCTTTGGGACCATGCTTCTTTAAAGCTACAAATTCCTCTCCTACGTTTACGTGAAATTGACATTCGTGGTATCCTTTGACAACACATTGAACGTTAAGATCTACCGATTGTTTCGTGTGGACAATCTCGGTTTTAGTCTGTGTTAGTTTCTAATCCCTTTACTGACATTGTCGTGGCTTGGACCAAATATTAAACTACCCTGACTACTACCGGGCTACTAGCACACATACGGCCTATTTCCGGCCAGATGATGAGATAACGCCGGTACACATGTTTGACATTAACTGACTATTAACACATACGGCGTATATGCGCATGGCACGTGTTGCACGAACAAAATAAATAATATTTTACACCAGTTGCCGCGAAAGGGGGAAGTGTGCTGCTTGTGATGAGTATGGCGCTGAAGGCAATATTCTGTGTGAATATTGTGGCCACAAAATATTCAGTGTTTGTTTTTCGTAAGATGGAGTCACGGTTTAAAATATACTGATCTAATAATTATCGGTTTTACATTTTGTGGTAATAACATCTCATCTCACATTTCAGAATAATTGATACAAATTGATATCAATTGATACGTTAATTGCCAAAATCTGAGTGAAAATCTATTGTTATCAATTGCTGATATCAATAGATATTCAATTAACTAATTGTTCTCAATTGTATCAATTGGTTTTTGATAATTTATTCATTTTTTATCAAATAGCTACGTCGGGATATTAACATGAACGCGATAAAAGCAGAGTATCATTAAATTGAAAAATTAAACGACAGTTGTCGCTGTGAACCCTTCTCCCTTCTTGGGGGACTGCTCAGTATCACTTTTTTGTGTGATTTTGATGGATCTTTCGTCCCTAGCGTGGACTCTCTTTGAGGAGTCGAGCTTTCTAGCACGTGCTTTGACAGTCGTTGACGTGGCTTTGCCTAACTCGGAATTTCAGTCGTCTAGCACGGTATTTGGTTCCATCTTATCACGAGAAGGGCTCGCTGCCTGAACTTGGAGGGTCTGAATTGGGGGGGGGGGGGGGGGGGTTAAAATTAAAATTTTCGCCATTTGTCAGTTAGTCCCAGTTAATCATTATTAGACAAAATTTACAATATTTTATCCAAAAAAAACAAATCTCTCTTTCCTGATCGGCTATCAAACGTTGCACTGATTGGCGCATGCGCTTGCTATCTCATGTGGTCAATCAGCACGGTAACGAGGTAGAATCAATATGGACCAGCCTTCAGGCATATTGCTTATCTCGAAAAGATCTATCCATCTCACGGTCAGTTGAAATTAAGAACATTCGTGACACAGGTTTCTTGGATGACATATTGCTGTCTGAGAATCGTATGCAAAATTATTGTGAAAAACAAGCTTTCGAGGTAACAAAGACCTAGATTTGTTTCTGTAATATCTTTAGCCTTATCATAATTATTACTTCCAACAAAGAGTAACATGGAGTTTACTTTGAAACCCTTCAGAGTAGCATCTCTAGTGTAATATAATAGATATAATGAAATCAATAACACAATTGATGTTATCTGACGTAGTTTTCGCAGTACAGCTCGAATTTTGACATTATTTTGTTGAAAACTTTAAATCCGGGGGGGTTTGGGGCGAGATATTTTCTAGCCCACTTTTCAGTAAATCATCTGATATTTCAATATTGTATTTGATTATCGTTAGCAGTATCAACTTGTGTAATATAATAGATATAATAAAATGAATAATAACAACGGTAAAAGAAACGCAATTGATGTTTCAGTTCTGAAGTAGTTTTTGCCGCCATAGAGCACGAATTTGGACATCATTTTGTTGAAAAGTGATATCCAGCGGGGTGCAGCGACATATTATAATCGCTATTTTCATGAAATTATGTTAACTTTTCAGCATTATGTTCGATATCATGTTTGATTATCGTCAGCGGTTTCGACTTGTGATATAATAGATATAATAAAATGAATAATAACACGGGATAAAGAGACACAACCGACGTTATCTGAAGTAGTTTTTGAAGTAGAGCTCGAAGTTTTTTTTGCATCAATTTGTTCAAAAGTTAAATGCAGGGAGGTGCAGAGGCACGAGCAATTCGCAAGCATGGTTCCTTCACACACTAATCTTCAATGTCAGCCCGCCATAAATCTGGTCTTTGGAAGTTATGTCTAGTTTACAGGCATGCGCATTAGATATCGATGTTATCTGAAGTAGTTTTCGCAGTACAGCCACTGTTCAAGTGCCCACTGTATTTTGTGTGTTTGATTATCGTTAGCGGTATCCACTTGTAATAATAATAATAATAATAATAATATTAATAATAATAATGATAATAATAATAAAGACTTTATTTATGGAGGGTAACACATAATAGTGCAGAACACTAATAGATGTGTGGCCCTCTCCTACCTTAGAGCTAAATCTAAATTGTATTTACAAAAATGGTGAAAATATCAATACTTGAAAACTACACTATGAATGCAAGATATAAAATATGAAAGATTAAAAAACGGTAATAATCGACTCATAGAAAATTTAATGAATTACAACAAATTTAAAAACCACGGATAAAAATGAGCTAAAGAAATTTAGTCCTTAAAATACAATTCTCGGAGAGCACATTTAAAGCCATTAAGACTTGGTTTCCTCTTAATATTTATATAGGCAAGCTATTCCAAAGCTGAACAGCCGAAACATTAAATGACCTCTATACCACCTTCGGTGGAACGATTAAACTTAGGACAGACAAAATAACAGCAAGAATAACGAGTGTTCCTTGAGTGTACATCGAAGTTCAGTAGTAAGGAGTCCATTAAATATTTAAGAACAGTGTGGCGAGTTCGCTTACAAACAATCGAGAATTCGGTGATCTTAGCTTCAGTATAAAATGGCAACCAGTGTAACCTATTAAAAAGAAGAACCGAATACGATCTTGGCTCGGCATCTAGTATAACTCTGGCTGCCCTCTTCTGAAGTAGAAGAATTCTCAATAAACTGTCTTTACAACACGCATGCCAAACAACACTAACATAATTCATGACAGGCCTTATCATAGAATTATAATATAAGATTATTTGGTCCAAAGGTAAATATGACTTGATCTTATTAAGTACACCAATTCTCTGAGGAAGCTTTTTACATAGTGCATCGACGTGACTTGCAAAGGTCAGCTCACAGTCAACTTCCAAGCCGAGTAACCGCGCAGAATCTACTTGCTCTAACGCTTCGTCGCTAGATGTAACTAAGGACAGCTGCCGTTCTTCGGGAGTTAACTTGTTTTTTAGACGCTTTCCAGTGACAAGCAGAAACTTCGACTTATTTAGTGGAAGTTTATTGCCATTCGCCCAGTCTTCAACGTCCCTCCAAGCACTATTTAACGTATCCTGCAAATTATCAATGGCGCCCACATCATCAGAATAAGACAACGTTGTATCATCTGCACAAAGGTCCACCTGCACATTGGCGGATTGAATATTAGATGGCAAGTCATTGATAAAAATTACGAAAAACAGTGGCCCAAGGATATTACCAGAGGCACACCATGCGGAACATCCAAATAGTCTGAGTCCTGGCTGCCAATGGAAACAAACTGTTGTCTCTCGCTCAAGTAGGAATGAAACCAATTGCTGGCACTCTCACATATCCCATAGGCCTTAAGCTTTGCCATATCACAATCCCATGATCCACCATGTCAAATGCTTTGCGATAGTCTATCAGCACTAACCCACTGACTCGATTATTGTCCAGATTGAACAGGATCTGATCAACAATTCTGATAAGGGTGGTCTCTGTGCCGTGGTATATGCGGAAGCCAAACTGACGAGCATAGAACAGGTTATTGTCACGAAGGTATTTATAAAGGTGGATATGAACATGTCGCTCCAAGACCTTTGAGAGTGCTGGCAAGATGGAGATAGGACGATAGTTGTTAACGTCATCGTGCTCACCAGATTTGAATAGAGGCGTTACCTTGGCCGTTTTCCATCTCTTGGGGAAAACCGATGACCTGAGAGAAATGTTCATGAGCTTGGTAACAGATGGAACGATAATAGTGGCAGCAATCTTCAACATCCTTGCACTAAGCTTGTCCACTCCCATAGCCTTATTAGAGCTTAGGCTCCGTAAGTTGTCAACAATGAAGCCCTTATTCACGGGTGGAATGGAAAACTTTACTTCGGGATCCTTCCTCGAGAGAACAAAGTTCTCAAGCTCTGAGATATCAAACGGTACTTGCGGCAACAAGCTTTTTAAGTCCCTTAGTCGATCAGCAACGGATGCAAAGTGACAATTCAACTGATCAGCAACACCATCGACAGTACAGTTTTTTATTCTTAACCGCATCAGCAGCCACTTTCTTAGCGCCAGCTCCCGTTATAGGTTTAATTGTTTTCCAGATGTTCTTAGGATTGTCTTTACTGTTTTCAAAACAGCCTCGATAAAATTTGAACTTCGCGCTCTTAATCACATTCACGGCTTTGTTCCTCGCTGATTTATAATTGGCCCAATCGGTTGCGTGTTTAGAACACCTCGCTCTCTTTAACAGCACGTCACGGCTCCTTAGCTGATGGATAACCGCTTTAGTCATCCAAGGTGCTTGTATCTCACGAGCTACACGTTTCTGTCGCCAAGGACAATGGGAGTCCAGAACTTTATTGAACAGGGACTCCCACGTGTCCAATATGTTATCCAATTTATAGACATCTAGCCTGAGAAAACAGCCGCCTTTCGTCGCGGTTCACTTCAATCACCCGATCACTAGTATTGGAAATCTGATCAAACACTAGTGAGTTTGAACCAGTGTTTCACCGGCGTATCAAAGCCCATACAGGTGACATAATACAGTTCAATGATTGACTAAACATATCATTAATTATTCATGATTTGAGAATGGCATATCAAAATACCTCATCGTTATCTTTTTTTAGAATCTGGATCATAGTGTAGGCATATAACCAGGACTGACTCATAAATACAAGTTATGCATTTTTGTTACGAATGCCGTATTGTTCTATTTTATTCTATGCATGAAAAACATGATACATTTATAGCCGGTTCTCCTGTCACAATCATGCATTGGCGCAATTTTCTTTGATCCCAATTGATCCGAGTACATGTTTCCTCAGCGGTAATCATGCACTCAATACAATATTAACCGTTTCCCCATCCACAATTCCCTCTTTTGCTCTGACGAAGAGCTAGCGCTCGAAACGTCAGCTGCTACTCGCTTTCCACGGCGGTTAGCATGCCTTAATCGACTTTATAGTTGATTATATACCAGTGTTTATCTTCCCCGTCGACGCAGACCAACACTAGTTTTTACAGGAACTAGTTACCTATCGTATCCTTGCTTAGAACACCCGGGCCCTGCTTGATCCAACACAATGTACCACTGATATTTGTAGTTATTAATATTACTTTTCCACAGTTCTCAGAAATGCGTCGCATTTTTGTATACCACGGGTGTCAAAAAGTAATTCTTGGAACCGCGGGCTTTGCTATGATTTGGCTTCTCATAACTATGATTGGTATAAATTAAAGATCACACTTGACTAATAGGATTTTACGTGAACTGTCGAATTTGGAGTTAACCTAAGTTTTGAAACCTTATCGCTAAGAACAACTCAAGGGAAACAAAAACCCACACGTAGTGAAAGCACGTTCGGGCATGACAAGTGGAACACATTGTCTCGGATGACGTTATGTTTCGATTGTTTTTGGGTTATGAATAAACATGAGACTGCACGCAGCCTGTAGTCGGACCGTATGGAAGTTTATCAGACAACATGTTGAAATAGACCTTCAAACGGTTTTCTGGGAAGAGAACTTTTAAATTAGTAAGAATGCCCGGCAATTTAGGGCTATGCAAAGTCCCGTAAAGTTCCGTACAAACGAACGCAACATTGTTGGCCAACATGTTGGACGAATGTTCAACACTGCATGAAAGAAATTATCACCCAAAATCATCCAACATGGTGGCCAAACGATGTTGGATGGCGATGTTGGACTAGCCTGAGAAAACAGCCGCCTTTCGTCGCGGTTCACTTCAATCCCCGATCACTCTGATCAAACACTAGTGAGTTTGAACCAGTGTTTCACCGGCGTATCAACGGCCCATACAGGTGACATAATACAGTTCAATGATTGACTAAACATATCATTATAATAATTATTCATGATTTGAGAACTAAATAGCCCATCGTTATCTTTTTTTGGAATCTGGATCATAGTGTAGGCATATAACCAGGACTGATTCATAAATACAAGTTATGCATTTTTGTAACTCGATGCCGAATTGTTCTATTTTATTCTATGCATGAAAAACATGCTGTTATGGCCGGTTCTCCTATCCGTACAAATGATTTACTTTCAAAGACTGGATTCAGACTTGTTTCACTTCTCAAATATTCTTTCGAATCTGGTTTCCATTTTGTAAGTTATACTTAAATTAAATTAAGCATCAGTGTTATTCCAAAACTTATTCCTTTATTTTTTAATGGTCTCTTCACTGGCTTGATAAAGAGTTTGAAAAAAAATGTTATAGACTCACCTTGAAAAACCTGGAAAAGCTGGCGAAATATGCTAGTTGTACAAAGCCCTTCAGTTTAATATGATATCTTAATGTCTCTGTCATAGTAATATATCATACGATAACGCTTATGTAAGAAGCAGTTTGTTTGGTTAAAAAAACACTGATTAAAAATGTATTATTGCAATTATTACATTATGAATAATTAATACCGTGCATGTAATTGTGACGATGGAAACACGGAAATGTTTTCCGGTTTCAGAATAATTTAAGTATATAATTACGTATTCATTTTTCAGATAAAAATAAAAGTCATTTGCTAATGTGAAGTTTCATTTTTTTAACACTCTAGAAAGCTTGGTCGATCTTGAAACTGTTGTGCAAAACAGTGAAATTAAATATTTATAAGTTTATAGTCATGTCTTTAATTATAGCGGAATGTTTTGATATCTTACTGAGATGACGTGCCTAAAATTTTCCCAGGGTACGAAAGAGGGGAAAATGGTTGGATGCTTAAAGTGCCCCTACGATCAAATTTTGACATATCAATTTTTTCTCATATTCGTAAAGTAGAGTGGCTATATTATTACCAGTTCAAACCGTTTTTCGATACGACGACGGGAAGTCTTATTATTTTAACTCCGAATCTTGAATTTTACATCCGCTATTACGCGAACCCGTTCCTGTGGGCGAGGAATGCCTGGTCATTTTTTAGCGTACGTGACGTCATACACTTAAGGTTATCGTATACCTTCATGGTACTGTTCCGGATAAAATTAAGTAGCGTCTCGAATATTCGTCGTATTTAGATAAATTATACCTCATTTAAAGCTTATAAAATTGGCTACAACGATATACCTAAGGTTTGTAATTTTGATAAAAGTGCGATTTTTAAATAAACTTCTTTTCCGAACAAGCGAGTTGGTTTCCAAGAGCTACAACTCCACGGCAATTTAATGAATTTAAGATCTGTTTGCTTTTCTGGACTCCCACAGACCTTGTTTACGAAACATTGTCGGCGATTGTGGAAATTCGAAGCCGTTCTGAAGATATTTTGGTCTTCGTGAAACTGCTAACGCGCAATCCAAGTAAGATGCGGGAATCGCTCTCAGCGCCTCTCTTTACAAATTAAAAAAATCACCCGACACTATTTTTTTAGCTGATATAAATTGCGAACAATCTGTGAAAATTTGAAGTAATTCGCACAAATTAGCGTCGAGTTGGAGCTTTTTTCAAACTATGTTTAGAACGAAAATAGAAAGTCAAGAAAACGCTCTGAAAAGTTTTAGCCGGCCGGCGAGACTGATTCTTTTAACCAATGACTGGGAAATGTCACAGTCAAAACTTCCCACAACAATACGTGTGGCTACCATACAAACCTTCACGCGAACTAACATATGTAGAAAGAAAGTGTACCATTTTCCCGCTTTGAAAAGCAAACAAAACGTTTCGTTCAAGTTTGTGCATTGTACAGGACTGTAGCAATTTAACTAACCACAAAGCTGGCATTTCGCTACATTCAAGCCTTCTAGTTGAGTATCAAGAATACGGTTTGTAATTCTCTTCAAGCCTCATGCAAGGATGGTTTGTGTACGTTTTGAGGACAGAAGCTTCTCCGTAATTGTTTGTATCACATGGAATAGCCGGTAAGACCGTACTAGTATAGATTGACCGAAAAATAAGCGGCTACGTTTGCTGAGAACATAGTTTATCATAAATAACTCATATTGCTGTTTCCTATAAACAGATAAACCTATCGATGTAGTATGCCTTTTAATTTACTCAGCTAATTTTATTTTCAAGACAATAAACCACAGAAGAAACCACCAATATTATTTCATGAAGTACCTTGTTTCAGTTGTTTGTGTGTCAAACAGAAACGGGGGGCGCGAAGTTTGGTTCTGTGATAGCCACTGTAAAAGCTGCAGATCAGTCAGTTTCAAAATATTTTTTTAGTCTCTAGTAAATTCTTATCATTCACGATTTCATGTTAGACAAGAGAGCGATTTAATTTTATAGCAATTACATTGTATTTTAGAATGTAGATTCGCCGGAAAATCCGTATTGCCGGGACTCAGATAATTCTCGATCTCTCTTATTTACGAACTAGCAATCCGGGTTTCACTATAAACAATGAACAAACTTAGGACTTATAAACTGCTGATCATTACCTTAGTGATTTCTCCGCTGAATTCTCCCTGTAGCCCGGATCCAGTAACAGCACAACCTGAAAGCCGAACCAGGGAAAATACCCTGGGAAAAAAATTACCCCTAAAAGATAAGAACCCTCTGCTAGCTAGCACTACTTACTAGCAGGCCACTTCCCAAGCGATTTTAGCGACTATTCATTCGTCCAGCTTTCAACTCAGTCGCCAGCGGCTTTATTTCCCCCTAAATCATCAATATAAATATCCGGCAATAAATTTAAACAGAAAGACACATTACTATGTTCTGAAGAATCTGATGCAGATTTTAGGTCGTTATTTACTAAACCACAGCAAAATTCGCAGTGTAAGTTTGTAGACAATATAAGAAGAAATGTATGGGTTCGAAGCAACTTGAGAACGATGCGTTAAGTGTATGACGTCACATACGCTAAAAAATGACTAGGCATTCCTCGCCCACAGGAACGGATTCGCGTAATGGCGGACGTGATTTTGACGGTAAACTCTCTTTAAAATGTGTGGTCTAATTGGCCCCTTTGCAAACTTTTTTCACTAATTTGGATATTTCTGCCACTGTTTGTTCTTATGGAATACAAAAAAGTGGCAAAAGAAATGGTCAAATTTCGTCGTAGTGGCACTTTAAGCCGTGACAGATAACAGCCTACGATAGTGCAAGGCGATCACCCATCCAAATGTTAAGTTTTGGGCCTAACTTTAATCTTTGCACTTAGCGTGAAATACGAAAAAGCTCCGATACTAAACAGACTTGACATTATTAGCATTGTTGTATCTGTGGTGTGATGTCTAAGTTTAGGAGATAATTAACATGCAGCTGCCGGGATACTACCTCTGAGGACAATGCATGGCGTAATATTTTGGTTTGTCTTGCAGTGAGGTGGACTGCAACTGGTTAAAATATTTCTACTTAATAGCAGCTCAATAATGTCATTAATTTATATCTTGATTGCAGCACAACTGGAAATGTCCATGTACTGGCTGGATCAGTACAGATAGGAAGATAACGCACCGAGATTAAATTAAAGTTATCATACTGAACTGAATAGAATGGGATGTTCGTTGTTTAAATCCAAATTCTTTAAGCAAGTTCAACAGGCTACATCAGTGGACACCTCATCGCTCATAGTCACGTACGCCTGGAATGAAAACATATGAGGAACAATGGTAGCTTGGTATACAGTGCCGGTATCAAGGTGTATGTGTTTGCCTTGAAGAAATTTCATTCTATGTCACTCCATCACTCACTAGTGTGGCAATGTAAATAAAGATCAAAGTTTCGTTCTGAATGGTGCGGTGTTCTCAAGACAAATAGTTTACAAAAGCTTCTCAGTTCTTAGAAAACACTTCAATTAAATTCCTCAGCATGAGAAATCAGTGATATACATGTCTGAGCATATCTACTTTGAATGTCACTGAGTACATAATCGCGTTCGCAGAACGCCAATCGATTCGAGATTTGTGTCACGTGATTGTGGACTGCCATTTGGCCCCCCATACATCTTTTTACAGGGGCAAGGCTTCGACCATTGTTTCGTAGCCAATCAGCATAAGCTTACAGCGAAGGCAAACTGCGGCAAACTGCACCAAATCTCCGCGTTTTAAAGACAGAGGATTCTGTGCGCTCAATAAGTACTTTTTTTCTCGTTGCGGCGGATGTGATGCTGCCTCGAAATCTTCTAGGTAACATTTATCGAAGCCTTCAGGAGGTGTGCATGACTCCCCGGCCCTGATCGGTGCTGTGTCGATGAAGAGGCCGACTATTAACCATGATTTGTGGTGGTCGGAATTCATTCAAGCAACCGAGTTATCAGTAATCGTTGAGGCCTCTGGCTACACACCTAACTTTTTTTTATTGTTACAGTTGTAGTGTATTGTTATGTAATACTTAGGGCCGTGAGAGATGATGGTAATTATATATGCAAGATGGCGGACGAAGGCTAGAACGTGTTTGTGTCATGCTTGTATATTATCAGGTTAAATCCGAATACATCCTTGAGTAAGGATACTACAACAGTTATATGCAATTTATTTAGAATGCATTTTTTTTAAACTTGTCAATAAAGCGTACTGTTCAAGTTCTTATGTCACGTCTCTTTTAATACTCTACAGCCCGAGAGGGCAAGCAGGCAAGGGATGACTATTTGACAGCAAAAAGGATCCATCACTCTCGACATCTGTACACGAAAAGATCTCGCATTTGACATAACAAATGTAACTTTTTGTTATTAACATATTTCTTTATCATAAAAACTTTGCTCTGACTCAATAAAAATTCTAATATAATATCTTTCCAGAGCGGGAATTAATATTTTTGGTAAGCGTTTTGTCAAATCTCCACCCCATGCACACTATCCCCTGCCCCTGCCCCTGCCCCTGTGAGTGTTACATTGACAGCTGCATGACCATACTAAAAGAAATCAGGGCTCGCAATTAAAATAAAATACTCGTCACGACTTGAAATTCAAATTTGGTCGCAATTCTGCCATTTTTGGTTGCTAAAACACATTAGATCAATCAGAATACACCCAAATCAGTCTGGTACACATTAGGCAACTATTCTCTCAATCTTTCAGCTCTACCTTCCTTTACGAACGCGCTTTTTTAATCTGTGATTACTACTAGTACTTAACATCGTTTTCATACACAGGAACTGGGGTGCCGGGGTGGTGCAGTGGTAAAGCGCTTCGCCTCTCACCTCTGTGGCCCAGGTTCGATCCCCGGACGTGGTGCCATATGTGAATTGAGTTTGTTGGTATCTCGCCCTTGCTCCGAGGGTTTTTCTCCGGGTTCCCAGTTTTTCCTTCCTCCACAAAAACCCAACACGCTATTAAAAATTCCAATTCGATCTGTGAATTAGCCGGGTCCTGGCTTTAATCAGCCGCATGCAGTGGTTGTTTCAAGTCCCGTTAGAAATTGATCCCGGTTGTGTTACAGTCTTGGGGTGTGACTACCTCGAGTTCCGAGTCCAAAAAGATAATTTAGCTCTTCAGGTAATACACCTAGGCCCGGTTGTTCGAAGCAAGAGTAAGCGCTACCCCGGGGTTAAATCACTAACCCCAGGGTAAACTGTACAGATAATTACAATTACAGATTTAGCGCTATTCTAGGGATATAGTTACCCTTTCTTCGAACAACCGTGTCCTGGGTCCGGTTGTTCAAAACAAGGGTAAGCGCTAACTCGGGGTTAAATCGCTAACCCGACGTCAAAGTGTACAGATTACAGATTTAGTGCTATCGTACGGCTAATTACCAATTGCTTCGAACAATCGGGCCCTGCTTTATGACCTTGATCCAACACAATGTACCACTGATGTTTGTTTATTAATGTTACTTTTCCACAGTTCTCAGAAATTCGTGCCTGACAGAGCTCCATTGACAGAATACTTCTGTTTTCTTTGACTGAGGTAAGATTCAAACCATGTAATACTTTGGTTACATATATACCGTCGTAGCTTTTTAGCTTTTGAAGAAGTGTGCTGTGGTCTAGTATAACTTAGTGCGTCTTCTTAGTTAATCTAGTATAACTTAGTACGTCTTCTTAGTTCGACGTCTAGTATAACTTAGTGCGTCTTCTTAGTTCGTCTAGTATAAAATGCATTATGCGACTGGACGAACTAAGTTCGATAGTACGTCGTTTTGGACGGATTACCAAACTTAGTTCTTCCAGTCGTATAATGCATCTTGTCAGCCCGTTTTTATACTAGGCGAACTATTAAGGAGACGTACTAAGTTGTCTTTGCCTTATACGTGCATGTACACGCATAATGCGTCTCTAGTATAAACACGGTTAATGTAAAAACGAGTTCTGACGTTTTAAAGAGTGCCGCGGACATTTACTTTTGTGGGACGAATATATAGAAAGCGCCTTTATAGATTCGATTGGAAGTAGACACGAGCACGTGATCTTAGTATATAACTAGAAGTTCACTGTGTGAAGGGAAATTAATGCCTGGAATGCTGTTGATTATTCACTGTTTAAAACACGAACAGCAGTGTTTGATCAAGTTTAAAAATTCGATGGCGAAGCCCGAGAATTTTTAGACTTGATAAAACACGTGCTGTGAGTGTTTTAAACGGCTTCAAAAACGCTTTAAGAATGCAATGAAAGAAAGACGCACATCTCAAGGGAATGGTTACTTAATGAACCATTGAACGTTTGTATTCACAACGCCATGCAAAATATTCGAGTAATCACCTCCTGCAATTACAAACATCTCAAGGGGATGACATGAAGAAATTACCATACTATGTTGTTTGAAGCGGTGTTTCGGAATGCAAGAAGAACCTGCACCTGAAGGATTTGGTGTCGTGGTTGACCTCGATAAAGTTCAAGACTTGGAAAGCGATGTGACTGACATGACGGTAGACTCTAAATTTTTGACTCCGGCACAAAATATGTAAGTTTAATGCACGTTTTTATTATTTTACGGCTTTGAGTTTGGTTTAATGGTCGCTACATGCACACGAAGGGACAAGTCCCTGGGACTTGTCCCCTAGGCCTCGTCTGAACTAGGAAAAATATTGTCGCGGGGACTTGTCCCTTCAAATCAAACTGGTTTGAATTGAGGGGACTAGTCCCGGCGACAAAATGACAAGATTTTTCCTAGTTCACACGACTGAGGGAAATTGTCCCTGGGACTTGTCCCTTCGTGTGTACGCAATAAGGGATTTGTCCCCGGGACTTGTCCCTTCGTGTATGCCGACCTTAATAATTGGAACTAAACAGTGGCTCGGTTAACAAGTAATGGTAGTTGGATAACTTCATTTTAGAAATATTATCTGTGTATCTCGGTAGTCTGCTGATATTAGTAAATTTAGTGCAAAATTTATTATCTAGGTACCTTACGTTCCGTGTACTTTTTGCTATCTTTGGGTCTTTATCAGTGAATTCTTAATTAGGATGAAACTTTATATAAAATTTCATGTTCATTAGTATTCTTTATATAAAACGTTCATCCTAATAAGCAATTCAATAAGAAAGCCGAAAATCAATAGAAATTCCATTGTCTCAATCATTAACCCCGTTTCCCCCTGGGACAGAATTCAAATCCCTCCGCGGGCTTTTTAGAATGATGAGATTTTATCAGGTTTAAAGGAGCATGCACGTGACTGATTTGCTTCATCTGATTGGACAAAATGCTAATTAATTATTCATGAGTTTTTGAAATATTAATAGTGTGCGTGCTATCAAGAGCATGCATGGCTTCATAACAACTTACATTGACAGAGTCAACCTGGCAATACAGATTGAATTAACCAGATTTAACTTCTGGCCGGTCATACGTAGTATCAGTTGTTACGTAAATGTGGCTTGTCCGTCTGTCAAAAAGAAGTTCGATCATTTGGAACTCTTTGAAAACTCCATTTTACTATAACATTTTTTAAATGGATTTTTAACATGATTAAATAAAATAAATGAATACATGCCGTTGAATACGACTTAAAATGTGTGTCGCGTCTTTTAAAGGGACTGTGTCATGGTGAGAGACCATTACATTAGATGTCCGCGCCGGACACGGTCATTATCAGCGATTCTCATATGAACTGACGAACCTCCCGCACATGTGGGATGGTAAAATCAAAGCAAATATTCAAAAATGACTAATAAACTGTGTAAATATACAGTATTCAAGTAAAAGACTTGCAATCAAGCATTGGAGGAGGGGAGTTTAACTGTTTTAACCCACCAATCGAACACTGACTCCATACATGCGTAGTACCATAACATAGCCCCTTTAAGACCATTATATATAGGTTCCAGATGTTAGGTCTCGTTTGACGTTAATCAAAATGGCCCTGACCCTCATATTGATTTTTTTAAAGCAGAAACCCAACACTCTTTTGTAGCAAGTCACCATGTTTGAGAGTGTCAGGTTATTCGTAATTGTTGATTAAATTCGCATGTTATATCCAATGGTGCTACGTGCATGTCTGCTCTGTTAATTGAGCAAAACTGTGACATCATTATGCCATTTAATTTTGAAGGCTTTGAGTCAAGACGTCAATCTTATTTTAACATTTCAGCTGTTGTTGTTAACATTTCCTTGAACGACTCGTAATCTTCGACGGAGAATGAAGCGTCGAAAATACCACGTTCTTCCAACTCTTGCACAGACGGCAACTTTAATCCTTCAACTGGCGGATGTGCCCTACTATTTCTTATGCCGCGGATGTGTTTCATTGCCTTCAGGTGGTCTTCCGTGAGCCCGATAACTGTTGTAATGTAGTTGTATCGTTTCCAGGCGTTGTCACTTTCATCGGACTTCACATTTCTCTTGATCAAACTTTCCATACTTTCTTTATTTGCCTTGCAGTGTTGCAGTTTTTTTGATGAGATATGTGGCAACACAAATCGGCAGATGTTGGTATGGATTTGCTGCGATAGCTGCCCTGAAATGATGTGATACATTGAGTCTTGCGATGACATCAACTCCTCCATTCTTGATTTAAGGGCGGCGACCTCTGACCTCAGAACCTTTATTTCTGACTCGAGCTCTTCAATGCGATCACTTTTCAACTTGAACTTCTTTTCGAGTGCTTCGACCTCTTGCTTCAAGGCCTCGATTTTCCTCGAATCAATCCCGCGAGTCTTCACTTCATCTTGAAGCTCTGTTAATATTTTTGTCAAATTCACGATCTCTTCACTTGCACCTTTCCTTTCCTCTGATTGTGTCTGTTCTTGTTCTGGTTGAAAATAGATTACTTCACCAGAGTAAACTATAGGTTCTTGCATTTTAATGCTGTTGTATTCGCTCCCCTGATTCGGCGGTTTAAGCAGTGGAATCGATATACCTGAACTGGTGCTTTGTCAGTCTTTTTCGAAACGGAATAGAAAACCTGCAAGTGTGAAAGATGGAAACATTATTAAGTGCATGTGTGACCTGAACTGAAACAGAATTCAGTGTCTAGAAAAGCCGCTCGCACCGGCTAGAGGACGATTAATTAAAAGTAAATTTAACGTCGGCCTTCAGTCAATGATCGGCCAAAAACTTCCCGCTGAAAAGTGTGAATCTTTACGATGGCAATTCGATTGTCACATGCAATACCCGCGAACCACCTTAATTTCTATAGTGAATACATAAAGACTATTGGTCTAGGAATATTTGCCGTTGGAGCCGAGCAAGGAAGCTCTGATGCAGCGACAGCTATAAGATTACATTTTCGTAGAAATTAATGATCAGATTACATCACTATTTGATTGACTGTGGTTCTTCAAAAACTCGGTCAAAAAAATGGAGAAACAGGCACGAAAATCTAGTCTCTAAAATAGCCATTTTGATGCATTGTGAGGGGGAATCACCATCTCGGAATAAGTTTTAGTAATAAAATTAATATTCTTAGATCTGTGATTATTGACAAATATTCTACATTTTATTCCTATTTCATTTGGGGGGAGGGGGGGGGGGGGTGTAACTGCCCCCTTGCCCTATATATGCTAGGTGTGGCATGTTTTTGTTATTCCCGAGTTTAAACTGACATGCAATTATCTTGCAAATGCTTTTTTAATAAATCGTTTTCTTCTGTATTGACCCTTAATATATACTAGTCATACGATCTGAAAATCTTTTGTCTGCTTTCAGATGTTTTTGATAATTTTTAAAATATATTATTTGAGGGCGTAAAATCGTAGGTCCCATATCGGCCTCAAGTTTATCAGTCTCACCAGACTGTCATGAGTTACAGACGTTAAGTACTGTTTAATGTTTTATCAATTTTTAGACTTGATAAAACACGTGCTGTGAGTGTTTTGAACGGCTTCAAAAACTTACAATGGTACTTAATGAACCATTGAACCTTTGTATTCACAACGCCATGCAAAATATTCGAGTAATCACTGCCTGCGATTACGAACATCTCAAGGGGATGACATGAAGAAATTACCATACTATGTTGTTTGAAGCGGCGTTTCGCAATGCTGTGTGGCAAAGAAGGGAGGAATAACCTGCACTTCAAGGTTTGGTGTCGTGGTTGACATCGATAAAGTTCAAGACTTGAAAGCGATGTGACTGACATGACGGCAGACTCTAAATGTTTGACTCCGCCGGCACAAAATATGAAGAGGATGTTTGTAAGTTTAATGCACGTTTATTATTTTACGGCTTTGAGTTTGGTTTAATAATTGGGACTAAACAGTGGCTCGGTAAACAAGTAATGGTAGTTGGATAACTTCATTTTAGAGATATTTTCTGTGTATTTCGGTAGTCTGCTGATATTAGTAAATTTATTGCAAAATGTATTATCTAGGTACCTTACTTTTTGCTATCTTTGGGTCTTTATCAGTGAATTCTTAATTAGGATGAAACTTTATATAAAATTTCATGTTCATTAGTATTCATTATATAAAACGTTCATCCTAATTAGCAATTCAATGAGAAAGCTGAAACATCCATTGTCTTAATCATTTTAATTTAATGATTAAAACCCCGTTTCCCCCTGGGGCAGAATTCAAATCCCTCCGCGGGCTTTTTAGAATGATGACATTTTATCAGGTATAAAGGAGCATGCACGTGACTGATTTGCTTCATCTGATTGGACAAAATGCTCATTAATTATTCATGAGTTTTTGAAGTAATGTATAAAGAATTCGTCGCCGATCTTTATCCGATTTACAAACTCGAGCTGAAAGCGAGAGTTTGTAAATCGGATAAAGATCGGACACGAATTCTTTATATTACTTATCAAACGTCTACATGTAGAGAGTCTTGTTTTCAGTTATTTTGGCGATACGACTTATTTTGGCCGAGAAAATCGAAGCCAAAGTTTATGTAAATCAGGACGAAATCTGTATCAGATTTAAAGATCACTTATCGGTCGGTGATTTCCTTTGTTTTTGCTTCATGAATTATTAATGAGTTTGATAAAGATAGTTGCTTTACTTTACTTTACTTAATTGAAAAAAAAAACTACTAAGAGTTTTCCGATCTGTGTCCAGAACAGCTTGTAAAATTCTGCCGTTAAACCATCGTTTCCTGGGGCCTCGTTATTTTTAAAAGTCGAAAGGATATTAAAGCGTTCTGCCTGATTAAGATCACCTTCGCACAAATTTAGTTTCAGTTGTGAAATTTTAGGAGTTAGTTAAGAAAGGGCAGGATAGTTCGTCAATACACACGTCTAAATTATAACTGTAAAGATCATAATAAAAAGATTGTATCTCGCTCATAATAGTACTATATGCCTTCCTACACTGAGGTATGGGGATCTCGACCGTACGAAGACGGAGGAGTCTGGAGTAAGGCAAAGTTGCTCTAAAAGGGGGCTGGGCGGGAGGGTCGCTCCCGACGTCGACTTGTCAGAAATGTTGTCAGAAGTGACTGTTAAGCCGTTGCGCAAGGGTATTTAAGTCCTATGAGCCAAATACCCGGATGGACGCGGTCAGCGAACTAGATAAACCGGAATATTGTGCGCGGGCTGCTCTCCCCAGAGAACCCGAGTGGAATGCATAGTCTTTGGGTTTGTTGTTTCTTTGCCACTGTCATCAGTAATCTTACTTTTTTTTCTTTTTAGAGTTTTCAAGGTTTAAACAGGGTTTTTTTCCGCCGTATTCATACCAGGATGCGCGTGAGCGTATAATCGCTCCTTTAACAATATAGCCATACTCATGCTCGTATTCCATTTTAGCACATTCTAGCTCTTCAAAGTTCTTAGATGTTGGTGATTTTGCACATAACTCTTCGTATGATTTCATTTTGTTTCCGGCAATCGACTGCATTGTTCTTTTTTTTTTTACGACCTTTCTTTTTGCTGTAGGTAATAGTCTCTTGGCCATGGCGGATTTTGTACTTCAACCAATCCCATTCTACCCTTAAATCGCTAAAATTATTTGTCTCTACGCACCATTCGTGGAATTTATCTTTTATTTTATTTGTATATTTTTCATCTTCTAGTAGAGAATTATTAAATTTCCAAAACGACGGGCCATATTTGTTTTCATCTAAGCTATTGTTATCAATTATTACCGCTGAGTGGACTGTTTTTATAGCAGTTTTAATGTCTGTCTTGTCTTTGTCGTCTTGGGGTGAGTTACTATATAACTAACCAGTAGTCAAGCCGTCTTTGGATCACTGGAGATCTTTGTCGCCAAGTAAACCTCAGTTTTATTTTCAGGATTTCTTATTCTCCAAATATCTATCAAATCATTCACGATAATTATATCCTCTACATCCTTAGCCGATTCTTTGAGTTTTGTATTCCCACCCTAACAATCTAATACTGGGTCTAGCGTAACATTTAGGTCGACCCCTAACAACAGCTTTTGTTCTGTATCATTTCCCTTTACTTTGATTATTTCAGATATTTTTCTAAAGAAAACTTGTTGTTCTGTAATTTTATTCGGTGCATAAATACTAATTAGCAGAAAAGAGGTATCCTGAATAATGGACCTGCCTTCCACATCAGACTGCAATGTTTGTAGTTTGAAATCAAGAGTTTTCCGAACAACACGGCGACTCCTCGACTGTGACTAGAGCCATGAGCAAGAAACATATCTCCGCCCCATTGTTTTTTCATAAATCTTCGATTTCTTTTCTTGCAGAAAACAAATATCAGCTTCTTGTTTGTGTAGCCAACTGAAAATATTTATATAAAATGTAAATATTCAGTGATAAGCTAGTTTAAAAAGATATGACTTCAAATGGCGCTTTAAAATGTCAATTGAGTCTATTTGTATGAGTTCACGTGGCAGCGCGTTCCAAAGTTTGGGAGCAACGGCGACGAAGGCTCTGTTTCCAAAGTCCTCCTAGTAATAATTCTCGGAGCACATAAAAGTAGTTCATTGGAACATCTAAGATTATACTGTGATGACTTAGTATCTAAGCGGCCTATTAGTTATTGAGGCAGAGATTTAAATGTAAATAAGATTGCCTTGAATTGTATACGAAATCTGACTGACAACCAGTGCAGATCAAAAAGGATCGTATCGGTGTAATGTGACAGTCTAGGTGCCATGCAGACAACTCTGGCAGCAGCGTTCCGAACACGCTGTAGCTTATCTAACTGGTAGCTAGGTAACCCATACAACAAACTATTGCAGTAGTCGCCACGATTAGTAATGAAAGCATGTACAAGTATTTCCGCAGTTTCAACTGACAGAAACTTCCTTATGCGCCTAATGTTATGCAGTTGGAAAAATTAAAGGCTTCCAACAGTTCCCTTTATAGTTCTGTAATATAATGAGCAGATCAGTTTTGGGAAGGAGGGTATATAACCAACAGGCATTTCAGTTAATAAATACCTGATAATTTGGACGCGAGCTGCGATAAAGAGCCGCAGGGTAGAATGAACAGTAGAGAAATATATCATATGATAGCTCCATCATAGGTAAGTGGACAGGATACAACTTATAATATGGGACAAATATAAACATATATTTGAGACACTCATCTATTAGTACTCTGAACCTGGAGAACAGCAGATTAAATTGTAAGCGTGCGGTACATGAATGAGTAGAGGTCAACTTCTTTAATTTGCATACACGAGAAATATATATACTAGGGGATCAGAGAATGCATGTCACCGCGCTATCGGCCACTCCTAAAGACTGCTAAATTCAGCTAATAATTCTTCCCTTCGGTTATTACTAAAAGGATTTCAAATGAAAGTGTATCTCATCTTCAATCTCATGTGGCCCGAGTGAAAGCCCAGATGGGCTCTTGTTGCTATTAAATTGTGCGAAGAAAGCACCAAACCGCGTTGTGTGAGACACGGTAACTCACCGTTCGCAATTTCTCAGAAAACGGTGTCCCACTGGTCATCTCACAAACAATATATACCTAACAATAGCACGTCTTTGCATACATGGCGAGCGAACTCTACCTATACACGTAACAAAGTCTGGAAAAGGCACTGAGTCATGCCGGCTTTTACTACTCACAGGATCCTAAAGTTCTAAGGCGCTTAACATACAATTTACATACTGAATACCAAACGTCAAAACTAAGAAAAAACTAAGTAAAAACGTTAAGATAAAAAAACCTGTCTAAAAACTGAGATTTCTGTCTTAAAATACTAGATTTAAAAGAACTAATACTAGTGCTACATCTAGTGTGAATTTTTTAGCCATTCCACAATCTAGGAGGGCAAACAGAAAATGCCCAATCTCAATAGGCTTTAAGATGAGAAGAAGGAACCTGAAGTACATTGTACACAAGTTTTCAAACTTCCAGGACTTCTCTCAGTGCTTGCCAAACCGTACTTCTTTCTCTCATAATTTAGTTTTCAGATCAGTTACTGTTACGGAGGTACGCTGATTCGTCGGACCAAATATTGTACCACGTGGATTTGTGTGCTCGAGCGATAAACCAGTAGGCATGCGCATTTGGGTGCCATACCTAAATTGCCTACCTGGGCCGGGTTGTTCAAAGCCCGATTAGTGCTAATCCAGGGTTAATTTCCATGACAACCAATAGGTTATGTGCAGAGTTAATCCAGGATTAACACTAATCGGGCTTTGAACAACCCGGCCCAGGAATATAACTATTTAACAAATCACTAATGTAACTAGGCAAGAGACAATCTAATTAATATCAAATTATTAAGTTCTTTGAAAGTAATTAATGAAATCTGAAAAACAATGCGTTGCGTAACTGGAAGCCATGCAGTGAAGTTCTCTAAGTATAATCTCATCTGGACTTTCGCAATTGTATTTATCCACTCCGGGGAGAGGCGGGGAAGGGACATTCGACCCGAAACGCAAGTTAAGTACAACGAAGTCGCTTTTCTGGGCCATTTTTGTAGGAAACGATCCCAACTTTTGTCATATCATCGCTAGATTTTTTTATGCATAATGAGAGCGCTAGAGATAAATTGTTTTTCCAGGAGCTGTAAACACTAAATAAATCAAGCATGATAAATACAAAATGAAATGTTTGCAGAATCTGTACATGCAGATATATTTCCATATCCTATTGGGTGGGGATTTGTAATACCCCTCCCCCTTGAAATTTCTGTCGCCACCAGTGGTGGGTATGGATATTTTCTGGAAATCCACAATAGCCATAGTATCATTGTGCATATTATAGCAATAATGATATTTTTCAATCAAAGTGAAGTATTCACTATGTATTTTATACCATCGGTGGGTAATGAGGCTCCTGGCATAGGCGAATAACCTACTTTTAACCTACTATTGAGGATCAAATATGTCTGCCTTGAAGTGTCCACAATTGAAGACACATGTCACTAATTAGAATAATTACCGCAGTGAATTTGTTGCGAAATAAAAAATTGTACCATTGCAATTAAGTCAAGAAACTATAATCAACCCCTAGCAGATAGAAAGAAGTTATCGAAAGTACAGTTTCATAAATATCGCTTTATTTGTTCACGAGGAATATTTAAAAAAATCAAAAAGTGTCAATAATTTAATATAGCAACATACTGTACATGTATTGTGAGAACGCCATGAAACATGAAAACCAAGAACCAAAGTCATACATATAATTATTTTTCGTGATCTGCTCTTTAAGAATGTTGGCCGTTTCTAAAATAACTAATTGTTTGCAAGAAGACGTTAACAACAAGTGAGGTATCGTTAAAAAGTATGTAATAAAAGTGGTATATAATCACTTTTTTAGTCGTTTCGTAAACAGGAAGCGACAATAACTGTAGTGGCGGGCCAGCGAAGACTATATACCCGGGTCGCGCGCCAGTTCTAAGAGAAAACATTATCTTCGAGAATGGTCTGCCGAGCCATGATGCCTCAACACCCTGGAGTTATTGTTCAGTTCTAGTAACTTTGAAATAGCCCACATCTGAGATATGCCTCACTTCCTATACGTACAAAGGAATCAATACGAGGCTCGTGCATAATGTTCAGTCGTTCGTGACAAACTACAGAAGTTCTGTAGTCTTGTCAGGAACGACTGAGCATTATGCATAGGAAGTGGGGTTTGAGATGGGACGAAAGTTGGGATATTTCGCATGGTTTGCATGCACCTTGCAGTTATCACCATGTACTACTGAGAGATTTCTGATAGACTACAAGCTCACCAACAAAACTCTTACAAGATTAAACTCTGTTTGATATCTGAATATTAAACTATAAATTGACCTCTGTCGTATTTAAAAAATAACTCGTCGAGATCACTCGGAACTAGTGTTTCAGAGCTTGAATTAAAATATTCTGGGGAGAGGGTGAGGGGCACATATCTTTGTAGTTTTACGCAGCTTTCTCACTCAACCCGCCTTTCCTAAAATCATCGATCCCAAGAAAGGGATCAAGTCAAACAAATATAATTGTTTCAAATAACTAATATAAAACGAATAAATAAATAGCTTGGAATTATTATCACTGAATATAAAATGCACCCTGATTGTCACCTTTCGCAATACAAACCATATATAAGTGGCAAGAAAATACAACCAACCTAGTAGGCCTTTAAGTATCAGCCAACATCAGTCCCTTGGAACGTAAGGTGTGAAGTACATTGATATATGCATCAACGAGTTACCCGTTGGGTTCCTATGCTTTATGTTCGCGTCGAAAAATAGCCATTTTACAAAGCTTTGGCATGTCAAACTTTGAGTCTAGTTGCTGTTCTGCGCAATCTTTGCGGCTGTCTTTCTCCACATTTCCTTGAGCGTCTCGTATTCCTCCCCAGTGAACGTAATTTCGTCGATGATACCATCATCTTTCAATTCGTCTATTGTCGGTAAATCGTCTTCTTTAATTGTTGGATGTGCCTTTTCATTTCTTGTCTTCTGCATGTCTTTGAATATTTTAAGATGCGTGTTCTCCAGTCCGATGTCATTTTTGATGCAGTCATACCTTTGTGTGGCTTCTTCTCTTTTTTCTTCCGTTGCTAATTTATAGATGTATATTTCAATATTTTTCACTTTGCAGTTTTGCAATCTTTTTGGCGGAACTTGCAACACATATTGGCAAATATTAATTTGAATAATCTGGAACAGCTGTCCCAATTTGATGCGATGCACAGATTCTTGCGATTGTTTTAGTTTTTTAACATCTGACTTCAGTTGTTCGATTTCTTTTTCAAGTTGTGCAATGCGATCATTTTTCAACTTGAGCTGCTCTTTAAGGGCTAAGATGTCTTCCTCCGACATTGTTAGAAATGTCATCAGTGGACACCTTATCGGTCATGTAGTCTCGTACGCCTATTAGGAACAATGGTAGCTTGGTATACAGTGCCTGTACCAAGGTGTATGTGTTTGCCTTGAAGAAATTTCATTCTATGTCACTCCATGTGGCAATTTAACTTATTCAGTTCCAAGTCTATGAGAGTAAATAAAGATCAAAGTTTCGTTCTGAATGGATGCCGTGTGCTCAAGACAAATAGTTTACAAAACTAGCTTCTTCTTAGAAATTAAAACACTTCAATTAAATTCCTCAGCATGACACTAAATCAGTGATATACATATCTGGGCCTAATCTACTTTGAATGTCACTGATAGGCATCAAGGAAGTACATAATACTTTTTGATGTCAATAACATCGTTTTCATACACAGGAACAGGGGAGCCGGGGTGGCGCAGTGGTTAAGTGCTTCGCCTCTCACCTCTGTCGCCCAGGTTCGATCCCGGGACGTGGTGCAATATGTCAGTTGAGTTTGTTGGTATCTCGCCTTTGCTCCGAGGGTTTTTCTCTGGGATCTCCGGTTTTCCTCCCTCCACCAAAACCAACACGCTAAATTCCAATTCGATCTGTAAATTAGGTGGGTCCTAGCTTTAATCAGCCCCGGTGGTTGTTTCAAGTCCCGTTAGAAATTGAGTGTTGTGTTACAGTCTAGGGGTGTGGCGGTGTAGCTACTTCCATCCTCAAGAAAATCGCAATACAATTTGAATATAGTACTGATGCCTTCGACTGGCACCAAAACGACACAAAATTGCTCAATCCTGTTGGACTGAACGGAAGGAAAACTCGAGTGGTGACACTGTCAACGTATCTCACCCTAGCTTTGGGTGCTAATGCATTGGGGGTAGAAGCGGAATATTTTCACTCTAAAAATTCCGTATTCCTCTGCTCTCCTGAGGTAAATATTCCCATTCCCTACTAAAATTTTTTTGGATATTCCTTATTCTTTTTAATTTTCATTGAAATATTCCGTATTCAGTATATTTTTCAGGCAAATATTCAATATTCCTCAGTTTTCAACCACGATATTCAATATTCAATATTCCGCTTCTACCCCCGATAATGCAGATTCTTGTACCTTCGATTAAAACATGTACAAAGCAACAAGTGCTAGATTTTGAAACATATGAAACTAGCATATCGTATTCGAACGATATGGTAAAAACGCTGAAAATATTCATTCCTTAAGATCCAACATTAGCTCAATCTACATAATTCGTTCAACTGCAATCAATTGTCACATAATCATGTAATTACAAGACTAAGTTTATGCTTTTCTCAAAACCAAATACAGAAATATGGATAACTTCAATTTTCAAGTGCAAATCAGCGAATTTATAATTCTAAGGAAGAACTAATCAGATGTTGATCGAACAATAATGATAGATAAACGCTCAAATAAAAGATATTGACTTGTCCCCATCTGTAATGCTTTATTTAAGATACTTTATTAGCAACAATGCCTTAGTATATTCTACGAAATAAGTTTGGACTATTCCTATATAAGGCCTTCTGGATCTCCATTTTCTGCAGATATCACAACCTCGAGTTCCGAGTCCAAAAAGATAATTTACTCTTGAGGTAATACACATGGGTCCGGTTGTTCAAAGCAAGAGTAAGCGCTACCCCGGAGTTAAATCGCTAACCCGACGTCAAAGTGTACAGATTACAGATTTAGTGCTATCGCACGGTTACTCTTGCTTCGAACAATCGGGCCTTGTTTGGTGACCTTGATCCAACACAATGTACCACTGATGTTTGTTTATTAATGTTACTTTTCCACAGTTTTCAGAAATTCGTCGCATCTTTCTTTGACTAGCTACATTTTAGACATCTTCCCGCGCGTGGCAAAATTCTTGGAACCGCGTGCTTTGCTATGATTTGGCTTCTCGTAATCTAACTGACTAATAGGTGAAAATATGATTGGTATATAAAAGATCATTCTTGACTAATAGGATTTTACTTATCACTGATGCAGGTTTCACGTGACATATATACCCTGCTGATTGGCCTTCTGTATGCAAAACATTAATTGCTATTAAATTGTGCGAAGAAAGCTCCAAGCCGCGTTATGTGAGACTCGATTCACAATTTCCCAGAATTCGAAAACGGTGTCCCGCTGATCTCACATCACAAAGAATATATACCTAACAATAGCACGTCTTTGCATACATGGCGACCTAGACTTTCTCAAAGTCCTTCTTAGCCCCCCTGCACGAAGGACTTTTCCAACTTGCAGCGCGCCAAATTTACCGGTTGATTTTCCAACTGGAGGCGTGGCTTATGACCTACTAAGATTTGCCCAATCACAAAGCGTCAATTCTTCAGACATTGTATGTTGACGTGTCAAGCCAGTTGACCGTGGATATCGTATTTACAATTTGATTGTACTTAGAAAGATTTTGTCAAAGGCGCGAAATGTAAGCTCCGCCCCTGAAACGTGTTTTCGCGCCAAAAACATAATCCCCCGATTCAATTTCCTGCAAGTGAAACTAGTCGAACTCGCCTCTCGCTTCGATTCTCGCGCTCGATTTTTGACCCAGTAATCGCTTACCCAGTGACTCAGCGAGTTCGACTTGGAGCAAGTCTAATGCGACCGAACTCTACCTACACGTAACGGGAAAGGCACAAAGTTATGCCGGCTTTTACTACTCACAGGATCCTAAAGTTCTAAGGCGCTTAACATACAATTTACATACTGAATACCAAACGTCAAAAATAAGAAAAAAATAAGGAAAAAAGTTAAGATAAAAAACGCCTGTCTAAAAATATGTCTGTCTTAAAATACTGGATTTAAAAGAACTAATACTAGTGCTACATCTAGTGTGAACTTTTTAGACATTCCACAATCTAGGAGGGCAAACAGAAAATGCCCATCTCAATATAGGCTTTAAGATTAGAAGAATACATTGTACACAGGTTTTCAAACTTCCAGAACTTCTCTCAGTGCTTGCCAAACCGTACTTCTTTCTCTCATAATTTAGTTTTCAGATCAGTTACTGTTACGGAGGTACGCTGATTCGTCGGACCAAATATCAGGTACCACGTGGATTTGTGTGCTCGAGCGATAAACCAGTAGGCATGCGCATTTGGATGCCATACCTAAATTGCCTACCAGGAATATAACTATTTAATCACTAATGTAACTAGGCAAGAGACAATCTAATATCAAATCATTAAGTGCTTTGAAAGTAATGAATGAAATCTTAAAAACAATGCGTTGCGTAACTGGAAGCCAGTGAAATTCTCTAAGTAATCCCATCTGGACTTTCGGAATTGTATTTGTCCCGGCACTCCGGTGAGATTCGACCCGAAACGCAAGTTAAGTACAACGAAGTCGCTTTGCTGGGCCATTTTTGTAGGAAACGATCCCAACTTTTGTCATATCATCGCTAGATTTTTTTATGCATAATGAGAGCGCTAGAGATAAATTGTTTTTCCAGGAGCTGTAAACACTAAATAAATCAAGCATGATAAATACAAAATGAAATGTTTGCAGAATCTGTACATGCAGATATATTTCCATATCCCATTGGGTGGGGATTTGTAATACCCCTCCCCCTTGAAATTTCTGTCGCCACCAGTGGTGGGTATGGATATTTTCTGGAAATCCACAATAGCCATAGTATCATTGTGCATATTATATATGATACTTTTTAATCAAAGTGAAGTATTCACTATGTATTTTATACCATCGGTGGGTAACGAGGCTCCTGGCATAGGCGAATAACCTACTTTTAACCTACTATCAAATATGTCTGCCTTGAAGTGTCCACAATTGAAGACACATGTCACTAATTAGAATAATTACCGCAGTGAATTTGTTGCGAAATAAAAAATAGTACCATTGCAATTAAGTCAAGAAACTATAATCAACCCCTAGCAGATAGAAAGAAGTTACCAAAAGTACAGTTTCATAAATATCGCTTTATTTGTTCACGAGGAATATTTAAAGAAATCAAAAAGTGTCAATAATTTAATATAGCAACATACTGTCAGTACCTGTATTGTGAGAACGCCATGAAACATGAAAGTCATACATATAATATTTTTTCGTGATCTGCAAGAAAACGCTAACAACAAGTGAGGTATCGTTAAAAAGTATGTAATAAAAGTGGTATATAATCACTTTTTTAGTCGTTTCGTAAACAGAAAGTGACCATAACTGTAGCGGCGGGCCAGCGAAGACTATATACCCGGGTCGCGCGCCAGTTCTAAGAGAAAACATTATCTTCGAGAATGGTCTGCCGAGCCATGATGCCTCAACACCCTGGAGTTATTGTTCAGTTCTAGTAACTTTGAAATAGCCCACATCTGAGATATACCTCACTTCCTATACGTACAAAGGAATCAATACGAGGCTTCGTGCATAATGTTCAGTCGTTCGTGACAAACTACAGAAGTTCTGTAGTCTTGTCAGGAACGACTGAGCATTATGCATAGGAAGTGGGGTTTGAGATGGAACGAAAGTTGGGATATTTCGCATGGTCTGCATGCACCTTGCAGTTATCACCATGTACTACTGAGAGATTTCTGATAGACTACAAGCTCACCAACAAAACTCTTACAAGATTAGTATGTAGTTATGATATTGAATCATGTTTGCCGCGTAGCACTAGTAAGTGTAAAGAATGTAATATATAAAGTGGTAAGCTGTAGTGCTAAGTGTGCACGCCCTACGAGGGAAAGAGAAAAAATATCTGACCCAAGTGGGACTCGAACCCAACGACCTCCAGGTTACATGTCTGGCGCTCTACCAACTGAGCTATCAAGTCCGATAATGGCAGATGAGAGCAATCGTGGGTATTGGTGCGTTATATGGGGTCACGGCGATTATATATGTATATGTAGTTATGATATTTAATCATGTTTGCCGCGTAGCACTAGTAGCACTAGTAATCTTACAAGATTAAACTCTGTTTGATATCTGAATATTAAACTATAAATTGACCTCTGTCGTATTTAAAAAATAACTCCTCGAGATCATTCGGAACTAGTGTTTCAGAGCTTGAATTAAAATGTTCTGGGGAGAGGGTGAGGGGCACATATCTTTGTAGTTTTACGCAGCTTTCTCACTCAACCCGCCTTTCCTAAAATCATCGATCCCAAGAAAGGGATCAAGTCAAACAAATATAATTGTATCAAATAACTAATATAAAACGAATAAATAAATAGCTTGGAATTATTATCACTGAATATAAAATGCACCCTGATTGTCACCTTTCGCGATACAAACCATTATATATAAGTGGCAAAAAAATACAACCAACTTAGTAGGCCTTTAAGTATCAGCCAACATCAAGTACCAGCCAACATCAGTCCCTTGGAACGTATTACTAAGGTGTGAAGTACATATATATGCATCAAGGAGTTACCCGTTGGGTGCCTATGCTTTATGTTCGTGTCGAAAAATAGCCATTTTACAAAGCTTTGGCATGTCAATCTTTGAGTCTAGTTGCTGTTCTGCGCAATCTTTGCGGCTGTCTTTCTCCACATTTCCTTGAGCGTCTCGTATTGCTCCCCGGTGAACGTAAATTCGTCGATGATACCATCATCTTTCAATTCGTTTATTGTCGGTAAATCGTCTTCTTTAATTGTTGGATGTGCCTTTTCATTTCTTGTCTTCTGCATGTCTTTGAATATTTTAAGATGCGTGTTCTCCAGTCCGATGTCATTTTTGATGCAGTCATACCTTTGTGTGGCTTCTTCTCTTTTTTCTTCCGTTGGTAATTTATTGATGTATATTTCAATATCTTTCACTTTGCAGTTTTGCAATCTTTTTGGCGAAACTTGCAACACATATTGGCAAATATTAATTTGAATAATCTGGAACAGCTGTCCCAATATGATGCGATGCACAGATTCTTGCGATGATTTAAGTTTTTTAACATCTGACTTCAGTCCCTGAACTTCTGACTTGAGGCCGTGAGCTTGTGAGTCCAGGCGCTTAATGTTTGAATTCAGTTGTTCGATTTCTTTTTCAAGTTGTGCAATGCGATAATTTTTCAACTTGAGCTGCTCTTTAAGGGCTAAGATGTCTTCCTCCGAGTCATTCCTGAGTTTCTTATTCTGTTCTTCAAGGTGCGTTATCATTTTAACTAAGGTCACGATATCTTCCCTTGCACTTTCCCATTTCTCCGTTTCTTTCTGCAATTGTCTTCGAAGACTGAGATGAAATTCTTCAGTAGGATCACTTTCCATCTTTGGATTTGGTTGCGACGATGGACGTGAGGTTTCTTTCTGCAATTGTCTTCGAAGAAGATGAAATTCTTCAGTAGGATCACTTTTCATCTTTGGATTTGGTTGGGACGATGGACGTGAGGTGTCTGGACTTTCCATAGTCAGCCTGTTGCACTTGTGCTCTTCTATTAAGCCGGGACAATAGGGACTGTAGTGACCTCAAAACGTGTCCGTTTTAAAAATGTAGAGGCTTTTGGTCTGTCAGTACGACAACAAAGGCCGTAATAACGAAGTGTGCTTGTTAAGCGGAGCCCGACTGTAGTCAGTAGAAAACCTGCAAGTGTTAAAGATTGAAATATTAATCGGCGTCTAACAAGGGATGTCGTCTATCTTATAACGGTAAGCAAGTGAGTTATGTAACCTAGACACAAACTGAATTCAGTGTTTAGAAAAGCCGCCACTTGTGCAGGCTGGAAAAAACATCAATTCTTGTCTTTTGAGTTTACATGATATCAAATACTATAGAGTTAATTTGATCGAATGTTTCATTGGCACTGAGTGTAGTTTGCTCTAATACTATGTTGAGAGCCAAGACAGGCAAGTGAACTCTCTGAAGTGCCGTCCTTCTGTTGATTACTAAATGGAAGTCTCCAACTAAAGATAATCCCAAGTAGTCGCTAATTCACTGCAAACGTAAGCTAGTTTTTATCCACCAAGCTTTTGAAATACTATAAGAAATACTGAGCTATATGCTTTTATTATATACTTACACTCGGGAACAATTCGAACAGTAAAGTCGGGAAATGGCTTTAAGAAATCAGTTGGGGCCAACAACATTGGTTAGGCAAGTCACTCGCTCGATCACTTTCGCGTTCTTTAAAAACGGGGTACTTAGATTTTACTTTAAAATAACTGACATGACTAGTTGAGACGCCTTCAGTACTCCTAAAATAAGGCTTAGACGTGTTAATATGCGTGTGATGATCTATGGTCCTTCATCGTAATTGAGGGCGAGTATATTGCGCTAAATGAATGTACCAAAATAACAGGCATTTCCGTTAAAAAAGGACTTTCAAAACAACGTATGTTCAAAGCAGTGCTATTTTCTCTATTTCAGCTGGAGATATCGACGTACATAGCTGGAATGAATCACGCCGAATTTAGTAGATAATTCCATTTTGCTCTCAAGTTGATGTTTATATATGTAGGTGGTTTAAATACAGCAATTTGAACAGCGTTTCTTAGAATCCAAGAAACGTGTCGTGCGGGAAACCGCACCAGCCGTGAGCGCTACCGATGTATCATTAATAGTTAATGTTTAATACTGGAACTGCCTAAAAATGAGAATTCTCTCAAACTCCTCGTCTTTGCATAAGGATATAAACACAGAAAACGTTTTCTATTTCTTAAATTCTACCCAGCATCTTGGCATGAAATAAGCTTGTTTTTCTCAATACACCTTCAATACATGTGAAAAATAATAACATCTTTGAATGGAGAGTTTGCACTGAAACCTCAGTTTTTTGCAGACACAGCATTTGATTAAATTAAATCTGACAAATCCAAAAATGAAAGACATGACTGAAATTAGTAAATATGCCAGTTTTGGACACATATCCCTTCTAGCTAGAGCTTTTTTAAACCTCAAAGGCTACATCGTACTAAATTAAAAGTACAGGGTCGTAACGAGGTATATTTTTTTCTCTAGCGATCCCGTAATTTTACCCAGAGTTTTGATACCTGATCCCGATTTTCCAGTAATTTGTGATCCGTGATCCAGCCAAAAATAAATGAGCCGGCTCAAATTCTGATATATTGATCCCGATCCCATAAAATATATTTGATCCCGATCCCATGCCCTGTGATCCCGATATCCCGGGTCTGTGACCCTGATCCCACATACCTCGTTACGACCCTGACAAGTAAATACTTCTCAAATATTCCTTTAAAATACGTTTTCGACTATAGCTCATCGATTGAAAATGATATTCTAATAGCAGTGACCTTTTTAACGATTTCTTCAGTCAACCAATTTCGGAGTATTTAATTATCGTTGCTTAGAACCCGGCCAATTTCGCAGGAGCGCTAATGTATAGGAATGAATTATATTTGTGTTGTTGTGTAGCTGAGATTCCAAGAAAAGTGTGTTGTTTTGTTTTGTTATTCTTCGATGGAAGAGAGACTGAACCTGTCTCAAAGGGAAGTTAAAATTGAAATACTAAATATAAACTCTGCAGTCAATTGTGTTATCTACTCTGCTACAGATTGAATGTATTTAGGCTGCTAGATGTCCCTTATTTAAGCGAAATTATATCACGAAGCCGTTTCTAGAAACCACAACTGACTCATAAATACAAGTTATGCATTTTTGTAACGAATGCCGGATTGTTCGGCTATGCGACAGGACAATCATGCATTTACAGGTTATCCTACCAAAATGATATACTTTCAAAGATTGGATTCAGACTTCTTTCACTTCTCAAACATTCTTTTGAAACTGGTTTCCATGTTGTTACATGTACTTGAGTTAAGCATTAGTGTTATTCCAAAACTTATTCCTTCATTTTTTAATCATTAGAACTGACTCATAAATACAAGTTATGCATTTTTGTAACGAATGCCGGATTGTTCGGCTATGCAGGAAAATCATGCATTTGCAGGTTATCCTACCACAATGATATACTATCGAAGATTGGATTCAGACTTCGTTCACTTCTCAAACATTCTTTTGAAACTGGTTTCCATGTTGTTACTTGAGTTAAGCATTAGTGTTATTCCAGAACTTATTCCTTCATTTTTGAATGGCTCTTTTCTGGTTTGATACAGAGTTTGGAAACAAATGTTATAGACTCACCTTCAATCAATGAAAGCCGATCTGGAAAAAAATGGCGAAATATGCTGGCTCTAGCGTATGCTAGCTGCGAAGCCCTTCTGGGTTCTGCCGGGCCTTTCAGTTCTCTATCATGTATCAATATATCTTCTCAAACTCATTAATAATTCATGAGCTGTTTAGTCAATCAGAGGACTGCATTTGGTCACATGCATGAATCTTGATACCCAATGAAACACTATAATGAACATCACTAGTGATGTTCATCTGTGCTCTCATTGGGTATCAAGATTCATGCATGTGATGGACCTAATTAAGCTACAAGGATTACAGCATAAGTATGACTTTAAATGGAGAAGTGAAGGAGAAGACGGAAATAAATATTGGTGTCCAGTGTGATTCGAGCCATCATCCTCATGGCTGCTCTTGTTTAATAGTCCGCTTTATTATATGGCAGCTCCGTGAGAGGGCAAGATGACTCTGAATGCTGCAGTGTGATTGGTTGCTCAGCGGGCAAGATTTTTCCATCTTGCCCGCTCAGGATTTTCCGAATTCGCTCACAATTCTTCGTAAACAAATAGCGACAGAACCCATACATTTTGAAAGAAACTAAACAATTTGTGACATGAAGGCAAATACTAATTTAAAAATCGTTCTGCTTTTTCGTTTACAGCTAAAATTCAACTTTTTAGCTGGATTCATCATTGAATGCAGTTTTTTTCTGGCTCTCGCAAGTTCGATGAAAACAACTGCAGCAAAAGCGACTGAATTGAATGAAGATAAAAAAACTATAGCGAAGCTGAAATGGCCGTGACTTCAAAAACTCGGCTACCTCAAAACGCTACTACAATCGTGGTACAAAGAAATACAAATTTTACGAAACCGAGTAAGCTTAGCACACAGTTTCATCAAAGAAAACAGGTTTTATATTGTAATGTATGAGCTAAGAAATTCAGCATTCACATTTGGTAATTGGCTTACAAATTAAGAGTACTTATTAATTAATACTTACAAGTTTGTTTGTATTCTTCTACAGTTCTATTTGTCAAGTTTTGCAGTGTCCTTATCTGAGTTATCGCCACTCGAGTGATATTTCAACACCGATTTTCAACTTTCAAAACTTCCACAAATATGCACATTTTTGTCTCTAGATAATGCATTCGGCCTTCCTGATGAAGTTGTCATTGAAACTCAGTACATCTGATATAAAGTACAGGTCAGTTTTCATCCATAAAAACGAATTTTTCGGTTTGAAAACAAACTTGATTGAACTTCAAGTGAAAGTCGTCGAGTCTCAGTCTAATTTTAAATTGATTTCTATTCGCTCTTCAGTTTACCACGCAATGTGTCAAAGTGTGATTTTATTCATTATATTTTTGCCATATAATAAAAACCTTATTGACCAAGCTTGTTCGGTCAAGATGGGGGAATGAATATTGGCCTCATTCATTTTTTGCGTTTTTATGGACCTCGACTTCGTCTCGGTCCATAACACGCAAAAAATGAACTTGGCCAATATCCGGCCCCCCATCTTGACCTCACGCTTGGTCAATAACCTCTATGTCTTGTCCACTACACTATCACTCCGTTTGTTGAAATGACCATGAGAAAATAACAATCACAACCCTTGTAGTCTATTTTGGAATGACTTAAATATATCTCGTATTCATTTTCCACATAAAATAGTCATTTTCTAAATGTGAAGTTCCATTTTATTTTAAATCTCGAGAAAGCTTGGTAGATCTTGAAACCGTGCATGTTGTGAAAAACACTGAAATGAAATATTTATAAGTTTAATAGAGATTCATTACGTCATGTCTTTAATTATAGCGGTGTGTTTTGATATCTAATCTGAGAGACGTGCTTAAGATTTTCCCAAGGTACGAAAGAGGCCGGACATTTTTGGATGCTTATGCTATATAGCATAAGCATCCAAAAATGTTCCCTCTTTCGTACCTTGGGAAAATCTTAAGCACGTCTCTCAGTTAGATATCAAAACACAGTTTACGATAGTTCAAAGCAATCACCCATCCAATGTTATGTTTTGGGCCTAACTTTCATCATTCTTTGCACTTGGCGTGAAATACGAAAAAGCTCCGATACTAAACAGACTTCACATTATTGGCATTGTTTTATCTGTGGTGTGATGTCTAAATTTAGGAGATGATTAACATGCAGCTGCCGGGATACTACCGTCTGAGGCCAATGAGCCATTATGTCCATGTACTGTCTGGATCAGTACAAATATTAAGACAACGCACCGAGATTAAAGTTATAATACTGAACTGAATAGAATGGGATGTTCGTTGTTTAAATCCAAATTCTTTAAGCAAGTTCAACAGGCTACATCAGTGGACACCTTATCGGTCATGTAGTCTCTTACGCCTATTAGGATGTGGTAGCTTGGTATACAGCTGATACATACAGTGCCGGTATACCAAGGTGTATGTGTTTGCCTTGAAGAAATTTCATTCTATGTCACTCCATGTGGCAATTTAATTTATTCAGTTCCAAGTCTATGAGAGTAAATAAAGATCAAACTTTCGTTCTGAATGGATGCCGTGTGCTGAAGACAAATAGTTTACAAAAGCTTCTTCTTAGAAAACACTTCAATTAAATTCCTCAGCATGACAAATCAGTGATATACATGTCTGGGCCTATCTACTTTGAATGTCACTGATAGGCATCAAGGAAGTACATAATACTTTTTGATGTCAATAACATCGTTTTCATACACAGGAACAGGGGAGCCGGGGTGGTGCAGTGGTCAGTAAACGCTTCGCCTCTCACTTCTGTGGCCCAGGTTCGATCCCCGGACGTAGTGCCATATGAGAGTTGAGTTTGTTGGTATCTCTTCCTTTTTCCGAGGGTTTTTCTCCGGTTTTCCTCCCTCCACAAAAACCAACACGCTAAATTCCAATTCGATCTGTGAATTAGGTGGGTCCTAGCTTTAATCAGCCCCGGTGGTTGTTTCAGGTCCCGTTAGAAATTGAGTGTTGTGTTACAGTCTAGGGATGTAACGGTGTAGCTACTTCCATCCTCAAGAAAATCGCAAGACAATTTGAATATAGTATACTGATGCCTTCGACTGTCGACACGAAATTGCTCAATCCTGTTGGACTGAACGGAAGGAAAACTCAGCGACGTTCGAGTGATGACACTGTCAACGTATCTCACCCTAACTTTGGCTTCAAATGCAGATTCTTGTACCTTCGATTAAAACAAGTACAAAGCAACAAGTGCTAGATTTTGAAACACACGAAACTAGCATATCTTATTCGAACTATATGGTAAAAACGCTGAAAATATTCATTCCTTAAGATCCAACATTAGCTCAATCTACATAATTCGTTCAACTGCAATCAATTGTCACATAATCATATAATGGCAAGACTGAGTTTATGCTTTTCTCTTCAAAAAACAAATACAGAAATATGGATAACTTCAATTTTCAAGTGCAAATCAGCGAGTTTATAATTCTAAGGAAGAACTGATCCGATGTTGAGCAATCGATAATGATAGTTATAAACGCTCAAATGGCTTGTCCCCATCTGTAATGCCTTGGTATATTCTACGACCATTTTCTGCAGATATCACAACTTCGAGTTCCGAGTCCTAAAATATAATCTACATAGCTCTTGAGGTAATACACCTAGGCGCAGTTGTTTGAAGCAAGGATAAGCGCTACCCCGGTTAAATCACTAGAGCGGATTTCAATTGAGTGTCGGAAGTGTTTTGGTTTTGCGTTTACTAAGCTCTCCTATTGGCTGAAAAAGTAAACCAACCAATCAGAATCCAAAGTAAAACCAAACGCAAATTTGGTTTGGGGTTTGCTTTGGTTTGCCATTGGCTCACAGGGAAGCCATTTATGAGTTACTTGTGATTACTCGCTCCTATGATTGGCTGGCTGTGGGTAGTTTGCGTTTGGTTTTACTACACTCAACTGAAAACCGCTCTAACCCGAGGGTAAACTGTACAGATAATTACAATTACAGATTTAGCGCTATCCTAGGGATAAAATTACCCTTACTTCTCGATACTTCGAACAACCGGGCCCTGCTTGATGAAACACAATGTACCACTGATGTTTGTAGTTATTAATATTACTTTTCCACAGTTCTCAGAAATTCGTCGCATTTTTGTATACCGCGGGTGTCTTAAAGTAATTATTGGAACCGCGGGCTTTGCTATGATTTGGCTTCTCATAACTGACTAGTAGATAAAAATATGATTGGTATAAAATATCACTCTTGACTAATAGGATTTTACGTGAACTGTCGAATTGGGAGTTATCACTGATGCAGGTTTCACGTGACATGTTTGCTCATTGCTGATTGGTCTTCTGTATGCAAAACATTAATTGCTATTAAATTGTGCGAAGAAAGCACCAAGCCGCGTTGTGTGAGACTCGATAACTCCCCATTCACAATTTCTCAGAAAACGATGTCCCGCTGATCATCTCAGATCGCAAACAATATCAAGTCTGGAAAAGGCACTGAGTCATGCCGGCTTTTACTACTCACAGGATCCTAAAGTTTTAAGGTGCTTAACATACTGATTTACATACTGAATACCAAACGTCAATAATAAGAAAAAACTAAGGAAAAAAGTTAAGAAAAAAAAACCTGTGAGATGTCTGTCTTAAAATACTGGATTTAAAAGAACTAATACTAGTGCTACATCTGATGTGAACTTTTTAGCCATTCCACAATCTAGGAGGGCAAACAGAAAATGCCCATCTCAATATAGGCTTTAAGATGAGAAGAAGGAACCTGAATTACATTGTACACAGGTTTTCAAACTTCCAGGACTTCTCTCAGTGCTTGCCAAAACCGTACTTCTTTCTCTCATAATTTAGTTTTCAGATCAGTTACTGTTACGAAGGTACGCTGATCGTCGGACCAAATATTGTACCACGTGGATTTGTGTGCTCGAGCGATAAACCAGTAGGCATGCGCATTTGGGTGCCATACCTAAATTGCCTACCAGGAATATAACTATTTAACAAATCACTAATGTAACTAGGCAAGAGACAATCTAATATCAAATTATTAAGCGCTTTGAAAGTAATTAATGAAATCTTAAAAACAATGCGTTGCGTAACTGGAAGCCAGTGAAGTTCTCTAAGTAATCCCATCTGGACTTTCGGAATTGTATTTGTCCCGGCAGTCCGGGGAGATTCGACCCGAAACGCAAGTTAAGTACAACGAAGTCGCTTTTCTGGGCCATTTTTGTAGGAAACGATCCCAACTTTTGTCATATCATCGCTAGATTTTTTTATGCATAATGAGAGCGCTAGAGATAAATTGTTTTTCCAGGAGCTGTAAACACTAAATAAACAAGAATGATCAATACAAAATAAAATGTTTGCAGAATCTGTACATGCAGATATATTTCCATATCCTATTGGGTGGGGATTTGTAATACCCCTCCCCCTTGAAATTTCTGTCGCCACCAGTGGTGGGTATGGATATTTTCTGGAAATCCACAATAGCCATAGTATCATTGTGCATATTATATATTATACTTTTTAATCAAAGTGAAGTATTCACTATGTATTTTATACCATCGGTGGGTAATGAGGCTCCTGGCATAGGCGAATAACCTACTTTTAACCTACTATCAAATATGTCTGCCTTGAAGTGTCCACAATTGAAGACACATGTCACTAATTAGAATAATTACCGCAGTGAATTTGTTGCGAAATAAAAAATAGTACCATTGCAATTAAGTCAAGAAACTATAATCAACCCCTAGCAGATAGAAAGAAGTTACCAAAAGTACAGTTTCATAAATATCGCTTTATTTGTTCACGAGGAATATTTAAAACAATCAAAAAGTGTCAATAATTTAATATAGCAACATACTGTCAGTACCTGTATTGTGAGAACGCCATGAAACATGAAAACCAAGAACCAAAGTCATACATATAATAATTTTTCGTGATCTGCTCTTTAAGAATGTTGGCCGTTTCTAAAATAAATTGTTTGCAAGAAAACGCTAACAACAAGTGAGGTATCGTTAAAAAGTATGTAATAAAAGTGGTATATAATCACTTTTTTAGTCGTTTCGTAAACAGAAAGCGACAATAACTGTAGCGGCGGGTCAGCGAAGACTATATACCCGGGTCACGCGCCAGTTCTAAGAGAAAACATTATCTTCGAGAATGGTCTGCCGAGCCATGATGCCTCAACACCCTGGAGTTATTGTTCAGTTCTAGTAACTTTGAAATAGCCCACTTCTGATATGCCTCACTTCCTATACGTACAAAGGAATCAATACGAGGCTTCGTGCATAATGTTCAGTCGTTCGTGACAAACTACAGAAGTTCTGTAGTCTTGTCAGGAACGACTGAGCATTATGCATAGGAAGTGGGGTTTGAGATGGACGAAAGTTGGGATATTTCGCATGGTCTGCATGCACCTTGCAGTTATCACCATGTACTACTGAGAGATTTCTGATAGACTACAAGCTCACCAACAAAACTCTTACAAGATTAATATGTAGTTATGATATTGAATCATGTTTGCCGCGTAGCACTAGTAAGTGTAAAGAATGTAATATATAAAGTGGTAAGCTGTAGTGCTAAGTGTGCACGCCCTACGAGGGAAAGAGAAAAAATATCTGACCCAAGTGGGACTCGAACCCAACGACCTCCAGGTTACATGTCTGGCGCTCTACCAACTGAGCTATCAAGTCCGATAATGGCAGATGAGAGCAATCGTGGGTATTGGTGCGTTATATGGGGTCACGGCGATTATATATGTATATGTAGTTATGATATTTAATCATGTTTGCCGCGTAGCACTAGTAGCACTAGTAATCTTACAAGATTAAACTCTGTTTGATATCTGAATATTAAACTATAAATTGACCTCTGTCGTATTTAAAACTGAATAACTCCTCGAGATCACTCGGAACTAGTGTTTCAGAGCTTGAATTAAAATGTTCTGGGGAGAGGGTGAGGGGCACATATCTTTGTAGTTTTACGCAGCTTTCTCACTCAACCCGCCTTTCCTAAAATCATCGATCCCAAGAAAGGGATCAAGTCAAACAAATATAATTGTATCAAATAACTAATATAAAACGAATAAATAAATAGCTTGGAATTATTATCACTGAATATAAAATGCACCCTGATTGTCACCTTTCGCGATACAAACCATTATATATAAGTGGCAAAAAAATACAACCAACTTAGTAGGCCTTTAAGTATCAGCCAACATCAAGTATCAGCCAACATCAGTCCATTGGAACGTATTACTAAGGTGTGAAGTACATATATATGCATCAAGGAGTTACCCGTTGGGTGCCTATGCTTTATGTTCGTGTCGAAAAATAGCCATTTTACAAAGCTTTGGCATGTCAAACTTTGAGTCTAGTTGCTGTTCTGCGCAATCTTTGCGGCTGTCTTTCTCCACATTTCCTTGAGCGTCTCGTATTGCTCCCCAGTGAACGTAAAAAGTTCGTCGATGATACCATCATCTTTCAATTCGTTTATTGTCGGTAAATCGTCTTCTTTAATTGTTGGATGTGCCTTTTCATTTCTTGTCTTCTGCATGTCTTTGAATATTTTAAGATGCGTGTTCTCCAGTCCGATGTCATTTTTGATGCAGTCATACCTTTGTGTGGCTTCTTCTCTTTTTTCTTCCGTTGGTAATTTATTGATGTATATTTCAATATCTTTCACTTTGAAGTATTTCAATCTTTTTCGCGAAACTTGCAACACATATTGGCAAATATTAATTTGAATAATCTGGAACAGCTGTCCCAATATGATGCGATGCACAGATTCTTGCGATGATTGAAGTTTTTTAACATCTGACTTCAGTCCCTGAACTTCTGACTTGAGGCCGTGAGCTTGTGAGTCCAGGCGCTTAATGTTTGAATTCAGTTGTTCGATTTCTTTTTCAAGTTGTGCAATGCGATAATTTTTCAACTTGAGCTGCTCTTTAAGGGCTAAGATGTCTTCCTCCGAGTCATTCCTGAGTTTCTTATTCTGTTCTTCAAGGTGCGTTATCATTTTAACTAAGGTCACGATCTCTTCCCTTGCACTTTCCCATTTCTCCGTTTCTTTCTGCAATTGTCTTCGAAGACTGAGATGAAATTCTTCAGTAGGATCACTTTCCATCTTTGGATTTGGTTGCGACGATGGACGTGAGGTTTCTTTCTGCAATTGTCTTCGAAGAAGATGAAATTCTTCAGTAGGATCACTTTTCATCTTTGGATTTGGTTGGGACGATGGACGTGAGGTGTCTGGACTTTCCATAGTCAGCCTGTTGCACTTGTGCTCTTCTATTAAGCCGGGACAATAGGGACTGTAGTGACCTCAAAACTTGTCCGTTTTAAAAATGTAGAGGCTTTTGGTCTGTCAGTACGACAACAAAGGCCGTAATAACGAAGTGTCCTTGTTAAGCGGAGCCCGACTGTAGTCAGTAGAAAACCTGCAAGTGTTAAAGATTGAAATATTAATCGGCGTCTAACAAGGGATGTCGTCTATCTTATAACGGTAAGCAAGTGAGTTATGTAACCTAGACACAAACTGAATTCAGTGTTTAGAAAAGCCGCCACTTGTGTAGGCTGGAAAAAACATCAATTCTTGTCTTTTGAGTTTACATGATATCAAATACTATAGAGTTAATTTGATCGAATGTTTCATTGGCACTGAGTGTAGTTTGCTCTAATACTATGTTGAGAGCCAAGACAGGCAAGTGAACTCTCTGAAGTGGCGTCCTTCTGTTGATTACTAAATGGAAGTCTCAAACTAAAGATAATCCCAACTGAGTAGTCGCTAATTCACTGCAAACGTAAGCTAGTTTTTATCCACCAAGCTTTTGAAATACTATAAGAAATACTGAGCTATATGCTTTTATTATATACTTACACTCGGGAACAATTCGAACAGTAAAGTCGGGAAATGGCTTTAAGAAATCAGTTGGGGCCAACAACATTGGTTAGGCAAGTCACTCGCTCGATCACTTTCGCGTTCTTTAAAAACGGGGTACTTAGATTTTACTTTAAAATAACTGACATGACTAGTTGAGACGCCTTCAGTACCCCTAAAATAAGGCTTAGACGTGTTAATATGCGTGTGATGATCTATGGTCCTTCATCGTAATTGAGGGCGAGTATATTGCGCTAAATGAATGTACCAAAATAACAGGCATTTCCGTTAAAAAAGGACTTTCAAAACAACGTATGTTCAAAGCAGTGCTATTTTCTCTATTTCAGCTGGAGATATCGACGTACATAGCTGGAATGAATCACGTCGAATTTAGTAGATAATTCCATTTTGCTCTCAAGTTGATGTTTATATATGTAGGTGGTTTAAATACGGCAATTTGAACAGCGTTTCTTAGAATCCAAGAAACGTGTCGTGCGGGAAACCGCACCAGCCGTGAGCGCTACCGATGTATCATTAATAGTTAATGTTTAATACTGGAACTGCCTAAAAATGAGAATTCTCTCAAACTCCTCGTCTTTGCATAAGGATATAAACACAGAAAACGTTTTCTATTTCTTAAATTCTACCCAGCATCTTGGCATGAAATAAGCTTGTTTTTCTCAATACACCTTCAATACATGTGAAAAATAATAACATCTTTGAATGGAGAGTTTGCACTGAAACCTCAGTTTTTTGCAGACACAGCATTTGATTAAATTAAATCTGACAAATCCAAAAATGAAAGACATGACTGAAATTAGTAAATATGCCAGTTTTGGACACATATCCCTTCTAGCTAGAGCTTTTTTAAACCTCAAAGGCTACATCGTACTAAATTAAAAGTACAGGGTCGTAACGAGGTATATTTTTTTCTCTAGCGATCCCGTAATTTTACCCAGAGTTTTGATACCTGATCCCGATTTTCCAGTAATTTGTGATCCGTGATCCAGCCAAAAATAAATGAGCCGGCTCATATTCTGATATATTGATCCCGATCCCATAAAATATATTTGATCCCGATCCCATGCCCTGTGATCCCGATATCCCGGGTCTGTGACGCTGATCCCACATACCTCGTTACGACCCTGACAAGTAAATACCGTCTCAAATATTCCTTTAAAATACGTTTTCGACTATAGCTCATCGATTGAAAATGATATTCTAATAGCAGTGACCTTTTGAACGATTTCTTCAGTCAACCAATTTCGGAGTATTTAATTATCGTTTCTTAGAACCCGGCCAATTTCGCAGGAGCGCTAATGTATAGGAATGAATTATATTTGTGTTGTTGTGTAGCTGAGATTCCAAGAAAAGTGTGTTGTTTTGTTTTGTTATTCTTCGATGGAAGAGAGACTGAACCTGTCTCAAAGGGAAGTTAAAATTGAAATACTAAATATAAACTCTGCAGTCAATTGTGTTATCTACTCTTCTACAAATTGAATGTATTTAGGCTGCTAGATGTCCCTTATTTCAGCGAAATTCTATCACGAAGCCGTTTCTAGAAACCACAACGCGGGAATCAAAAATTCACAATAATACCGTGCTGAGATGTATTGACTAGGATTTCCATCTTAATAGAACTGACTCACAGGAAATTTGAGCTCGAACTTTCACACCTTACTGGAAACTTGATAAAGGCTATTTTCTTGTTTTTTTCATAAGATCAATAAATCGCTCATCTCACTCTATAATATAAGATTCTCATTTCACGTTTATAAGATTGTTTAAAATCCATGACTTTATCTTGTGAGTACTCTTTCACAATTATACTTTCATGAACTTATTCTTGTCTTACTTCTCAAGATTCTCTTGAAACACATTTTCATCAATTGCTTGAGGTATATCAAAATACCTCATCGTTATCATTTTTAGATTCTGGGGCCAGATACACGAAATTAAACTTTTCCTAAGACATGTCATAAGATATAAAATGCGGTGTGACTGTCCTAAGAGATGTCGTCAGTGCGATTCAGCAACTCTGTCCTAGAGTACTCCTAAGATGTTCTCAACGTTTGCAGCCTCCGTGAAATTATCGATTACAATTGAAAACGCCAATCGGACAATCAGCGCTGCTCTTATATATGGCGATACTGCCTCAACAGGATCTCCTCTTCCAAACCCAAGGGAATTGGCGCGATCTCGAAAGACTCGTTCCCGTCTTAACGCTCGCCTTGTGTCCTAATCTGGCCCCTGGATCATTAGAACTGACTCATAAATACAAGTTATGCATTTTTGTAACGAATGCCGGATTGTTCGGCTATGCAGGAAAATCATGCATTTACAGGTTATCCTACCACAATGATATACTATCGAAGATTGGATTCAGACTTCGTTCACTTCTCAAACATTCTTTTGAAACTGGTTTCCATGTTGTTACTAGAGTTAAGCATTAGTGTTATTCCAGAACTTATTCCTTCATTTTTTAATGGCTCTTTTCTGGTTTGATACAGAGTTTGGAAACAAATGTTATAGACTCACCTTCAATCAATGAAAGCCGATCTGGAAAAAAATGGCGAAATGTGCTGGCTCTAGCGTATGCTAGCTACGAAGCCCTTCTGGGTTCTGCCGGGCCTTTCAGTTCTCTATCATGTATCAATATATCTTCTCAAACTCATTAATAATTCATGAGCTGTTTAGTCAATCAGAGGACTGCATTTGGTCACATGCATGAATCTTGATACCCAATGAAACACTATATGAACATCACTAGTGATGTTCATCTGTGCTCTCATTGGGTATCAAGATTCATGCATGTGATGGACCTAATTAAGCTACAAGGATTACAGCATAAGTATGACTTTAAATGGAGAAGTGAAGGAGAAGACGGAAATAAATATTGGTGTCCAGTGTGATTCGAACCATCATCCTCATGGCAGCTCCGTGAGAGGGCAAGATGACTCTGAATGCTGCAATCTGATTGGTTGCTCAGCTGGCAAGATTTTTTCCATCTTGCCCGCTCAGGATTTTCCAAATTCGCTTACAATTCTTCGTAAACAAATAGCGACAGAACCCATACATTTTGAAAGAAACTAAACAATTTGTGACATGAAGGCAAATACGAATTTAAAAATCGTTCTGCTTTTTCGTTTACAGCTAAAATTCGACTTTTTAGAGGGATTGAATGCAGTTTTTTTCTGGCTCTCGCAAGTTCGATGAAAACAACTGCAGCAAAAGCGACTGAATTGAATGAAGATAAAAAAACTATAGCGAAGCTGAAATTGCCGTGACTTCAAAAACTCGGCTACCTCAAAACGCTACTACAATCGTGGTACAAAGAAATAAACATTTTACGAAACCGAGTAAGCTTAGCACACAGGCCTACACTATCACTCCGTTTGTTGAAATGACCATGATAAAATAATAATCACAACCCTTGTAGTCTATTTCGGAATGACTTAAATATATTTCGTATTCATTTTCCACATAAAATAGTCATTTTCTAAATGTGAAGTTCCATTTTATTTTAAATCTCGAAAAAGCTTGGTAGATCTTGAAACCGTGCATGTTGTGAAAAACACTGAAATGATTCATTACGTCATGTCTTTAATTATAGCGGTGTGTTTTGATATCTAACTGAGAGACGTGCTTAAGATTTTCCCAAGGTACGAAAGAGGGGACATTTTTGGATGCTTATGCTATAGATAACAGTTTACGATAGTTCAAAGCGATCACCCATCCAATGTTATGTTTTGGGCCTAACTTTCATCATTCTTTGCACTTGGCATGAAATACGAAAAAGCTCCGATACTAAGCAGACTTCACATTATTGGCATTGTTTTATCTGTGGTGTGATGTCTAAATTTAGGAGATGACTAACATGCAGCTGCCGGGATACTACCGTCTGAGGCCAATGAGCCATTATGTCCATGTACTGTCTGGATCAGTACAAATATTAAGACAACGCACCGAGATTAAAGTTATAATACTGAACTGAATAGAATGGGATGTTCGTTGTTTAAATCCAAATTCTTTAAGCAAGGCTACATCAGGCTACATCAGTGGACACCTTATCGGTCATGTAGTCCGACTCGTACGCCTATGAGGAACAGTGGTAGCTTGGTATACAGCTGATACATACAGTACCGGTACCAAGGTGTATGTGTTTGCCTTGAAGACATTTCTTTCTATGTCACTCTATGTGGCAATTTAATTTATTCAGTTCCAAGTCTATGAGAGTAAATAAAGATCAAAGTTTCGTTCTGAATGGATGCCGTGTGCTGAAGACAAATAGTTTACGAAAGCTTCTTCTTAGAAAACACTTCAATTAAATTCCTCAGCATGACAAATCAGTGATATACATGTCTGGGCCTATCTACTTTGAATGTCACTGATAGGCATCAAGGAAGTACATAATACTTTTTGATGTCAATAACATCGTTTTCATACACAGGAACAGGGGAGCCGGGGTGGTGCAGTGGTCAGTAAACGCTTCGCCTCTCACTTCTGTTGCCCAGGTTCGATCCCCGGACGTAGTGCCATATGAGAGTTGAGTTTGTTGGTATCTCTTCCTTTTTCCGAGGGTTTTTCTCCGGTTTTCCTCCCTCCACAAAAACAAACACGCTAAATTCCAATTCGATCTGTGAATTAGGTGTGTCCTAGCTTTAATCAGCCCCGGTGGTTGTTTCAGGTCCCGTTAGAAATTGAGTGTTGTGTTACAGTCTAGGGATGTAACGGTGTAGCTACTTCCATCCTCAAGAAAATCGCAATACAATTTGAATATAGTACTGATGCCTTCGACTGTCGACACAAAATTGCTCAATCCTGTTGGACTGAACGGAAGGAAAACTCAGCGACGTTCGAGTGATGACACTGTCAACGTATCTCACCCTAACTTTGGCTTCAAATGCAGATTCTTGTACCTTCGATTAAAACATGTACAAAGCAACAAGTGCTAGATTTTGAAACACACGAAACTAGCATATCTTATTCGAACTATTATATGGTAAAAACGCTGAAAATATTCATTCCTTAAGATCCAACATTAGCTCAATCTACATAATTCGTTCAACTGCAATCAATTGTCACATAATCATATAATGGCAAGACTGAGTTTATGCTTTTCTCTTCAAAAAAACAAATACAGAAATATGGATAACTTGGCAATTTTCAAGTGCAAATCAGCGAGTTTATAATTCTAAGGAAGAACTGATCCGATGTTGAGCAATCGATAATGATAGATATAAACGCTCAAATGAAATATCTTGGCTTGTCCCCATCTGTAATGCCTTAGTATATTCTACGACCATTTTCTGCAGATATCACAACTTCGAGTTCCGAGTCCTAAAATATAATCTACATAGCTCTTGAGGTAATACACCTAGGCGCAGTTGTTTGAAGCAAGGGTAAGCGCTACCCCGGTTAAATCACTAGAGCGGATTTCAATTGAGTGTCGGAAGTGTTTTGGTTTTGCGTTTACTAAGCTCTCCTATTGGCTGAAAAAGTAAACCGACCAATCACAATCCAAAGTAAAACCAAACGCAAATTTGGTTTGGGGTTTGCTTTGGTTTGCCATTGGCTCACAGGGAAGCCATTTATGAGTTACTTGTGATTACTCGCTCCTATGATTGGCTGGCTGTGGGTAGTTTGCGTTTGGTTTTACTACACTCAACTGAAAACCGCTCTAACCCGAGGGTAAACTGTACAGATAATTACAATTACAGATTTAGCGCTATCCTAGGGATAAAATTACCCTTACTTCTCGATACTTCGAACAACCGGGCCCTGCTTGATGAAACACAATGTACCACTGATGTTTGTAGTTATTAATATTACTTTTCCACAGTTCTCAGAAATTCGTCGCATTTTTGTATACCGCGGGTGTCTTAAAGTAATTATTGGAACCGCGGGCTTTGCTATGATTTGGCTTCTCAAAACTGACTAGTAGATAAAAATATGATTGGTATAAAATATCACTCTTGACTAATAGGATTTTACGTGAACTGTCGAATTGGGAGTTATCACTGATGCAGGTTTCACGTGACATGTTTGCTCATTGCTGATTGGTCTTCTGTATGCAAAACATTAATTGCTATTAAATTGTGCGAAGAAAGCACCAAGCCGCGTTGTGTGAGACTCGATAACTCCCCATTCACAATTTCTCAGAAAACGATGTCCCGCTGATCATCTCACATCACAAACAATATATACCTAACAATAGCACGTCTTTGCATACATGGCGAGCGAGCTCTACCTACACGTAACGAAGTCTGGAAAAGGCACTGAGTCATGCCGGCTTTTACTACTCACAGGATCCTAAAGTTCTAAGGCGCTTAACTGATTTACATACTGAATACCAAACGTCCATAACAAGAAAAAACTTGTTTAAAAACTAAGATGTCTGTCTTAAAATACTGGATTTAAAAGAACTAATACTAGTGCTACATCTAGTGTGAACTTTTTAGCCATTCCACAATCTAGGAGGGCAAACAGAAAATGCCCAATCTCAATAGGCTTTAAGATGAGAAGAAGGAACCTGAATTACATTGTACACAGGTTTTCAAACTTCCAGAACTTCTCTCAGTGCTTGCCAAAACCGTACTTCTTTCTCTCATAATTTAGTTTTCAGATCAGTTACTGTTACGGAGGTACGCTGATTCGTCGGACCAAATATTGTACCACGTGGATTTGTGTGCTCGAGCGATAAACCAGTAGGCATGCGCATTTGGGTGCCATACCTAAATTGCCTACCAGGAATATAACTATTTAATCACTAATGTAACTAGGCAAGAGACAATCTAATATCAAATCATTAAGCGCTTTGAAAGTAATTAATAAAATCTTTAGAACGATGCGTTGTATTTGTCCACTCCGGGGAGAGGCGGGGAAGGGAAATTCGACCCGAAACGCAAGTTAAGTACAACGAAGTCGCTTTTCTGGGCCATTTAGGAAACGATCGTAACTTTTGTCATATCATCGCTCGATTTTATTATGCATAATGAGAGCGCTTGAACGAGCGATTTGAGAAAAGATGAAATTTTCGGCAGCAACCAGGTCTTGGTCGAGCGATTTTGCTGTTGAGCAAAATAGCAGTGCTATTTTCTCTATTTCAGCCGGAGATATCGACGTACATAGCTGGAATGAATCCCGCCGAATTTAGTAGATCATTCCATTGTGCTCTCAAGTTGATGTATGTAGCTGATTTAAATATAGCAATTCAGCGTTTCTTAGAATCCAAGAAACGTGTTGTGCGGGAAACCGCGCAGCCGTGAGCGCTACCGATGTATCCTTAATAGTTAATGTTTAATACTTGAACTGCCTAAAAATGAGAATTCTCTCAAACTCCTCGTCTTGAAGATCTAAACACAGAAAACGTTTTCTATTTCTTAAATTCTACCCAGTATCTTGGCATGAAATAAGCTTGTTTTTTTTCAATACACCTTCAATACACCTATACCAACCTAAATTCCAATTCGACCAATATAAATATACTTAAACATAAGCCTCTGGCTTGGGAGACCCGGTAACGGCTTCCTGTATATACCACTTATTATTTTCCATGTTGTTACTTGCCGGTTAAGCATTAGTGTTATTCCAAAACTTATTCCTTCATTTTTTAATGGCCGTCTCTTTTCTGATTTGATACAGAGTTTGGAAACAAATGTTATAGACCAGTTATAGATTATTCGACCAATATAAATATACTTAAACATAAGCCTCTGGCTTGGGAGACCCGGTAACGGCTTCCTGTATATATATACCACTTATTATTTTCCATGTTGTTACTTGCCGGTTAAGCATTAGTGTTATTCCAAAACTTATTCCTTCATTTTTTAATGGCCGTCTCTTTTCTGATTTGATACAGAGTTTGGAAACAAATGTTATAGACTCACCTTCAATCAACGAAAGCAGATCTGGAAAAAATGGTGAAATATGCTGGCTCTAGTATATGCTAGCTTTTTAGTCAATCAGAGGACTGCATTTGGTCACATGCATGAATGTTCATCTGTGCTCTCATTGGGTATTCATGCATGTGATGGACCCAAGGATTACAGCATAAGTATGACTTTACATGGATACGTGAAGGAGAAGACGGAAATAAATATTGGTGTCCAGTGTGATTCGAACCATCATCCTCATGGCTGCTCTTGATTACTAGTCCACTGTCTTGTGCACTACACTATCAGTCCGTTTGTTGAAATGACAAAATATTTCGAGAAAATATTTTGGAATGACTTAAATATATTTCGTATTCATTTTCTACATAAAATAAAGTTCCATTTTATTTTAAATCTCGAGAAAACTTGGTAGATCTTGAAACCGTGCATGTTGTGCAAAACACTGAAATGAAATATTTATAAGTTTAAAAGAGATTCATTACGTCATGTATTTAATTAAAACGATCACCCATCCAAGTGTTAAGCTTCGGGTCAAACTGCTTCGGTGATATCTATCCATCTTTGCACTTGGCGTGAAATAGAAATGAAAAGCTCCGATACTAAACATTGGCATTGTTTATCCAAGTTTAGGAACAGCTGCTTGCAATTGGATAATACCTCTGAGGACAATAAGCCCCATTGTTTACCTGTGGTGTGGTATCCAAGTTTAGGAACAGCTGCTTGCAATTGGATAATACCTCTGAGGACAATAAGCCCCATTGTTTACCTGTGGTGTGTTATCCAAGTTTAGGAACAGCTGCTTGCAATTGGATAATACCTCTGAGGACAATAAGCCCCATTGTTTACCTGTGGTGTGGTATCCAAGTTTAGGAACAGCTGCCTGGATAATACCTCTGAGGCCAATATGCATGGTGTAATGTTTTGGTTTGTCTTGCAGTGAGGTGGACTGCAGCCATGGAGCCTCTAGCATGCATGGACTTCAACTGGTTAAATACATTCTCTACTAATAGCAGCTCAGTAATGCCGTTAATTATTTTATATCTTGATTCATAAGCGAATAAGCATTACTGGAAGTTGCCATGTGGCTCAGTGGATGATGAATAATAATAATAATAATCTAAACTTATATAGCGCACTTTTCTTAAATTCAAAGGCGCTTCACAAAGAATTACAAACTAAAAAATAGTTAAATATGAGAAGAAACTAAATATTATAAAAACCAAGCAACTAAGTTAAACATGATTTAGACTAAACATGTTCGAAAACTAGATATCATAGGCCTGTTGAAACAAAAATGTCTTAAGACGAGATTTAAAAGTGTTCAATGATGGTGAGAGTTTAATGTTATCTGGTAAAGTGTTCCACAGCCTGGGCGCTGCCACAGAGAAAGCTCTATCGCCATATGTTTTTGTTGTTTTACCACTTGGAATTTTTAGAAGAAATTTGCTTTTGGAACGTAGGTGTCTGGTGGGCACATATTTTTCTAACAAGTTGCTAAGATAAATCGGTGCAAGCGCGTTGAGTGCCTTAAAAGTAAGTAGCAAGATTTTAAACATAATGCGTTGAGTTACAGGAAGCCAATGAAGTTCTATGAGTATATGAGTTACATGATCGAATTTTCTCTTACGCATGATTAATCGGGCAGCACAGTTGTGAACTAATTGAAGTTTCTGAACAAGAGTTTGCGGAAGGCCATAAAGGAGAGAATTACAATGATCAAGCTTACAAGTAATAAATGCATGTACTAGCGTCTTGGTATTCTCAGCAGATAAGTAGTTCCTAATACGTGCAATGTTACGAATGTGAAAGAATGAAGCCTTGCAAATAGAAGCCACTTGTGATTCCAAATTCAAAGAATCATCAAATACTACGCCGATATTGCGAGCAGACTTAGAAGAAATAATAAGATAATTGCCTATATTAAGTGGCGGAAGTTGGATTTTAGGTCGAAACTGAGATCCTATTATTAGTAGTTCAGTTTTATCAGTGTTCAGTTTTAAATTATTCAAAGACATCCAGGTGGTAATGTCATTGATACAAGCTTCGATCTTGGCTGCAACTAAAGATTCCGGTGCTTGAGAGTCAAATGAGAGGTAAATTTGAGTGTCGTCTGCGTAGAAATGGCACATCATATCATGGCTTCTAATGAGGTCACCCAAAGGAGAAGTGTACATAAGATAAAGTAACGGTCCTAGGACCGACTTTTGAGGCACCCCATATAGCAGATGAACAGGTGCTGACTTTTCTCCTCGGATACACACATACTGTTTACGACCAAGCAGGTATGAACGAATCCACGCTAGAGCATGCCCTGTTATTCCAAAGCAGGCAGTCAGACGCCCAAGCAGAATTTCATGATCAACGGTGTCAAATGCCGATGAAAGGTCCAGTAACACCAAGGCCACCGTTCGATGTTGGTCTATGGCTCTTAAAATGTCGTTCTGGACCCTCAGCAAAGCAGTCTCAGTGCTATGCCGTCTTTTATAGGCTGACTGAAAAACTTCACCAAGGTTATTATCATCGACATAGTCAATCATTTGGGATGCCACAACCTTTTCAATAACCTTAGAGATGAATGTAAGATTAGATACTGGTCGGAAGTTCTTAAATTCCTCGTGACTCAAGCCAAACTTCTTCAACAAGGGGCCAATCTGTGCGACCTTTAAAGCGTCTGGCATAGTAGCAGACTCTAGAGAGACATTGACAATGTTGGTGATAGCAGGTAATAATTGAGGAAAGCACTGCTTCAGGACAGAAGCTGGAACAGGATCAAGGTCACAGGACTTGATTTTAGACGAGCTGATCAGATCTGCCACTTGTCTAGGATTAACACTTTCGAAGGATGATAGCTGGCATCTTAGGTTAGATTCATCTTGCAAGGAACTTGGATTGGCAGCTAATACACTTGCTCGTATCATATGAATCTTATCAATAAAGAATGCATTAAATCGATTAACGAGTTCTTTATCGGAGTTACAAGATGGGAAACAAGCTTCAGGCTTACGATTCAAAAGGTTATCAACTATTCGAAAGAGCGTTTGCTGATTTCCTTTGTTACAGTCAATAACAGACGAGAAATAACTTTCTTTAGCATTCGACGTTGAACGCTTATCATTCTGAATTGAAATCCGCCAATGGGAAGCTCAACAGGCTATATTATACTGGTAACCTCATTCATTGCCATGTACGCCTGGATTCAAAACATAGGAACAGTCTGTGGTACCGTGCATGTATTTGACATTGTTTGTCTCTGACTCCATGTAGCATTTTATTTATTTATTTATTATAGATCAAAGTTTCGTTCTGAATGGATGCCGTGTTTTCAAGACAAATAGTTTACAAAAGCTTCTTCTAAGAAAACACTTCAAGTAAATTCCTCAGCATGACAAATGATACATTTCTGATACATATACTGATAGGCACGTAATCCTTAAATAAAGTCGTTTTCATGGAAGAAAGCAAAGAAGATGGCTTTTCCACACAGGAACACTGTACATGTAGCCACTTCCATCTTCAAAAAAAACAAAATAGAATCGAATTTGAATAGTCTGTACTGATGCCTTCGACTATCACTTAAAAACGACACAAAATGCTCAGTCGTGTTGGACTGGGAAAACTCCGTCGACGTCCGAGTGATGAAACTGACTCAAGGTATCTTCATCCTAATCCTTGTACCGTCGATTTAGTCAAAATGCAAACAAATTGGAACTTAGCATGCTTATTGGTTCAAGACAAAAACTAAACACTGTCTCACCAACTGTTGTGCCTTTAACTAGATAATTAATGTGCCAATAAAGCAAGTCACAACAAAATCTCTAGGGGTACATATCGATGAAAACCTAACATGAGCAAAGCATATTGAAGTCACATCTAAGAAAATTGCGTCCAGTATTGGAGCTTTGAAACGTATCAGACCATACGTCCCCTTTAACATTATGTTAACAGTGTATAATGCTTTAATACAGCCACACTTTGATTATTGTTGTCAAGTGTGGGAAAATTTTAACAAAGGTCTGAACGATAAATTACAGAAACTCCAGAATCGCGCCGCACGAGTTCTATTGAGCACTTCATATGACTCCAATGCCGAGCAATTATTCAAAAAGCTGGGTTGGAAGAATTTCAAAACCCAGCGTCTAGTCATTTGGTAATGATGGTTTTTAAGTCCCTGAATGGTTTAACTCTTAACCTCTCGTCCAAATTCATACCTCGCAATGACCTGACAAACTATAATCTCAGATATTCTTCCAACAAGCTTGCTGATTCCACATCCACGTACATTAAATTACTGCAAACGAAGCTTTAGCTACCGCGGAGCGGTTTTATGGAACAGCCTTCCTTACGACTTACAAAACGAGAAATCTCTTTTGACATTCAAAAAGAAAGTTAGTTGCTACGACTTCTCCAATTTCTCCTTGTAACTTGTAATGTCTTGCATACGTGATGGTAGAAATAATATTGAAGAACAACTAGCCATTGTACCGGGTAGCAATCCCGTGTCTCATAGATCATAAAGCATAATTATACAGTTGTGCAATCTGTGCTAATAGTAAAACCGTATTATTTAAAAAAAAATCGTGCAAGCAAGCGGTGTGAAAAAAAAATTCGTGCAGAACTTTCAGTCAAAAGAAAATTTGATCCAGAAAAAATTGCTCAACCCCCCCTCAAAAATATAATGGTCCATCCCTAAATGAAAAGGCTTGGATGAATATAAACATCCAACTGACAACCGTTGAATAACAAAAAACAAAAGAAAAAGAAAACCCTCTAAGAAAATATAGGATGAAAAGGATGTTACAAATATACAAAACTAACATATAGGCAGTGTTCTCTTTAGAGAAGTAGATTGAAGCCGCAAAGGAGAACAAAATGAGTAAAAAACAAGCAGCTTAAAGAGAAAGACCTCGTGGGGTTTACGCGCGCGTATTTGATTAACTTTGCAAGGTTTTATTGCTTCATTCTTAAAGTGCTAAATGTTACTCACTCTCTCTCTCTCGAATGGTTTAGTTTATACTTAAAAAATGTTGAATATCAAAATTATACAAATTACTGGCAACCATATTTCGAATGCATGGTTCAATAACATTATACTAGAACTGATAATTCAAAAATATCTTTAACACCTTTTTTATTTTTTCTATGCGTACTGGTGTTACAAGAAATGGTTGCTAACCTTTACTGGCTCAAAAAGGATGAAAAAGTGCGTTGCCAAGGCGAATTATAAAAAGCATAACTTTTCTTCTTTAAAAAAAAAAACTAGCCATGAAATACATTGAAGTTTATTTGTTAATACTGAAATCAGCACATCAGTTTATATATCTTTTAGATCTTCAAAATAATGCATTACCTGTAGAAAGTAAACCGGTATATCTGGCGGTGACTATACCCTCTGTGTCAACTAATGATGTGTCAGCGTGATATTCTAGGGAACCTCACTAGCGAATGAGACCTCAACTTCCAGCTAGCTAGTTACTGTAGTTCAATGGCAGATGCCGAACAAACTGAGAAACCGTGTCCCTATAGAACTATCTTGAACAACTGAACGCATAATATCTATTATTCCTCGTAAATTATTCAAGAGAATGCACGATACAGCACACAGAACATGTCACGGAGACAATCGATTTGCTAAGGATGCTGATTGTACATCAAAGTACTTTTACGAGTGTTCCATTTAGTTTCTGCGCCAGTTCTTGCGTTTTTGCCCGCTAGCAGAGGCCTTTCCAGCTAAGAATTAATAAGCGACAGAAGAGGAGAGATCTCTGTTAGCAGGAAATTGCGTTTATATAATTGTCGCCTTCTAGAACTGAGAAATGTTTTAGCTTTCAGAAGTTAAATCAGTAGTTCATTTCCTGATTTACTCATTTCGATTTATTTCCAAACCTCGCACTTTGCGGATTAGTATCATTTTTTTTATTGTGGTCAAGGCACTCCAGGCATAAATTGAGTTAGCTGTAGGAATTATTTCAATTATTTCCAGTTACGAAAAGCACATTGCTGATTGACGTGGCTCAACAAGAGGAATCGGCACGATTCCTAGCTATATACGCTTTCCTTAGAACTGGCAAATAGAATTTCAAATTTCAAACTGAAATATAATTTAGGTCATAACTTACGAAAGCCACCCTTTTCAACATACCTCTTCAGGCGCGGATCCAGAATAAAATCTGACCGGTTTCCGACTTCCCAACTCAAACTCCAAAATTGGAAATTTTACTGAAGTTTTAATCGAATGTTAAGGTTACTAAAAAAATCTGGATCCACGCCTGCTCTTCTCCCCATTTCTTCAACGGAACGCTTCAACATTTCCTCCACCATCAGTGTTCTCCTGAAGAGAGTTGATAGCGTTAGGGGCCCATCTTCATATTTCTCTGGAACCCATCTTAACTTTTACTGTGGAAATTGCCATCACCGTTGACTTCCCTAAATGCCAATTGCCTGCCTTGAAAAAAAAAGTTATTAAACAGGTGTTATAAGGCTCGGGCGCCTTATTCAACTGTCAAATAACGAATCAGTAGCAAGTACTTAATTTAAGAGTATGTATATCTTAGATATACAGATATATACGAGAGTACGGTTCTTCCTTCATGTAGGCTAACATGAATTACTACCAAATTGTATGATTGTGTATTGTGTTCTATTGTATTGTGTATTTCGTTCTATTGTTTTGTATTGTGTTAATTTCTATTGTATTTTGATAGCAATTCATGTATTGCCTACATGAAGTGACCACCAAGAGTACACAAACACCGAGGAATTTTGAAAAAAGTGTGTTTTATTGCCAACGTTAATTGCTGTACGATATTAAATAGTGTATAGGGGTTCAGGCCTCTATATAAGAAGGAGGGTTGGCAGGGGCCAAATGCCTTCTCCAGCACTTTCAGGTCATGTTTTGTGTATTTATTAGTACATTTTCTCTTGGGATACGGAAAAAAAGAAAACATTACTCCAGGGAAAAGTCAGCCGGGTGACCTGAACTGGGACAACAAATGTACGAGCTTATATCGGTCTATTTGCACTTGTGTATGGTGTTACAGATGTCTGTGTTGCACTGCTCTTAGCAAATCAGAATCGAGATTATTAATAATAATAACTATGTTTAGACAGGGTGCCCATATCTCCGAGGAGTTTTTCAATGGGGTCCTGCGTAACATAAAGTTCTAATAAAGTAAAATAAAGTTTAGATAGGATAGTTACAACTAATTTAAAATAACAATGATAAGTAAAAATTGATAAAAATGTATATGTTGTGGTTCAACAAATTTTGGGTTCAATTCTTTTTAAACCAGTTCAAAAAAAATTACCAGTTCAAAATTTTTAAACCAGTTCATTTTTGTAAATCTGGTTTCTTTTTAAGATTCTAAAAGGGAAGTTATGTTAACTGATGTTAGGGTTATTTTAAATGTTGGATTTGGGTTTAGAATTGTTCACATGATTATTGAAGGAGGATTATAGTGATTTGTAGCTATAAACACCCTAACTTAGTGAGCACCCTTTGTTGACATTTAGGGTGTTTTTAAATGTAGGGGTAGGGTTTGTATTAGTTCACAGGACCATCGAAGAAGCATTATTTTTCTGTTTTGTTCAGACCCTAACTTAGTGAGCACCCTGTGTTGATGGTTAGGGTGTTTTTAAATGTAGGTGTAGGGTTTGTATTAGTTCACAGGACTATTGAAGCACATACAGTGCTTGGGTAGGGTATTCTGCAGTTGCCCCAATTCCAATAAGGCTTTTGTTACTCTTTGACTTTATCGACTTAAATATGAAAAATAAGTCTCGTGCAGGTAAATAATCGTGTAGTCAGGTGTACAGTTCACTCATGTTTTGGTCACGTAATTATACAGACAATTGCGAAAATCCGTAAGATCCACAAGTTTTTACCAATGTTAGGGACAATTTTTCTCTTTTAAAATCCCCCCTCCCCCCCAAAAAAGAAGTAAACCCCTTTTTTATGAATCCCTAAAAATTGAAAAATCCCATTTTAGAATCTTGAATTCTTGAAATTTTGAACTGGTTTAAAAATTTTGAACTGCTTTGAAAATTTTGAACCAAAAAAAATTTCCAACCACAACATATATACAATAAGAAATCTAAAAAGTTAGAAAATAAAATGCGCTTTAAAATTGGCTAATGAGTTCGGATGGGAGGGATTCCACCCCAGTTTGTTCTTGCTTGTTTAAGATGGGCATTGTTCCTCAGCCTAGGAATAAATATAGTTCATTTTCAGGATTTTCTTATACAGCTGAGCATGGCTGAGCATGGTGTTTTCATGTCTGCGTGCTTTTAACCGCATCGCCAACATAACTGACGAAAGCGGGTTCTAATTTGTTCATTTAAACTAAGCTGTAGCCAGCCAGGAAACCGTTGCATCGTTTGTCAAATCATCCTGTTTATCCTGTTTAAATGTGTTACGTACCGAGGAAACAGCGACTTAATTGATTTATTTGTATTTACCGTTATATATTTTCACAAGCTGCTATTGCTTGTATGTTAATTATTTTTCGTTTTTACTTATCTTGACTAGCTTATTGCATATAGATTTATATACATTATAGTTAGGCATAGTGTAGCATTACTGACGGGCCGAGGTAAGCGTGTATAAATAAAGTTTTACCTACCATTCTAATGCCATGCAGAGAGGGAGCTCCCCCGGGCCTGACACAGTTCCGATGTCAAATGTTTTGCCAGTAAATTCTATTTCTGAAATATTTAGCATCTCAAAACTAAAGATGGTTGCTGAAGAATTTTGCTGATTAAAGTTGAGGCCTGTCAGTCAAGTTTAACTTTTCTTATACGTTTGCTGAAATTAGCCGTTACGCAGGCTAGCTGAAATTTGATCGCGGCGTTTAATTAACAACTGTAGACCATGTACCCTGGTCCCGGACCCTGGTCAGACTGGGGTGGTCATTTTCCGGTAAATATTTTGTTGGCAGTTGATCAGATTCTGTATTTCACAGCACATCATGTTTGTCCCTCCTGTCTCTAGAAGCTGACTAAATGTTTAAAAGAAACATTAACACAACTGAAAAGAGCCTTCTTTCCTTTGTTTTTCTTTAATCACGTTCCTTTCACAAATTAAGAGATCTAGAAAGTTTATTCGGCAAAATAAGGGTTTTGGCGGTCCCGACATAAACGGCCTGACATCATTGTCTTTCTATAGAAAATGTAGTTCTTGCAAAATGTTATGTTTAGTTTAATTTAGATCGTAGATCGAGACTTTTGTGCTTTCTTTACTTACTGACAAATACATAACCATGCGTGTCTGTTAGCTTGAATGTGAGTTGTAAGAACTAAAAGTCAAAGTGGACTTGAGATACCGTGAAGAGGTTTAAATATGGTCAGTTAACATGTTAAAATACAGCCAAGAGAAACTAAAAGAAAATGAAAGCGGTGATCGGGTATTTCCCGAACTTTTAGCTTTGGAAAGTTTCAGTTTCCTGTCATATAGCAATTTTGCTTAGTAATGCTTTTAATACAATGTAGTTCGTTTTGATTATGGAATAATCTTCCTAATTTTCCTATTCTGAAATTATGGTCACACGATTATTTCCTGGCAGTTATCAATGATCACATATTTATTACTATTTATCTATACTTGCTTTCCTTACTTTTCGGTTCTTTTTACTGGTCCTTTGCTTTGTTTCATAGTAATTTCGTTTCGTCTACGGTTTAGGGAATGTCGAGAAAGTGCCGCTCCTCAGTCATTTCATGGTTAAAGGTCATGCTATGTTCGTTCCATTTCCAAGAAATGAAAGCCACGCAATTATTCATTGTTTGGAACGCTTCACTAAATAAACAACCAGTTTCTCGACTTCGTTATAAAATACGCGAATAAAAGCTGGATACGTACATTCAGTCATTTCTGATCATTGTATCATGACGATTCAGTATTTTTTTTAGAAAAGAAAAAGGTAGAAAACTTGGTAAACCTGCAATGATTCAAACTGGACTGTTTTTCCTAATCCGGTTGAAGATGATAAATTAAACATACTAACGACGCTTATTAACAATCTAAGGGCGGACTGGTGTCTAACATCGTTCACCTGAGTAAAAGTGGGTCAAAGACGGTTTGTAACTGTTCTTTTCGTACTTATATATATGGACCATTTTTGTAGGCGCATATAATGCAAACAGGCCAGGAAAAAAGCGGTTGCGAGCGCCGCTATCATGCAAGAGCGTTACGTTCAGTGTGGCTGTTTGCTGAAAGGTTCGCTGTGCTGGACTTGGTCAATATAAAACCTCCTCGGTTTATAAGAAAAGTTCGATGGCTGGCTCAGTCCTCTTCACTTGGACTAACAATGTTAGTTTCTGGTTTCAAGCTCGCCTGAAAATTTCGTTTAGCTCTAACTTGCTTGTCCTCCAGAATTTGGTAATGCGACGGCTAGAGTCTCCGCCAGCGTCGGCCTCTGGGTCGGCTATATCGATCGTCCGGTTTGTCTGTTTAGTGAATTGCTGTCATTAAAAATGCTCCCTTCGTTTCTTAATGCATCTGACTGTCCGTACTTAAATTGCATATAGCGGAGAGCCAATCGGAAAGCGAGAAAATAGGATGTTGTTGTAAAATAATGCATCGACAGTATACAGGGTAAGATATGGAAAGTGAAAGGTTGATGTATGGAGAAAAGACACGGATTTTGTATGGAGGATGTATGGTAATGAAATGAGTTGTATGGTAATAACATGGTATTGTATGGTAATGACATGTATGGAGGATATATGGTAATGATGTGGGTATTGTATGGGAACTGTATGGTAATGACATGGGTATTGTATGGCAGATGTATGGTAATGATGGGTATTGTATGGAGGGATGTATGGTAATTATGTGGGTATTGTATGGGTATTGTATAGGTACTGTATGGAAATGATATTTTAGACAAATCCATACTTTTCCCATATACTTTTATATGGTCAATGTATGGACCAGATATGGATCACGTATGGGTTTGAAAATATTGCCATTTAGACAGTATGTAACCCATATGGCCCATACAAATCCTATGCAAAACCCATCACATACCCATATATGGAACTTGAATGGGCCCAAACAAAACCCCAAAAAGGGGCATATATGGCCCGCCATATCAGATATGTTGGTAAGGGTAACACTACGTTCATGTAGGTTGAACTAACAAGAGAGGCTAACGAGGAATCGTTTGTTAACGTCAATCAAGATGTTGGCGATGACGTCTTATAAACATAAACAATTTACGTCTTGTTTATGACGTAATTACATATGCGTGGCGGTACCGGGTCCGGCCAGGTATCCGGGTCCGCCGGATTTTTTCATAAAAATATGTAGAATTCCGAGTTAGATGATTCAGAACTAATTAAACAGGAAAAAAATCCGGGTTCATTTTCACAATATATTGGAAATCCAAGCCTGTACGGCATTCTAACTGATTCTAACTCCTTCAGAAGATAGATAGACAGACATACAGCGTGACAAGCTTTATTTATACATCAATATTTCAAAAAATACAATAAGATAATGACTGGTGTGTGGGAGTCCGACACAGAATATTTAACAATATAATTAATTCACTGAAGTCGAAGTGACTAGCTATAAATAGTGGCGTCGAAATATGCCCTGATATTTCGTCCGCGGACATTCATTTATCTGATCATAGAAGAGAACTGAGCTTCGATGATCAGATAATGTCCAAGGACAAATATCAGGACATAGTCACTGAGACTGAAGTGAATAATTGTTTTAGTATAATTTCATCAGTGAATATAAGAGAAATTAAAACTAGACAATAATAGTCTGACTTCCGACCCTTTTATAATGCACCTATCAATGTTAAGCCCGAGGGGGGAGGGGCGGGCAAAGCGTGGGGATTTGACATTTTCTCCAAAAAAAGTCAATCCCCACCCGGGGACAACACGTTCGGTCAAAAATGAACTATAAGGGACTACGAGAATGGATTTTCTAAAAGCATAGAAATACCGAAAAAACAGTCCAAATGCACACTAGAATTCAAGTCTTCACTTATGAGACCTCGTACCGTATTACAAAGAGAGGAAATGCAGCGAAAATGAGTGGAAATGGGCAAAACTGAAAGTGAAAACATGCCACGGCAAGTGAAAATTTATAGAAAGGAACCGCTTTCATGAGTTCACTTTCAAGGACAAATTTGCTGGAAACTACGAACTAGTTTTGTGGATTATATATAGCCATCACAGAATCAAAGACCATGGTAATTAAATCAAGAGACAAATTATTTCGGTATGAGAAAGCTTGAAAACACATGGAGAGCGTCGAGAGAAGAGCATAAGCCATAACACCTTAACAGCAACTGGCTCCCTGAATGAAACTAGAACTTGACGTTGTTTTTCTATCAAGAACCACGAGGAAAATAACTCGAATAAGTACGATCTTTTTGAGTCGAACCGTTCCCAAATTTGTAGGACAAGGTCTCGTGTTATTTATTACTCTAAGTAGACGTTATTTCCTTGTGAAAGTTTGTGATTCATGAGGACCGAATAAACGCAACCCGAAACTCGTAAGTAAACTTTGTTTGTGAAGGCTTATATGAATTTTAAAAAAGCTTCAAGTTTAACATACTTATTTAGTTGTTTCTTTGGGGGATTTTGGAAAAGCGTTTTCTTTGATTTCACATTATTTATTTCTTCGTGAGAAACATCGGTAAATATGCGAGCGGCCATTTTGGTAAATGCCTTGTATGTCATATTCACCTCCAGGCGCTCTGCAGGTGAATATAGCGACGCATGACGTAATTCTCGACCAATCCGGCAGAGCACGGGAATCTCTATATTCACTGATGAAATTATACTAAAACGTGTCGATACCCGTTTTGAAGTGTGGTAGGGAATGGGCCTTTTGCAGGAATGCAATCACGTGATTGTACTGGAAGGCAAAACAAAATCTTAATTCATATATTTAAAGGCAGTTGTACGATATCGGTAGTGTTATTAGTAAAACTTGTTTGTAAATACTATTTTCCACCTCCAATCGATTGTCGATCTTTCTAAAACAGTATTTTTTTAAATAGCTTGCTCTCCAGCATCCATGGCAACGCCTTTCCCATGGGGATCACGAGCTCAATTCATTCGTTAACGAAGTATTATAATATCAGCACTCTTTTTAAGAACTTATTAAGATACTCAGAAAAAATTGAATTAAAAATCGCCAAAAAAACTCCTTTCACATGATAAGAAATGGAACACAATTCTAATGGCAATAAATAAGTAATTAGAAAAACGTAGCGTAAATTTGAGTATGTTTTTTATTTTTAGTGATATTTTGTATAGTTTAGTGTTAGTAGATGTGTAATTTTGTAAAATTTATTAAAGAAAATAAAAAGAGGTTGTTAAAGACAAAAAAAAAAATATCAGCACGTGACTGTTAGCTGCAAAAGGCCTATTGGTTTATCTCAGGTTGATCCTTAGGTAGCTCCTCCACTATAACTAACACTACATTTGAGATAGTCAATACGTGCATGGTTTAGGTAGTTTGTTTTCAGAATTTCTTTGATTATGATTTAACCTTCGAGGCGTGAATATGTCCTGGAGATAAACTGGAGTAAGCTTATATATGAATAGTTTTATATACATAGTGATAGCTGTTTGCTTCTTTCTATTTACTGGTAACTTGTTCCAGCCAAGCGTATCGAATAACACATTTGAGCTCGTATCATAACTAGAAATGTTATCACTCTGACAGCGCGATTTTGAAGCTTCTGGAGTTTGTTCCCAAACTGAGCTACAATACTCAAAGTGAGGTTCTATTAGGGCTTTGTAAATTTTATGTGCGGTATCCCTGCATATCAGTGATCTAACTCGTTTAAGTGCACCAGTGCCAGGAAATCTTTTTCGAAATTCCCTTATATGCTTTTCTCAGGACAAAGTATCATCTGTATATAATAGTCGCAATGATTTAGTGTAGTCTACTTTTTATATTTCCTTACCCTCTATATGTATGTGGATGGCACAATCTCTTTGGGTATACAGCTTTTGTCGGGAGCCAATGACCTTGAACTCAGTACTAGTTTTAGCAACATTAAAGCTTAGTTTATTTGCTCTGGTCTTTAGTATAAACCAACTAGTGGACTATAACGAATCCTGCATTCTGATTGGCTACCCTACTATAGGTCTATTTGTGATAGCCCATGGTAGAGAGATACCGCACGCATTTTCACGAAATAAAAACCTTTTTTCAACTTCAATTTGTTTCTTTCTATTATTTTCTACTGTCCGACTAGTTAGTTTACACTAAAACAATTAGACCTCACGCCCTCATGGGCTACGAGTTAAGTAGCCCGTTCGGCTGCGCCTCAAGGACTATCGACTCGTAGCCCATTCAGGCTGCGGGTCTAATTGTTAAATAGTCCCTTATTGATTTTAATTTGTAGATCGGTCTGACTTGAGGTGACCGAAAGCTTATACTAGTATCATCGGCATACATTCGAGGAGTGCCGTCGTTTAAGCAATGGGCCTTTTGCAGGAATGCAATCACGTGGTTGTACTGGGTTGCAAAAAATCTTAATTCATATATTTAAAGGCACTTGTACCAGATCGGTAGTGTTATTAGCAAAACCTATTTGTAAATGCCATTTTCCACCTGCAATTGATTGTCGATCTTTCTAAAACAGTGTCTTTAAAGAAAGCTTGCCACCCAGCATCCATGGCAACGCCTTTCCCATGGGGATCACGAGCTCAATTAATTTGTTAACGATGTATTATATCAGCACGTGACTGTTCCCTGCAAAAGGCCTATTGGGTAAGTCGTTTATGTAGATAATATTAAACAATAGTGGTCCAATTATCGGACCAGGGGGACTCTCAACAACGTATTGGACTTGCACTAGGTAAGTGGCTATTAACGTTGCAATTTTGGCTCTATTAGTTAAGCAAGAATTGAACCATTTCGGGGCATTTTGGTTAACTCCATAGTTAGCTAATTTTTGCAGAATAATTTCATGGTCAATAGTGTCAAAGGCTTCCTTCCTTTAAGTCGATGAAGATGACACCATTAAGAAAGCCCTTGTCAATATTAACACACCAACTATCCATGACCTCGAGCAGTTAGAGTACCGTGCATGGAGTGAACGAAACCCTGTTGTTAATTAGGTAAATAATTATGGTCATTGAGATACTTGTATAATTGCTCATAAATGATTTTTTCCCCGAAAATTTTAGCAACGATCAGGGTATTACTGATATGGGTCGATAGTTGTTTAAATCTGATTTTAAGCCTTTTTGAAAATGGGTGAAACTCTAGCTTAGGGAAGGTGCTACAACATCGGCAGCGAGTTTTAGGAACTTAACAATAAATTTTGTCCAAACCGGTTCAGTGCTTTTCTTCCATTGATCTCGTTACTTGTTTACACTGGCATTTGCAAAGGAGAATGTGTCATCGATAGGTTTGAGATAAGAAAGAGGGTCAACGTTAGTCTCCAGTGTTTCACTGGCTATATCCTGACCGATATTAGTAAAGTGAGAATTAAAGGCTTCGGTGATGTCGATTGGAGAACTGAGAGACTCGTTCCCTTTTTTTTATTTCGCAGATATTGGTTACTTTTCTTTGGCGATTGTGCATGAAGTTCATTAATCAGCTTCCAGGTTTTCCCTGGATGTTTTTACTTCAAGGTTATCGGCCGTACAATATTTGCGTGTTGCTTCCTTGATGGAATTGTTTTCGTCATTTCTAGCTTCTCTAAATTTCTCCCAAATCATGTGGTCTTTAGATGAAGTTAGTTTTCGTTTCAATTGAAAATCCCTTTGGTACATTTTGCGAATAAATCCTGGGGGACTTTTTGTTACTAGTTCTTTGTCTTTTCAATAGTGCATGTTTATGAATGACGTCCATTAAATGTTGTTTCCACCTGAAGTCTTCGTGGCACTGCTTGTATAGAGATGCTTTCTTTTAGCCTTAAGTCATGCAGAAAGGTTTCTTCGTTAAACTTTTTAAGTTGTCTTGATGGACACCAGAGCGAATATAGCTACGTTTGCGTGTTAAATAAACGAGAGTGGTCACTTATGTTGCCGATTTGAATAACACTCTAGTTAGAAACTTTTTCCGGGCGGTTTTTAGGCATAAGTCAATTAATGTGCTCGAGGTTTGAGTTATTCTTGTTGATCATGAGTGATCATGGCGGTCAGCGGTCGTGAAGCAACTGCAAAGATGGCGTCCTTTTCCATGCTCTCTCTAATTTGAAAGATTTGTCATTTTCCCCTAAGTTTCATGCTTAGTGTATCCTGTTTGTCTTGAGTTGCTCTACTGTTTATAATTCTCCAACTATGGCATCGGTAGGAGTCTTGGAAGCCATATTTGACAGAAAATTAGAGCCTGTTCTTCGGTCCAGGTTTCGTCAATCAACAACACAGTTTCGGAGCTGCTGAATTCATCTCGTTTTTGAGTGATAAATACGAGGACTTAAGGAAGGATACTTCAGAATTGAAGAAAGAAAACAAGACTCTGAAGGAGGAGAGTGCTGTTCTGAAGTCTGACCTTAGGGAGACTTGTAGAAGATTGTCGATTCAAGAAAGCTTGCAAGATAATGGTGAACAATACTCGCGGAGAGATTGCCTCGAAGTCCGAGGCATTCCCATACGAGAAAGCGAGGAAGATAACAACAATATCATCCAGGCTGTCAGTGAATTCATTGGGGTACCTGTTGCCGATGCAGATATGCCTGTGAACAGATCCACTACTTCTAGCTAGAGATCCAGCGATAATTGTAGTTTGTTAGGCGTGCCGAATGAGGGATAATTTCTATAAGGCTAGGAGAAGCCTATATCTAGCCTATATCTATGCTTCTATGCTTCAGTCGTGTTTTTACCATTTGTCGTTTTTATAGTCGCGTGTGTGTTGGGGCGTTATCTTAGAATTGCCTCTTACTCATCAACCGCCGGTTTTCCGGTTTGTTTAAGTTAACGAGTCGTGTTTGTTTGGCGTTATTGCAAGTTAAGTCCTAGCGCATAGCAAGCTTCTGGACTCCACACCATCGATCTCATGGCCATCCTTTCTAATTTTTATGTTAAGCAAGATTGTTCGGGGCGGAATCTTAAGTTTCTTCGCTCCTTACCCCTACCCAAAAGCTGCGGGAGGCAATGTCTTCGCTCAAGTTATTCCACATTATGATAACTAAAGGCATACGTGTTCTCACCTTTTAGTCTCGTCGGCCCCCTTTATTCGCTTCCTCACATCACATACACCATCGTGGTTCATGATTTATGCCCCCGAAAGTTTTGGTGACCTATCCTTCTCGCATCCAGTTCTATAGCTCCTTCAAGCTGGGCTCTAAGGGTGACTATCATGTCCTGTTCCCACGCTATGGACTTCCAGTCCCGGCGCCTACAATGGGATTTGTAGCCTTTTCGGATCTCTCACTTATAGTCTTATAAGTTTTGTATGCGGACATAACTGATTAGACATCATCTTCTTCAATATATCCTTATTTTCCTATGTATTAACCCTAATTCTATACTATGGATCTGTCGCAGCTAGGTTTAATATCCATAGGATAATTATGCATATGTATCAATCTCAGTTCTATTTTCATTTATAATTAGCGCGCCGAAATGACTTCACAGAGGCGGTATTCCCCTTCTTAATATTTATGCGCATATAATTAGCTACTCGAAAACGAGGCTATCCCCGCATCGTTTCTTAGCTGAAAAGCAAAATGGCGTCGCGGACGGAACATTGTTGCGTTCCTCTATGCAGTGGAGACAAAAGGAAAAATCCTGAATTGTCCTTTCGAACTCGGGTGGACCTTGCGGCATCCTCGATGCGGAGATGCCTCGTTATCGAGTAGCGAATTAGATATGCGCATAAATATTAAGAATAGTCAATTTAGCTCAGTTGCCTCGTGTTAGTATTAGGTCCCAGGGGGATAAGATTAGATATTAAAAGACCGGGTTTAGCTGCCATCCTCTCTTTAGCGCGTATTGCTGCGGTGCCTACGGATCTCTGTTAAGTGGTTTCTCCCCACCCACCTCCCCTCAGGCGACAGTTGGCCACTTGCATCTGCACCTATGCCCTGCATAAAAGTATATCTTCCTATACCTCATCTCCTACTGTGCAGGTCATAGAGGCGCACCTTATATCAATGAAAATCATTTACAATACTGCCTAAGAAATTTGTAGTAGTGACTGGGCGCAGTGAATTGATGTACATATCAAAACATATCAAACATTTTTGTTTTCTTTCTCACTCTTCTAGAATCCGCTATTGATAGAATTGCTTTTTTGCATACTATGGTAAAAAAAAATAAGTTAAATATTAGAAGCAAAAATAAGAAGGTATTTTAAGCACAAGATATCGATAGTGAACTCTTTACGAAAGCTTTAATTTGCATGTCCCGCGTCACATTTCAAAACCTGTTCGACGCTTTTCCCCCTGTTTTCGTTCACATAGTAATATCATACTAAACAACATTGCCTCCAACCTAAGTAGTGCCAAAAAGCAAAAGGTATTTCGACGGAGATTCGATAAAAAAACACATTGACTTTTGTGAAATTACGAATATTATTTATCACGGTATAGGTGTCCCAAGTAATTTAGATTTTCGGCAGAAATTCGCATTTTCATAGGAATTGTCTGATATACGCCAGTAACTTAAGACCTGATATTTGAGCCAAAGAATCGCTGTTTCTTAGTGTGCTCGTGTTATTTTAATCAAAATCGGATTTCTCTTTTGCGAGATATATAAATTCAAAGTTGATGAAACCATTTGTCGATAGGGGAAAATAAAAACTAATTTAGAAGATCGGTATCTGCATTTTGCTTGATAACTTAAGAACGCAAATCATAATTAAAAAGAGAAATTAAATGAAGGGTTTGTGGTCGCTTGTATACAAAATAATCCTACAGTAAAAAGGTTTTAATAGTACATTTTGGTATTTGGCTAGAGTTCGAGAGATTTGACTGAACGTTTTTGTCGACACTCAGTGCTGAAATTTACATAAAACATGCGGCAAGAAACTCTACTGTCCGAAAAAGTTTAAAATTGGTACTAATTCAAGCTTATTTATTTTCTATTAAAATAAATAGCTTACCGTAACTACTATAGGTCTGAAATTGCGTTCATATTATTTCAAGGAAAATCGGATTTCAACTTCGCGAGATACGGTCTAAAACATTCTGGCTGTAACTATATGCTGTATATGTTTACAACCAAATATGTTACACTTTCAGATTTTGTTAACAATTGCCGACTAATTAGATTTGATCGCAGTAATAGTTTTTCTATAATGGCGATGAATACGAGAATATGAATTGCATATCTATGGCACAAATAACATAAGCAGAAATGTAAGGGTGAAATCAATGTTTGTATACCGTACATTTGTTGTCCCAATTCAGGTCACCTGACGTTTCCCTTAAGCCAATGTTTTTCGTTTTTCTGTATCTCAAGATCATAGAGGAAATGTATTACTTTCTCTAATTGGAAAACAAAGCACTGAATCCTCTGGAGAGCTGTCACATGATCTGAATTGGGACAACAAATGTACAAGCTAAATCGGTCTATTCTAACTGCAAAACAAAACAGCGTTTATCGTAAGGATTTATTCAGATCAGTGGAAACTGGTTCCCAGGTCCCTCACGGGCGATTTATATAACAGTCCATATTTCTAAATAATAAGATTAAAAACGAACGAAAACAACCGATTCTCACTTTTTTTTGCTATTATGTTCAACCTGGAACAAAGAAAACGGCATTTTTCAAAGATCGGTTTAAAACTGATTTTGTGACGCGTCAGTACACCAATTCACTGCGCCCAGTCAGTAGTATAGGATTAAACTATTTCAAAGAAGCACATGTACATTTAACGTGTGTTACTTAGCCTGTAGTTCAGCAGACTTTGTGAACAAATTCTTCAACTCCTTATAAATCCCAGGCGTGAAGATTGCGTCGAAGATGTCATGTTTTTTTAACACAGACTCTGTTGGTAAATCTTTGACGCTTTTAATTTTTACGTGTGCGGCATTTCTGTTCCTACTCTTTTGTACGTTCTTCATTACACTGTTGTGTTTGTCTTCCATTCCAACTGCTATATTTGCTTCTTTAAATCGTCTCCGGGCTTCATCCTTTTCTGAATCGGGTTTCATTTCACACAGATTACTAAGAACTATTTCAAAATAGTCCAGCTTTACGCCTCGTAAGTCTTTTTCTGAGGCTTTCGGAAACGCATATCTGTATATATTTTCATATATTTGTTGGCAAAGCTGTCCCAGTTGTATTCGACACATAGGCTGTTCCAATTCCTGCAATTCCTTGATATCTGTCCTCATTTTTTCATTGTCAGACTTAACTTTGTCCATTTCTTTACCGAAAGCTTCAATCTGAGTTTCCTTCGAAAGAAGGATGTCTTCAAGTGTTTCTATCCTTTTCTTTAAAACCTCAATTTCTTTCTTGGCTGTGGAGTCAACCTGCTTCAGCTTCATCTCTAGTTTTTGTTTACTCGTATTTAGTGCGTCGATGTCTGTTTTTATTTTGGCATTTTCAGACCGTATTTTCTCCAACTCTTTGCTATGAGCTTCATTTTGATTTTCCTTCAAACGAAGGAGGTCGACAATAATATTTATCCTTTCGTTTAATAGCTCGGTTTCATTCTGGCAAGCGAATTTCACTTGCTCCAGCTTTCTTTCCAATTCTTGTTTTGCAGCTTTCAAATATTCAATAGTATCCTGCTCGTTCCCTGGAATTTCTTCTCTGCTGCCTTGTCTTTTCCGTTTGTTTCCTTTCCTTTCGTTGCCATCCCTATTACCTGAATTTCTTTTCGACATATTTTCTTTAGAGACCGCACTTGCTACATAATTTCACATCTATGAACTTGCTGCATTACGTTTCTGTGAGGGACTATTTCATCACGGTATTGTTCATAGCTCCACACCTGTCAATAAAAAAAAACGTTCAGACCAATCAGAACACAGCAATGTTCTCTCGGGGAAAATACCGCCGCCATCTTGACCCACAAGCTCGTCAGATGAAATCACAAACTAGAGTTCTTCGCAAAGATTTAAGAAATTCAGTGAAAGATAGTGATAAATCATTTAAAACAGTGCCACGAAGACTTCACCGAACTCTGCCTTTTTCACCATGTTTGTTTTGAATGTTCTCGGATTAAGGGCCATTGACATATTCCGTTGCTACGCAACACCGTTGCGATGCTCGCAGGAGCAGATGCGATTTTGACTTCCGGTTTATGCTGGCCTGAGAAAACAGCTGACTCGGGAGATATGAGTCGGCTGTTTTCTCAGGTTAGTTTTATGCGTGTCCACCGGCCACCCGATAGTTTTAATACTTATACATGTTTATAAGTTTTATTCGTGGTTTACCTGAAAGGTTTTCATGAATGAATGAAGTAAAGTGTTCAAAAGTCGGAACAAGCTGTAGCAGGGAAAATGAAAAGCTTGGTTTATCGTGTGAAAGAAAATAATACTTAACAAGAAACTCAATCCGATAATTTTGAAGGATCGTTCAGGACTCGAATGGCGCCTAACTGTACGTAATTTGTACCGAGTAAAAAAGTAACGGCAAGCGTACGACTCAATACAATACAATACAATACAATACTTTATTTCACATTTCACAATGATTTTTTTTCAGTTACATTTTCTATATTTAGTTAGAATTTTTATTATTTTTATTATTATTATTACAAAAATATACTAAATATAGTAACACAGAAGGAAATGCCTAGAGTCTAAATAAACCGTGAGGTTATCGAGTTAGACACTAGACTGTTATGTTATATTTGAAATGTAGCACACACACACATTAATCTCAATTTGAATAACAATAGAAAAGAAAATGTTTGATGTACATACATACGTATATATACACACACAGCATGCTAATCATGCTATATCTAACACACTAATTAGTAAATACGAAGGAGAAAAGTTGAAGATTAAAAAAAATTTAGTAGAGAAAAATAGATGGAGGAAATTTAACAAAGAAATTCAATTAAGTTGATCGAAGCAATTAATTTTGCTTAAGGAACAGTTGTTGTTTATTTTTTTTGGCGAAACTGAGTTTATTGAGCTGTTTTAATTCATAGGGAAGTTGTTGCCATACGTCAGTTGCCATGGCGGAAATAGTTTGTTTGCCAGCGTTTGTTCTATAGTGAGCCTTATAAAAATTATCTTTTGATGCAAATCGGGTATTATATGAATGTATATCTTTGGCATAACGAAAATAGTTATCAAAAATTCCTGGTAATTGTTTTTTATGCCATTGATGAATAAATTTTAGGGCCTGAAGTTTGTATACATTGTCAACTGTCAAAATATCTAGCAAGTTTAGTAGTGGTAAAGCACTTTCAGTGTTTTTTCCATATAGAGTGGCAAAAAACAGGATTCTAACAAGATGATTTTGTTTGGTTTGGATTTTTTTCAAGTGGGATTTATAGGCACTGCCCCAGGCAGTGATCGCGTATGAGATGTATGGATAAATGAGGTTATAATAGAGTTGTTTCGTTTGCTGTAGAGAGATATAGTGTCTAAGTTTATAAAAAATGCCAATATTTCTTGATATACGCGAGCAGATAAATGAGATTTGATATTTCCAGGAAACAGTATCATCTATCATCACACCTAAGTATTTGATATGGTCTTTTTTTCTCCAGGGAATAACTGGTGCCATCATTGTTATTTAGTTTTATATTAATAGGTGAGTTCAGTTTCTTTTTGGGAGATTTTATGATCATGTAGTTTGTTTTCTTAAGGTTGATTGAAAGTTTATTTAAGTCACACCATTCTTTTACTTTGATTAGTTCTTGGTTCATCATGGTTTCCAATTCAGAGCTGTTGCGGGAGGAGGCAAATAAATTTGTATCATCTGCAAATATTCTAAAAGACAGTTTGTCTGAGCAGTTTGAAATATCATTTATATATAATAAAAATAACAGGGGGCCTAACGAGCTACCCTGGGGAATTCCACAGACTACTGTCTGTTTAGTTGATTGAACGTTATCTAGGGATACATACTGTTGTCTATTGGTTAGATAGCTGGTGAACCATTGAAGGGGGATTCCCCTAATTCCATACTTTTTCAGTTTTTCTAACAAAATTGAATGGTTTACAGTATCAAAGGCTTTGGCAAAGTCTAGAAACACTCCACAAGTGAATAGGTTATTATCTATTGCATTTTTTAAATTGTCTGTGATTTCAGTAATCGCCTGTTCAGTGGATCTGCCTTTTCTAAACCCAAACTGGAATTCACACAGGATTTCATATTTCTCTATATAACTAATAAGTTGTCGGCTCCGCCGCGCCAACACAGTGAAGTCCGTCAGGAAATCGCCGATGTATGGGAAAGCAAACTTGTATTAGACTCTCCGATGTAGCCGAGCTCTGACCGCTGTTGATAGATTGAAAGAACATCTAATAAATAGTATCTAAATTTATCAAAGATACAGAGGCTGAAATGGCTGCTTTCAGCTAGGAAATGGCTTCTAAAAACACGAAGAAAAGTACGGCCACTCAAGAAGAACACTGCAAGAAGTCATGTGATTTTCGACCGTCAGGTTTTCAACTCAAATCTTACACAAACATGCACACTTTTGTCTCCAGATAATGCCTTCGGGTTCCTGGTAAATTGGTGATTGGACCTCAGTGCAACTTATTAAAATACAGGTCAGTTTTCATCCTTAACTGAAAAGTATTTTTGATGTCGGAAAACAAAACTGTTGTGAACGCCACGAGATTCAACTTCAAGTGAAAGTTGTCGAATCTCGGTCTAATTTTAGCTTGATTTCTATCGGCTCTTCGGTTTGCCGCGAAATGGGTTCCTGGCATGTGCTCCATGGCCACACAGTCCGAAGCCGGCTCATTGCAGACAATCAAGCTGGCTCATTGCAGACTGGAGTATTCAGCCATTTAGTAGTCCCAAAACTGGCCATTGTCGGAGGAAATAGGAGAAAATGCACATCCTGTTCGACCAATTATTGTAGACTTTACTGCAACAACAGTTCTGCGACTATTTCACGACCACAAAAAGGCACTTTTACGCATGCGTTAATTTCTTCACTTCCGGTTTCTAAAAATCCTAAACATTTAGCGCTTTCACTAAACACCAAAAACATAAAATGTTGCCGACCACGTTCTCCATTCGCCAAAAAAGCTTAAAATTTGACTGAAAAGTGTTGTAAAATCTTTATTTTTTGTCGTAATGGCAAACGCATGCTCTATTTTATGCGCCTCAACGTATAGGTTCGGAAAATTTTCATAAATTACTAGTAGATACTTTTCCTCTAGGGTACAGAAAAACAAAAGAAAACATCACTAAAGGGTAAAGTCAGGTGATCTGAAATGGGGCAACAGAGAAGCAAGCTTGAATCGGTCTATTATGCTGTGTAAGTTATTGATATAGCAACGGTTTAAACACCGTGATGTTTACGCACAGGCTTTACATCCTCCAGGTTTGTACCTCAAAATTAGTTTTGAGTTCCCTTGGCTACGAATTCATAGCCTGCTTGTAGGCGGCAGAGGGTGTTTTTTTTCGCGCCTCTCTACCCTCTACCGCCTGTAAGCAGGCTAACGAATTCAAAGATTACTGAGAAACTTTGATGTGGAGTCAGATTTTCTATCCTGGAATGAGCCTTTAGCGATACTGCATGTGCTCTAAATATACTCAAGAAATAAAGATTAGCAGTTATGTGGTGGTGGTTGTTCTTACGGGAAAAGCGAAAGAGAATTTCGGGTAGAGAAAAAAAATACAGGAGACAGTTAATTGCAGAAGACAAAGAAACAGGCAGTCAACTTGACGAAAATATCGCTCGACAAAGACTACCCTGCGAGCAGATCCTTCTTCACCTCCATGCACGAAACGAGAAGAAAAGATGGCTCTGCACTATTCGTATTGTTTTCGTATTGAGCATGTGCCAACGGTTCACCCAAGATTCTGGTCGAGTCAAGCCTGTTAAACCGGTTTATAAGCGCGCGGCTAATTTTGGTTAAACCTGAGCCCACTGCAATAATGGCGGCCAAGTGTAATCTCGTACCCCAGATCTACCATTTTCTATGATCTTAGAAATATAAGTCGCATTAGGAAGCATATAAGTTCTTACTGCAGAGATCTTGATGCACGCTTTTGTAACTTCCAGGCTTGATTTTTGTAACTCTCTTTTATATCGCCTGCCTAAACACGTTATTTAGCAGCTACAGGGCATCCAGAATGCAGCAGCCAGAGTCGTGCAGCAACCAGGCAGCTTGCATCCAGTAATTAAAACTAAAGGGACAGGTGCAGAAAGTACATGCTTTAGAAATGATAAGACTTGGGGCAGAAGAACGCGCGGCGATTGCGAAGGAAGCGGGACTAGGAGTGAACATCACGCCCGCGCGGAAGGCTTGGCTATGAAAGCAGCACTCGGATTGCCTTGGAACAAGATACGATACTTGAGACGGCAAATTGTTCACAGATTGTATTTTGCCAACATATTGAGCTATATGCAAATATTCCAAATAAGTAAACCAAATACGGCTGTTCAAGAGACGATAGAGCAGATTTCCTATGAGTGGGACAAACTACAGCACTGACTAAGCACGGATACTGTACGGCATGCCGTGACGTTGAAATGGTTTCCCATTGTTTTTGTCCTGCTGATCCAATCAAATCACATGCAGAATTACGACAGTACAGCACGGTGACGGACATGCCGTAGTTTGTCCCACTCATACGAAATCTGCTCTAAGCCGATTTTTTAAACGAGTCTAAATTAAATATCAAACACCGTCTATTGTATTAATGTGTTCAAAACAATAGATATATAGATCGTTTATTATAATTACCTTACTTACAGTATAACTGAATTACTAAGGTTCACCATTTTTAACATTAATTACATATACTTATAAACTAATTCGATAAAATGTTATGATATTAAAACTAACAGTTAAAAGCAGTTATTTTGTTAATTCAAGACCTCACTGGCTGTGTCTATTAGTGAAAGTACTAACTTAAATGATGTGAGTTATAGTATTGAACACTAGAGTTAATGAAAGTGTGAAATACCTCTTATACCGTAGTGTGATAGTCGGATTACTAAGGTTATGTGGTAACAGATCTAGATGATATAAATTACCGTTAGGATACGAAAAAGAGTGACATAGTTCAGATCTGCGATGATAGAGGCTAGTGAGGCCGGACAAAGCAAGAGCTTGTTCGTAAGGTAAGTCGTAGCCATAAAGAATACGCATTGCTCTCTTTTGTATGCGTTCTAAGGTAAGACTAAGGTATTCTGGTAAACTGTAATGAAATACTTGACAAGCGTAGAGTAAAATAGATTGTATACAAGCAACATAGAATTTAACTAGGTCCTTAGGTGGAACGTTTGCACGTTTTAATTGTGTTAAAAAATAGTCTCCTGGAAGCTTTCTTTATAATGTGAGAGTTCCACTTTAAATCACTCTGAATTATTACACCGAGAATTTTAACAGACTGTACAAGATCGACCAAGCAATTATTAATATATACATCGTTATGTACGTTTCGATGTAGTTGAAATTTATTAGTCTTAGACCACGCCTGTATTTAATTTCTGGGTGTCTGTGCTGAGCTAACACCTCTGCTGCGCTTTTGACGACTTCAAAAATGGTAGTGTCGTCAACATACTTGAAAATACCATGAGCAGAGGGGACTTCAAGGTCATCGATCATAGCGATAAACAACCAAGGTCCAAGTTTTGTCCGCTGTGGGACGCCAGCAGGCACGGACTTCCATTCAGAAAAACAGTCTTGGGCAAGTTTTACTCTCTGGAATCTATTACTTAGGAAATCGCAGATCCAATTAATAATTTAGTTATTAGTTAGTATTACCATATTTAGTTAGCTTAGAAATTAGAAGAGTATGATCGATTAGATCGAAGGCCTTTCTATAATCAAGGATAACAACTCTTACATCAGCACCAGTTCCGTCAATGACTTTAGACCAGTTATGTAACATACTAATTAAGGCCGCATAAGTGGTAGATGATCTTGGGATACAGCCAAATTGATCAGTCCCTATATGATTGAGAATAGCAGGTTTCACATGAACATGAACTACGTAATCCTCTGCTAGTTTGGACAAGGTAGGCGTTAGGGAAATCGGTCTTATAGGTCCTTTGAAAAGTCCTCTACCTTAGACGGCGTTTATGAGTTTGTTTAAAAAATTGGCGCAATATCTTTATGTATAGAGTTGGCTACACAGCTTTCGTATTCACCTGGCCAGTGAAAACCAACAGTGCGAAGTTGACCGGGACCAGAAGTTTAATTGGTTCGATGACAGTCGAGGAAATGCCATTTTCTATTAAGATCAAAGAGGTGACTGAGGTAAGCTAACACCAGCAGTGCAAATAGACAGTCTGAGAGACGCTGTTTGTTCCCACTTGTATGCAAACGCTGAGTAAGTAAAACATATCATTCCCGCGTAAAAAAATATGGCTAGGCACTTCCTTTAAATTGTTTGGGGTAAATATCCACCGCTAGTCACCAACACTGAGGGGAATAGTTGTTTTATTATATACCACATAAGTGAAATAGTCAAAGTTCAAAAGGCCATTCACAAGTAAATACGTCACGAGCGCCGTCATTTTGTCCCCAAGCCGGGAGTGAATAGTGTAGGGTATTCAAGAGTTTGAGTAGCCAATCAGGGCGCGTGAAAATATACTATTCACTTGTGTGGTATATACATATACGTATGTACAGATATTAATTTCTTCATGGCTTATTACAAGAAACTACCTCCCTAAAGCCAGTTTACTCTCCAAAGCTAAACATCCTGGAAAAACATGTGATGAAACGGGTGGAGCAATTATCAGGATGGGCACTGGGATGATGGGGGAGCAGGGTGCTGAGTCTTTGCATTCTCGAATGAATTAAGCGGCTGAAGAGAGAATAATATAATGTACAAATGTAACAAAAAAACTTCGGCTGATGGTTACGTAAAAGAACAGCACAGAAGATCCCATCCATCCAACATTGGTCGAACTCCCCCTGTGAAAAAGAAGATTCCCAAAAGAAGAGTAGTTAAAGAGTAACTCTGATAGTATTTAAGTAGCACAGTAGTGCATTTTGTCGTACATGTATTTTGGCAAACGCAGGAAAAGGTCATCACATGCAGTGTATAGAAAGTCAGTGTATTAACCTTACATCTAAAATGAGCATGTCAAAATTGGACTGAACCAGACAGGACAATTTACAGGTCAAATTCTGCAGGTCAAATTTTCAGATTCTGGTATTGCTTAATTGTACTTAACGTGTCTATGTAGACTGGATATTCCGTTCTTGAAGTACATGTAAGGGCCCGTTTACAAGGAGATAGGGTCACCCTAGCACTAGGGTCAAAGATAGCCCGGGTTTACCAGCAAAATGATTCAGGTAGGGTTAGCCTACTGCCCGGGCCAACTCAACACAAGCCAGTTGAAGTCTCTTTCAAATATATTATTCATTTGAAAAGCCGTTTCTTATGAAATGTCATACTAATGAATGAAAACATGTGCTACTAATATTACTCTTCCACTTTTCTTTCATTTTTATCCGGTTCAAACAGATCTGTGGAAGTGATTTTGATTTTACTGATTCTTTGGTAGCCTGTAAACCGCGAGGCTCGCGGCCGCCAAAATCGTTCAAGCATACAAAACAACATGGTGAACACGAGTAGAGTTCTGGCGGGTTTGGTGAGATTAACTAACGTCGATTCTTCTTCCTGTGGTGCCCTTTATAGCAGCTGCATAGTATCCTAGAATGTTATGTTACCTACTAATTGCTATTGAACTTCAGAAACTTGCAATGTAAAATTTGGCTCTAGAATAGAGTTGACCCGGGTAGGCGGGTTACCCTGGCTAGCAAACCGTTTACAAGGGCATATAAACATAACCCTAGTACTAGGGTCACCCTAGTTCTCAGACTGGGTAACCCGGGCAGCCGAGTTGAGTTGTCCCGCCTGCTCGTAAACACATCGCTAAAAATCTAGCAAACCGTTTACAAGGGCATATAAACATAACCCTAGTACTAGGGTCACCCTAGTTCTCAGACTGGGTAACCCGGGCAGCCGAGTTGAGTTGTCCCGCCTGCTCGTAAACACATCGCTAAAAATACTGAGAGGAAATGACCCAGCGCTAGGGTAACCCTAGTGGCCCTAAGTTAAAATCGGCTGGCTGGTGTTTACAGTTAAAAACAAATCCTTCCGAACTCGACTACTGGTTGGACTGAATTATGCTTGCCATCTACTGCTGATGCACTTAATCAAAACATACAAAAGCCATCTTGAATCAGGACCCCGTATTAAAAGGCTTCTGGTTCTGCTCAACTTCTACCCAGCTAGGTAGATCCCTAGGGTAGTTTACTTGCCTTTCAAACATGACGGCAAACAAAATGGCAGACACCAGATTCAGGTAATTTACTTTCAAGGTTTGTACAACTGCAGTATTTTTTATATACAAATTATGGATGGCAAACAATTTACATAGGAATTTCGGTACCAATCATAATATACTGACCGATTCTAGAGCACAGCCACTTATTTTTAGATAGGGTATATGTTTTAGATAGGGTATTTGAAATACTGTCCAGCATACACCCCATTCCAATATGGCGGATACACGGCTGGAGCGTTGGGGAGGGACACGAAAACGAGGGTAGTTAGGCGGAAGTCGATGTCAAGAAGGTCATGAGTCGGGAATTTCGCGCAAGTTTTGAAGTGAGTTTGTATTTCCGAGAGGGTTGGAATAAGTAGATTTTATCCCCAGAGAGTTAGAAAATATGGCGGATATTCAGGCTATCATTTTCACTGAAGAATATATCCCTCAGTGAAAATGATAGCCTGAATATCTGCCTTTTTTTCTAACTCTCTGGGGATAAAATCTACTTATTCCAACCCTCTCGGAAAAACAAACTCACTTCAAAACTTGCGCGAAATTCCCGCCTCATGACCTTCTTGACATCGACTTCCGCCTAACTACCCTCGTTTTCGTGTCCCGTCCCAACGCTCCGACCGTGTATCCGCCATATTGGAATGGGGTGTATAGCTAAAGTGTTTCTCTAGCTTTATTATCACTGGAAAAAAGGCCTGCTAATTGATTTTTTTATTTTATTATTATTATTATTATTTTTTTTTATTTTTTTTCATTTTTTTATTTGCCTTTTTTTTTTTTACTACAACAAACACAACTTTACAAGTGCAATGGTGCAAAACTAAACACAAAAAAAAAGGGCTTAACTACGAATACAAAAACATATTACAATTTACACGTGCAAATTATCCTTCAGTGATTACATTTTCAGCTCGTTTTAGCCAGTCATATATGGGTTGCCATTTCGTTTGAAATTTTTCTTCTTTTTGTTTGTTGATGGCAGATTCTCTTTCAATGATTGCTTTTTTACTTAAGAGGATAAGGAAGCTTTCAAAACAGAAGGGCGTATTTCTTATAAAGGATGTATACATATGAAACTTTGCAATTATCAATACATGGTTTAGCAATTTGCTATTTTCAATAGGATCGACAAGACCGTACAGGATATGTGCGGTGTTTAGGTTTAACGTTTGCGATGTGTTTTTTAACCACCATTTCTTGAAATATTCCCAGAAAGTTTTGGCTTCAACACATTGGGCGAACATATGTTCTAAAGTGTGTCTCTCAACACAGAACGGGCATTGATCGCTGTCTTTTATTTTTACCTTGAAGAGGAAATCATTTGTAGCAAGAATGTTGTGGTTAATCTTGTATTGGAATATGCTTGTATTGGAATTTTATCTCTTTTGTAATAGCAAACGGAAGTGTGTAAATTTCTTTTAACTTATTTTCGGGTACCCCCTGGCTTTTTAATTTCCTTTGAGCGGTTGGTGCTTTGAATTGTTGCTCTATGAGTACTCCGCGAGTCTTTTTGGCCGTAATATTTTGCGCGTTTGTGAAACATTCAGGAAGGTGTGGTGCGGGTACAGGTAAATTAACTGGTAATTCACGCCCATTTACTCGCTTATACGTTTTTACTGCATTTATGAGCCCTATAAACCGTATAAAAGTTGTTTTGATTTTAAACTTAGTTTGAAATTCATGATAAGTAAGCAGTTTGTGGTTATCATTACACAAATCGTCACAGCTGTATATCCCTTTTTGTAGCCATTCTTTGTAAAATACTGGGCTCCCACCTATTTTGATTTTACTATTGTTCCAAATTATTTCGTTTTCTATGGAAGCTGTAGGGTGTTTTTAAACCAGCCCGATTTTAAATCCTGCCAATATACCAGAATTTGTTTGTAAAACAGTGGAAGCTCTAAAAGCGTTAGGTGTTTAACATCATAGTTGCACTTAAATAGAAAAGCGCCCCCGTATTTTACCAGGGGACTCAAGGGGATTATTTTCCATGCTGCGACACGTGTGTCTGCCAGCCTCTTTATCCAGCTGATTTTGATTGCTAATAATAATTTTCTGGCAACCTGTCAGAAACAATATGAATATAAATTTCGTTTAGTTACTACATCCAAAACCCTTAGATGGACATTAACAGTACGTATACGTAGCCATTGTCGCATCGGTTTCAGTGCGGGACATTAACGGGAAATCGTTCCCACAATGCACCCGATATGTTGATATGTTGAAAAGTTGGACACCTCATAATTTTTGCAATTTGCTGTATATATATATACACCCGATCAAAAAAAAGATGACACTCCAGATTATATATATATATATCCCCATGTGTGTGTTTGTTTTTCCTGAGAAAGCAATACCATAGGGATCGGTACGAGTACAATGCGCAAACAATCGCTTTGTTTAGTGCCTAAATGCCTAACAATTTTTCTTAGCGCCAGTGGACTTGAAATCAACAACCGTTCAAACGTTAGAAACAAAGGAAAGTTTAATATAGTGCAGCATTTATTTTCATTGTTTGGTTTTCTTTTGGGATTTAAACACCTATATTAAGAAATAATGCCGTGGTTGCGAAATGTTTAGGTCCCTGGCTATGTGTCTACAGTGTCTAGTTGGGGCCGAATCGATACAATATAAAAGATAATTTTGGCTTTCAAAATAATATTTCAAAATCAAACAAGTGTTGTTCGAATTGCTCTTACTTTCCCGAGAAGTTTCCTTTTTTTTGTAGCAAAATCGGTTAAATAAATCCCTGCATGAGATATAAATTGAAAATCACAAAATGGTAGAATGTAATTTCGTTTCTTAATCGGGACGCTTGAAAATTCTCAATACTCCGTATTAATTACAAACAATTTTGCCTCTTATATCCGTTATATTAAGAAATCACTAAAACAAACTGCTCAGAATCGCAGATATGATAGATCTGTGAAACAAAAATTTGTTGCTTGGCATGATCAACGTAAACAAAAAGCGGCCGCGATTCTTGTCAGATGAAGAAATAATCGTCCGAAAGAATGAAAAATCCGCGCGTGTTATCGGCCAAAAGACACCAGTTTAATAACCAAGCCGAGCCGTCTAAAACAGTTTCCTCGGTAAAGCACGCGACTGAGACATTTATTTTGAGTTAAAGTTTTATAGCGAAATTTCTGCCACCCGCTTTGTTCACTGGAAACTACCGAAGTAGCAATATTAGATCCTATTTTTTGTAACAGTGCATGGTATCACCGGAAACTCTCGGATATAAGACATCCACAAGAACATATTTTTCGAGAAAAAATGAAATTATTTGGATGTTAAAAAAATAATATCTCGATCACGTTCTATCCAACTGAAGCGAAGGAAGGCAAACATTTCAACATGACCTTTAAAATATGGTAGAAATTTCGATACACAACCGCGCGTGCTCTACTGAAAAACTACTGTAGAAATGTATTTTGATTATCAAACAGTAATGTTTCGAAGTCTGCTAATATTTTTTGGACCCATAAGATGAGCAAATTTTTTTATTTTTTTATCAGCACGGTAATTCCTGCACTTGACGAGATTGGCGGCCGCGTTTTGTTTAGGTCGATTTATGCTTTTCAAGCGTTCCGAGCACGTGAGTGACTAAACCCCCTAATGATTTGGCATCGCAATTCTTTTCTAAAAACCATTCTTAAGGCAAAGTTTTTCTAAGCGAACTGGTACTTCATTAAATTTGTTTAAAGCCCCAAGAGAAGATCAAACAATGTGAAAAAATGCTGGGCTATAAAAACTTTAACTTTCCTTTATTTCTAATGTTTGTAAACTTCAAACCCTCTGGCGCTAAGAAAGATTGTGAGGTATTTAGGCACTAAACGAAGCGATTGTTTGCGCATTGTGCTCGTACCGATCCCTATGGTATTGCTTTCCCAGGTAACAACAAAGACACATATGGGTATATATATATTCTGGAGTGTCATCTTTGTTTTGATCGGGTGTATATATACATATGAAGCATGTTAACACAAATGGAGCGAGCCTTCTTGTCTAAGACTGTTTTTGTGTAAACGTGCCTCATGTTGTGTACCCTAAACTCTTCAAAGTGGCGCTATTTCTCGAGCTTTTAATGGATTTCGACGTACTACACGTCAAAACAACGGTCTCTTCCAGTACTTTAATCCTAGCGTCCCAGTTTTGCCGTATTTGGAGTAGAAATACCAGAAAATGTGGTTTTTGTAACCTAACCTTAATCTCTCAAAGTTACTTGTGTACCCTAAACTCCTCAAAGTGGCGCTATTTCTCGAGCTTTTAATGGATTTCGACGTACTACACGTCAAAACAACGGTCTCTTCCAGTACTTTAATCCTAGCGTGCCAGTTTTGCCGTATTTGGAGTAGAAATACCAGAAAATGGCGTGTTTTCTAACCTCTAGCTCTCAAATAAAGAAATTATGGGATAGATCTGAGACAAAGGCATTATGGGATCGAAAGGCCAGAAAAGTCAGATACTGTCATTTGCTCTTAAAATAAAACACTGGAAAGCGCGTTATTGCCTCTTAAAGTGAAGAAGCACACAACATGAAGCATGTTAACACAAATGGAGCCTTCTTGTCTAAGACTGTTTTTGTTTAAACGTGCCTCATGTTGTGTACCCTAAACTCTTCAAAGTGGCGCTATTTCTCGAGCTTTTAATGGATTTCGACGTACTACACGTCAAAACAACGGTCTCTCCCAGTACTTTAATCCTAGCGACCCAGTTTTGCCGTATTTGGAGTAGAAATACCAGAAAATGGCGTTTTTTCTAACCTCTAGCTCTCAAATAAAGAAATTATGGGATAGATCTGAGACAAAGGCATTATGGGATCGGAAGGCCAGAAAAGTCAGATACTGTCATTTGCTCTTAAAATAAAACACTGGAAAGCGCGTTATTGCCTCTTAAAGTGAAGAAGCACACAACATGAAGCATGTTAACACAAATGGAGCCTTCTTGTCTAAGACTGTTTTTGTGTAAACGTGCCTCATATATATATACATATATATACAGTCAATGCCAAAAAGGTTGTCCAGCAGAACATAATATAATACTATAATATCCATTGTTTTGGGCTATTGTCTAGACCAAGACAATAGGCCAAAACAATGGATATTAAAGTATTATATTATGTTCTGCTGGACAACCTTTTTGGCATCGACTGTATGTATATATACATATATATATACATATACATACATATACATACATATATATGCACGTACAATGCATTATTTGGCCTAAGTTGGAATAAGGTTACGAATGCACGGCAGGATTATGAATAAAAGAAGTAGGGGCTAAAACTTACCTTAAATACACAGATCGTGGTTTTGACTTCGTTTTTTAGGTGGCTGCATTTAGGACAGTTGAAGCAGATGTTGATTAGGTGCTGTGCCAGGCCAGTGGACATAAGTTGTATATAATATATAGCATAAACTGAAAGCACACATACACTAGTGGCAGTCAAGCCTGAAAAAATGGTAACAACATTTTGAGGTCACGATGTGGTCAAATGGAACAATAACTAAAAAGTAATACCTTACCTTTGTCAATCACTTGCAATTGCTCACTGATATAATCCCCACTGTTTCTTTGATAAACTTCCGTTTTCATGAGCGTGGACATTACGGAAATAGTTACTCGGGCCAGGCCTTTGGCCGGCACGAGTCGGAAATCGTTTATTTTTTAATGTTTTGTGTCGCGATTTGGCGCCGGCAACCAATCGATGAATTGCACACGTGGCCGCCATGTCATGTGACATGGCTAGCGGCGAGGACAGATCGGAGGAGTGAAGCTTTTGGTCCAATAATGCACGGAAACTGAAAGAGAATATCTGTACTGCTGCATCTAAGTCATCGGGCAGAATCAGGCGACATTACTTAGTCACGTGACACGATCAAGCGCGCTGGATTTAAATTTCTGCTCCAGCGCACATGCCAAATAACAAAAAACTGCTGAAACTGGTCTATGCCCTGAAAATATTGCCAATTTTGGGGTTTAAAAACTGATATCCACAAAAATGTAAACACGGGATTTTAAAGTGGGGATGTTACGCTGCAATTTCCACTAATTTGGGGGTAGATTAAATGGAATCTGCTGCCATTAAATAAAGGCTGAAGTTTGGGTTATTTCAGGTCGAAAACGTATGGAAAGTGTTCTCATTTGCTATTCAGGACTAATTTTCTCACGAAGTCTAATATCATTAAAAATTGTAAAAACGGGAAAATATTATTTTATAACTTATCTGTTATCGAGCGTTCTTTTATCGAAATCCGTTAAATATTTCTGCCATTAAAGTTTAAAAGTATTTCTAGCAGTGAAATTGTCCTTAATGCTTGCATATTAATCGACCTTTCAAAACTCCCGGGAGACCGGCAAGCTAACATAAGCTCCGCCTCCTGGGTTAAAATAGAAGATACCGAAACAAAGGGGCGGCAGTGGAAGCTAATTAATCAATCGAGTTGGATAATCATATCAGCGGTAGCGCCTGGCTTTTGAATTTGACAAAACTGCAATAACAAATGCCAAGGAACTACATCAAAAAGTGAAGACGCATCAAGATAAACTTTGCATTCGCATTTTATTCTCTATATCACTGTTAGCGTTGTAATTAGAATTACAATCTGATATAAAAAGGAAAATATTTTCACCGATCACGGACTTTATTTATTACTCTTTCTACACCAGCGTTCTTTTTCTTACGCGGTTTGTAGCGTAGTGAATCCTACAGAATACAAACTATACTTTCTTCACGAAAACTCGAAATCATTCCGATTCTTGAAAAATAACAATCCTGGATTCGGTAAGCGTTTACACTAGAAGAAAATACCGGGCACTTATGAAACGATTTTGACAAGAAATTTCGGCCCGAATTTTGTATTTATCGCGCTGAGTTATAGATTTTTGCTTGCCTTCACCAATTCTTAAAATACGCTAGAAAGCTCGAGACTACACAAATCCGTGATACACCGTTAAACACTAGAAAACTATATCGGAATTCACGTTCCCACTTCCAATCCCGGATTCGTTTTTATCGCGCATTCATCGAAAAGTATCCATGGGTTAGGCTTTACTAAGGACCAGCTTCTGATCAGTATTATAGTTAAGCGGCACTTTGCCTTTGGTATAAAACCAACGCGCTTTGTGAAATGACAAAACTTCAACGAAGAAAACAAGTTCAGAAATCAAGAGCGCATCACAAGCGATTAAACAGACGGATTTGTTTATGTCTTAAGCTTTAAAACGAGACATTTCCCACGATTATGTGTCCTAGAAGCGAACTGTTCCGAAAAATAATTTTCGGCTTTACTGATTGAACTCGAGTTGCGATTCTTTTACTGATATCTAGACTTCTAGTGGTCAGATAAGCTTCAATGATATCTTATTTTAAAGCTACAAAAGTACATGTATCTGTTTCTAAACCTTTAGGTCAGTGATGCGAACTTCTGAATATGATCGTTATTTTATGTTTAGTAAAGTGCTGTGATCTCAACCAACTCGTATTTTGATTTTAAAGCTACAAAATTACAGAACTGTTTCCACACATTTTTATGGTGCGCTCTCAAAGCGGTGAGTGATCATGACTTTTCGTGTTTAATAAAACGCTTTGGTCAAGAATTAAAAAAACTTTTATAGCTTGTATGGAGTTTGAAATCTTTCGCTTGGATAGCTCGTGCGAACAATGCCGAGGTTCACTTTTATTTAACTAGTTTCACAAATATGGCACTAAAATAAAGCTTGCTGAATTTGACTTAGGCTTTTCGAATAAGCTCTAAATGCAGACATTATACTCCATTTTAATGTTGACATGAGTCAAACCTCGAACGCAAACGAAATAGGTTTGGAAACTTCGCGCGATAAAACTTATAGCCCAAGTAGCCACGGCAAATTGATTTTGCGGTGATCTTTTACTGTAACCGAGTTTACCTATTTACCCAAGGTCTATTGAAATCTCTTAAAGAGCTTTGGGATTTCAGTTAGTCCCATGACAAGATAGATGACAGTGATTGACAGGCCAAAGAGCAAGTATGGGAATGAGGTATTCCCAGAAGGATTCACTAGCAGCCAATCACAAGCGCTTTGCTGAATATCTAATAAGGCGTATCATAATTATTCATATCTCACGGACGCGAGTAAATGTCGCCTAAAACAATGGGATTCTACCCGATGTGCCACAGGATTACAGTGTTGCGTTGTTGATGTTGGTGAAACGCTCTTCGTAACAATCACACACTGTGAGGAGGTCAAATGAGGGATTATATCACACTTGACACGGTTTTCTTTGTTCTTCATAGGGGTGAAACTCTGGTATAAACCCGTTCAACAATAGACTAATTAAATAACAAATCTGAGGTTTATAACTGTTGCAGGGAGGTTTATAACTCAGTTTTAAACCTCCTTCTATTTGAGAAAACCTCACCAAATGTGATATAACTGATATAAATCACTTTCATACCTCGAACCTTCGGTTCTAATCCCTACGGCCCTCGGGATGTTTAGGGCTTAGAATCTCGGTTCTCGGTATGAAACTCTTACTTTTGATTGTTGGCTGTTTAACACTTAAGTCCTATCCTCAAATACTCTTGAGATTATACAACTGGGAAGTCTTGACTAAACCAGTCCAACCAATGCCGAGCTTTACTCAAGCATCGCAAAAGCTGGAAGTGAACAGTCATTGACCCTTGTCTTTGAACGCGAACGGAAATCTGAACTGGTGAGGTTGAAATTATGCTTTTATATATACGCACACAAATCTTACTTGTTTCCTACTTTTAAAATTTTATTAAGTGTAATGGTGACTGTAATTCGAACTGGAAATGAAATCGACCGTAAATTGAACTGTATGTGACTTTATAGAGACCAAGAAGAAAAACTTGAAATCGTCAAAAGAATAACAGAACTCAGAAGATACACAGATCGAGGCATCCGAATTGACCACGAATGATACCCATAAACAGAACTGGTATGACTTACAAACCGAGAATACCGTATTAAAATTGAATTGGATCCGAGCTAGTTGAAACTGTCAAAAGAAGAGCAGGATTTGTCGTGGAAAGCCGTAACTATAAACCGAACTGTCATGAAACTATAACTGGATAGTACAATTATATATAAGTTATGGCTCTATCAATTCCAAACCTGAATGACATAAACATACACATGCATGAAATAAACGCACACAATATTTTATTAAACATTAAATACGTGCAAAATTAGTCAATCAAAACTAAAGATGTGCACGTTTTCAGTAAGCTTCATCAACTCGTGGAACACGACAAACTAAATGGCGGCTAGCTCACGAGCAATTGGCCGGTAACAAAACGAGCAGGGGACTGGGACCGAGTTTATCAGAATTACTCTAATTCTAAAATGAAGTCCATCACATGATAGAGCATGTTGAAATTAGCATGTGTGCCAAGTTTGACGTGCTTCAAGTGAATCTTGTCTGAATTATAAGCAATTGAAATTTCTTTGTCCCTCCAAAATTTTACAATGAATGTATGGTTTGGAGTACCCTGGTTCCAGAGGCCACAGTGACCGACGTAACCGAGTGGACCTGGGGTTGATGTTTGGAGGGACAACGTTACAAAATTAGAGAGTTTGTATGGGAAAATTGACATATTTGATGCCTTCTAGCATCGTCAATATTGAGCCAAAGTTCACCAAACTTTCCAGACTAGCTAAGTTTGATCTGTTCTTTTCGAAAATAATGCTTACTTTGACTAGTTATTAATTGAATTAGTTTTACTGACTCGGTCCCAGTTCCCCGCTCGTTTTGTTACTGGCTAATTCGCGCGCCAATCTAATCAAAATTTCAAGCATGTAACGCGGGCTCATTTTGTGAAGTAATTTATGCGTGCCTATTATTTGATTCTTTCGCGCGAATATTTGCGTGGTCAAAGCCGCGTATATCCGCCGGTACTGCCGGCCGGTTTGTAGTTATATATCGAGTTTTTCTTTACGAAATAGAAGTAAATGTGTGATCTGTCAAACATTAAGTAGCTCTAGGTTCATACATTTAACAACGTTTCCTGTCGAGCAGCTTTATTTGAAAAAGGAGCGCCTTTGCGATGTTTAGTTGTTTCGATCGCTCGGAAATAATCTTAGACTTCAGTCATTTTGTCGATTATCTCGGTCAGTAAAACGCAAATTGTAGGGCTAAGGTAACCGAGTTTTGGTGCAAGGAGAAGTGTACGGGAAGAGATGGCTACGGAACGCAGGTTGAGGAGATGGATCATCTTGCAATTGTTACCAGTGTCGGCAGCAGTCGAAGTGGTCGTCATTTATACCTCCAGAAAAAGTGGTGATTTTTAGTCTTCTTGATGTATTTGTAGATCTGGTACAGTGGTTGTTATAAAACATGCACAGCATTATATATCTTGATTGTGTTGGGAAAGAAATGGTAAATATTCTTACCCTGACTCTTTTGTCTAAAGATACTCTTGGAGAAACATATCACAAACTGTTACACAAAAGCAATGAAAGGTTTGGAGTAGTTGTGTTTTTGGAAAAGAGAAATGATTTTATGAAAGCCTCAAAAATATTTCATTCAAAAGGTTCCATGAAAATTAATTGTAACTAAAATTTTGAGAATAACTGATATTAAAGAAGTTATTTCAAAGACAGATGTAGCTATAAAATTTAACTGACTTCGAAAGAACTTCAGTTTAAATGACAAGGGTGCTTCCACTGATATATCCCAAATAACAGCCATCAACATTTGAGTTTACTAATTTGTGGTGACAAAGGCATTTACATCAACAAAACTTCTCCTACAGTTTAATAATACAAAGAAACATCAGTCTCTAAATATAGCTATAAAATACTGGTAACTTTTGAAGGACTTCTTGTCCTATAATTAAACTTCCATGCCCCACTCCCTAGCCAGCAACTGCTAATTTCAGCAAAATTAGTATAAGAAATCCCTCAAGACCTATAGAAATAAAACCAAAAACTACCTTAAATGCATGTAGATTTTTTTTTTAATTATAAGACTTTTGTGCAAGTATTGCAAACAGATCTTGAGACCAACAACACAATCTGAATCAACTGAATATTTTTGTTGTCAGCAAATGCTGTTTTAGTGGAGACTATAGCCCGGCTACTTGGTTTTAATATCTTCAAGCTATCAGATGTGCCTTAAGGTATACCTTATGCTCCTCTAATTATTCAAAAATATCAAAATAAGAATGTACCTGAACAAAAGCTTGAAACTCTAATGGCAAGAACAAATGAAGTTTAAACAGAGTAGTTGCAAGAATCCATGCAGCTCTATTCCACCTCTTTTTCTTGTTGGAGATAAATGAGATGCAGACTTTGATTAGCCACTATAGTTGTTTCGAGGCTTATTAAACTTAAGTGTTTTTTTTAATCCTGTTCACAGGGTCACATAGCTCTAATGGCCTAGGTCTAAATAATTGAATGCAGTTGGTGTATATGTGCCACCATTCAAGAAAAAGAAGCTCAGATGTCACTATAAACTGCTCAGTAGCAGTACATGTAGCTTCACAGCAATCCCAGTGCCAAATATGTAGAAAACAGAGGAAATATTCCAAATACAGCAACTTAAGTCATCTTTTTAAGTGTAAACAAGCCAATGCTTCCTTTAAAAAAAAATGATTATTGCTTAAAGAATAGCAACATTTAAAAATACATACAAAGACTGTACTAAATGTTAAAGTGACTTTTATAAACCTGTGAAACAATTGTTGCTTGTTAACATCTAATAGTCAAATATACACAAAAGAAAACAATAGAATTAGCATTTAATAGCACTAAATATTCTAGTATATGTTTCACAGGTTTATGAAAATCACTCTATAATACTCAGATATTGTTAGGGACTGTTCGTTTATTACGTCGCAGGGGGGGCTGGTGGTTTTATGGGGGAGGTAAATTTTTTGAACATGCAAAATTTATGGAGGTAAATTTTAAAATTCTAAAGAAATAGAGGGGGTAACATTTTATAGAGAAGATTTTAGAAAAGAAGAAGGACAAAGAACATCCCACAGGAAGTCCGATCGAGTAACAACGATTTAACTGGAGGAGTACTCGACATGAGCATGGCAATAAACGGTCATCGGTAATAATATCGGTGATACCAGTTAGGCCTCTTCTACCCTGGATGCCATGCAGATTTTGGGTTCTACTCTAAGCCAAAGTTTAGGCGCGAAGGAGGGAATGTCGTCGCTTCGCTCCTCGATGGCGGCGCTTCGCGCCTTTTGCGTTAGAGAGGGCAGTAGAACCTCGCTTTTTAGTCACGTTCAGAGAGGGCAGTAGAACCTCGCTTTTCGCGTTAGATAGGGCAGTAGAACCTCGCTTTTTGCATTAGAGAGGGCAGTAGAACCTCGCTTTTCGCGTTAGAGAGGGCAGTAGAACCTCGCTTTTTGCGTTAGAGAGGGTAGTAGAACCTCGCTTTTCGCGTTAGAGAGGGCAGTAGAACCTCGCTTTTCACGTTAGAGAGGCAGTAGAACCTTGCTTTTCGCGTTAGAGAGGGCAGTAGAACCTCGCTTTTTGCGTTAGAGAGGGCAGTAGAACCTCGCTTTTCGTGTTAGAGAGGGCAGTAGAACCTCGCTTTTCGCGTTAGAGAGGGCAGTAGAACCTCGCTTTTCGCGTTAGAGAGGGCAGTAGAACCTCGCTTTTCGCGTTAGAGAGGGCAGTAGAACCTCGCTTTTCGTGTTAGAGAGGGCAGTAGAACCTTCCACAAGCCCCTGGCCACGTTTCCCTTCTGATACCTTTGTTGATTCATTGCTGGACCATACAGTGAATCCAGCCTATGAAGGACATCAGGTCCATTGAGCGCTTGCAAAGAAGATCTAATTAATATATTTTCCTTTCAAAGATTATTTTCTAATCTCTGACCTTTTGTCCTGCCAGTTTAATGCTAGTGCTAGTTCATCTGTCTCAATCTCTGCTATCTTTGCTAGCTGCTTAGCCGCCATTTTGAAACAAACGTAACTTGGCGATTATTTGGAACCGTTTCGAATTGGTGACTAAATTATAGTTTTTGAGGGGAGGGGGGTAAAAAAATTAAAACGTTTTTTTTAAAGGGGGTCTTAATTTAAGAAAAAATCAAGAGACAGGGGTAGATTTTTTATCCAGAATGTTTATCCAAAAACCACCAGCCCCCCCCCTGCGACGTAATAAACGAACAGTCCCTTAATTGTTAAGAATACTCAATACTCGGATAAAAAATCTTTATAAAACCAATATAGCTGAATTTTGATTTAATCTTTTCATTTTAATATCTTTTCATATCAACATACATGATATGTGCATGTAGCTTATTTTCATCATTACAATTTGTTTTATTGCCCAAGAGCATGCAGGTGTACAAATTGTGTTCATGCAGCGAAATCTACCCTGCGAGCAGAGGTTTCTCATCTCTTTGCCTGTCCCGTCCGCCGAAAGAAAGGGAAAGGACAGGAAAGGCAAAGAAATGAGAAACCTCTGCTCGCAGGGTAAGCGAAATCAAATCATAAAAAATTTGGCTGGCGGTCATTTTTTTGGTAAACAGAGACGCCAAATAGTAAGAATTTGTTGTTTAGCTTTCAACAAAATGAATGAATGAGACAGACAAAATAAATAATCAAACTATAAACACTAAATATCACAATCAGCGCAGCTACCAAAATTAAGTAATATTTACAATGTCTGTGGCATAAATTGCGAGTGTAAAACTCACAAACACAAGCAAATGATAATTTGCATATTACAGAATTTAAAAGAAACTAACATGATATGGAGAGGGCCTCATACCTGTTCAGAAATGATGAAATATTCTGGTGTTAGCCATCAGCAACGACAATCCGACTACAACAATGTTGCCCAGTGTGTAAAGTAAAATATATTTTTACATATGTTAAAATGGTTCTCCTTACAGTTTTCCTTCCACAAAGCCACAATATAGTGACATTTATAGTAATTTAATTCCAGTGTGAAGCAGTCTCTAAAGAACGTTACCAAAACAGAATAGCTTTCAGTTTTGTCTCGCAACTCTTCCTCAAGCTTCCATCGTATTGCCTATGAAATCGAAACACTTTCTTGCCAGCACTTCGACTTGGATACTCCGTTGTATTGAAAACGCCTGAAAATGAAGTACCTTTCATCACAGAAGTTTTAATCCAGAAAAACGTTATCTTCTCCATCAGATCAGAAAAGAGTCTCAACTTCATCTGATTCCTCTGAAGAATGATGAGAGAATGCGAAATTCTAACAGTGGTTCTTCTTGTAGTTCAGTTGTTATTCAAAAGTCAAAATATCCCGTGTTAGTTCATGTTAATTTCGACGTTAACGTTCGTGACAACTTTTCGTTGCAAATAACCAACTCAGTTAAGGCTATGAAGATCCGATAAATGTGGCTAACGTAGGTTGAAAGTGTGATACAAACTTCGCCAGTGAAAGTTAACTTTCTCCTCCTTTTGATCGCGCACATGCGACGAACACAATCCAGACGTTGCACGAACGCTCTGCGAACAATTATATCCGCTGGGGGTGATGGAATCGAATATATAATGCGCATGCCTATACACTAGACATAACTTCCAAAGGCCAGATTTATGGCAGGCTCACATTGAAGAATAGTTTGTGAAGGAACCGCAATGTTACAGTAGTAGAACCGCGCAATCGACTGGAACTTAATGTCGCGCAGCCCAACCTCGTTCCCAGGGATCTTTACGTGCCTAATCCAAGATGGCGTCGAAAGTACCCCCTTTTTCGCGCGCTGATTGGAGAATTTCGAATAGCGCGTGCATTTTTGATTTTAAAAATAAACTGATGATGTCGTCTTTCGCATTGCGCGTTCAAAATTCGTTGAAAACAACTACAAATTCATCGAAACTTAGCGTTTTTGCCTTTTTTAATACTCACTTCGCAACTGTAGAAACTATTCCAGTCTTTTATAAAGCCAGAACTGGTTCTCTGTTTACCCCACTTTGTATTTGACGCAAGAAGTCTATTGGTGTTCTTATTCCTAGTATTATGTGAGTGGATATCGTAGCCATGCCTATTTTGAAATTTAAAGTCGACAGAATATTTTAGTGATTTAAAAATAAAGGCACAGCGATGGAATTTTCTTCTAAGCTCTAGTGGTTTCCAGTTCAGAAGGTTTAGAACGAGTCAATTCTGCCGAAAATCACAAACTGTCTTATGGCTACGCGTCCTTCAACACTGATATATACAAATCATATTCTGGAGTATTTCAAGCCAGTATATCCGAGAAATGCCCCATTCTCGACGATCGTGAGCACCGAAAAACGCTACCTAGTGATCTCTCGAAGCAATATTTTGCTTTTGAATAGTAGCCTTTTTTTTAGCTTGTCGCGTGAAACCGAATGATCTCATTGCCGTATATACTCTTGATAGTTCCATTACTACTTCATAATGACTTGTCAGTGGGTTTTAGTTGGTAAACAAAGCGAGATATAAGAGATTTTCGAACCGCTCCTGACCGGTTGCCATGGGATACGGTAGCTTTTGTGGGGGTTTGTCAACCTCATCCCCAGGGTCTTCTCGGTCAGATCCAAGATGGCGGCTACTCCGAGAGAAGACCCTGGTAAACGCTGAATCACGTGACCAAAATCTCCAGAAAACCTGGAGATTTTAATCACGTGATGTGGGCATCCAATATGGCGGCCAAGCTAAATATGGAAATGTTAACACGTGCCTTCAAACCATAGGTATCCCAATCCGGAGTGAGCGAGATGCGATTAACGGTATTTCCACGCGGCGAACGACGAAGTGAAAACAGGTCTACTAAACAGTTCGAAATGGAGTTTACTTGGATAAAGAAACAGTGGAAGAGTATCACAAAGCTACCAGGATGTATCTAAGCTAGAAGAGAATCCTAAAAAGCCGTTCATTTTCTGTTAGCGTTGAAGCGAAGCGATCGATAGCACATGTTCAGATTTAACGGCTTCTCTTGGCTTTCTCACTGATGAAACTTACCAGAAAACTACCCAGTAATGCACTTCATCTATTGCTCTACCTACACAACGTGTTTTAAGGTTATTTAAAATCGTTTTATTGATAAAATTTGAGCAATCGAATCTATATACAAATTAATCTCTCTGGACTCAGTCCGTTTGACCAATAAAAAGCATCGTTAGAACAACCCATGTGTCATAATCGAAGAGCCAATCAGAATACGTGACAGTTCAGGGTTTAGCAGGGTCTTCTCTCGGAGTAGCCCCCATCTTGGATCTGACCGAGAAGACCCTGGGGACGAGGTTGGGGGTTTGTTTGTCCTCCAACATGGTCACGTGATCTCTTAGTTCAAGTCCCCTATTCCCTCGTTAGGCAATGAATTTACATATAGTTTTGCCATTTATAAGATTCTCTATTTTTTATATCCATAACTTTTATCAGGCTTGTGAGAACTCCGGTCACAGTACTTTTATAACTTTCCTTGTTCTTGCATGCTAGTGGTATATCAACATACCTAATAGTTATCTTTTTAGAATATTAATCATAGCGTCGGCATAACTAGAACTGTTCTATGATTTATAAGTACTGTACAGGTCCGCAAATGATCCCGACCCGCAAATGCTCCCCAATGGGGACCGCAAATTATCCCGTGAAAAACATGGAAGGCATACTGACTCAAAGTTAAAATTAAAGACATTAAAGTTAAGAATAAATAACCCGTAGTATGGTGGCTTGTTTGGCCCATTAAAAAAATGTTTTTTTAAACCCGATCAAACACAACATTTTTTTTGGAAAAAAAAAATTTTGCTTTGGAAAAAAAGAAAAAAGTAATTTGATTTTTTTTGAGAATTTATTTTCTTAATCCAGAGTTCCTCAGTAATCCAGAGTTCTTAATCCTGAGTCCTTCGTCGACCGTTCTTATTACCAGAAACTGGTTAGCCTTTTTTAAATCATCGGGTCAATTATTCTGACTCAATTTTGTTTTCATTTCCAGATATCTCATCCTGCTTGTCAGTATCCGCCTATTTACAACACACAAGAAACAATAACAATCGTAATAGCCAGGAGCGAGCATAATCGCTCCTTGTTAATGAGTGTCAATTACAGACACTGCGAAGGCTGTCAAGATTGGACATGTCGCTGACGACATACGATTTTTCTGGACAGGTGTGATCCGGGGTCGATAGCGTGACGTCATGGAGATTTTGATGGACATGTTTTAAAGGGGGTTCCCTGCCGGAGCCAATGGTTAAAAATCATTACATCATTATTAATTTTCTTTCATTCATACTTTCGGATCCACTATCTAGCGGCAAAAATCCATGCCATTCCATGTTTTTTCACGGGATCATTTGCGATCCCCATTGGGGATCATTTGCGGGCCGGGATCATTTGCGGACCTGTACAGTACTGTTTAATAAACGAGCTGCAGTGTTTTATCAGGTTTAAAACTCGAGAGCGCAGCCCGAGAGTTTTAGACCTGATAAAACACGTGCTGCGAGTTTATTAAACGGCTTCAAAAACTTATAATGGTTGCTTTATGAGCCATTGACCCTTTGTATTCACAACGCCATGCAAAATATTCGAGTAATCACCGCCTGCGATTACGAACATCTCAAGGGAATGACATGAACATGAAGAAATTACCATACTTTGTTGTTTGAAGCGGCGTTTCACAATGCTGAAAGCATTGTGTGGCAAAGAACAACTCGAGAATAACCTTCACTTGAAGGATTTGGTGTCGTGGTTGACATCGATAAAGTTCAAGACTTGGAAAGCAATGTGACTGACATGACGGCAGACTCTAACTTTTGGACTCCGGCACAAAATATGAAGAGGTGTTTGTATGTTTAACGCAGTGCCACGTTTTTATTATTTCACGGTTTTGAGTTTGGTTTAATAATTGGAACTAAACAGTGGGTCTGTAAACAAGTAATGGTAGTTGGATAACTTCATTTAAAAAATATTATCTGTGTATCTCGGTAGTCTGCTGATTAGTAAATTTAGTGCAAAATTTATTATCTAGGTACCTTATGTTCCCTGTACTTTTTGCTATCTTCGGGTCTTTATCAGTGAATTCTTAATTAGGATGAAACTTTATATAAAATTGCATGTTCATTAGTATTCTTTATATAAAACGTTCATCCTAATTAGCAATTCAATGAGAAAGCTGAAACATCAATAGAAATTCCAAGAGTTGGAAGGTACTTATCCATTGTCTCAATCATTACTGAACCCCGTTTCCCCCTTGGACAGAATTCCAATCCCTCCGCGGGCTTTTTAGAATGATGAGATTTTATCAGGTATAAAGGAGCATGCACGTGACTGATTTGCTTTCATCGGATTGGACAAAATGCTCATTAATTATCCATGAGTTTTTGAAGGTTCTTTAGTCCTTAATTTTTTATCATACATTCAAAGACTGGATTCCTGTCTTCTCAAACTGATATTCTTTTGAAACTGATTTCCATGTTGTTACTTAAGAAGCAGTTTGTTTGGTTGAAAAAACCCACAATTGATTAAAAATGTATCATTGTTGTTATATATTATCATTATTATTACATTATTATTACATTATCTGAATAACTAATACAGTGCATGAACTGTTGTGATGGTGGAAACATGGAAATGTTTGCCGGTTTCGGAATATCATGGCTTAAATATATTACGTGTTCATTTTCCACATATAATAGTTATTTCGTCATAATGCATGATAATAATAATTTAATTTCTTCTATTGCACAACATAGAAATAGGTGATCAGTTGCACATCACAATACACAATGAAAACTAATAATAGATTATATAACTATTAACTAATAATGATATAAAAGTATATTTATGTTTGAATAAAACCTATCAAAGGCATACTAATAGATCTCACTATATATATATCTGACAAGGCTAAGGTAGTACACATTTTTTTTGTATTTTATTACTCATAGAATAATTACGTGATTTGAAACTACATTTTTTCCCAGTTTACAATTTAACAGACAAAATAAATTTAACAGAAGAAAACAAAATATGAGTAGGAATCTATGTAATAAATTATTATTATTTTATATTTTTCAGATATATCATTTGTTTAAGGTGGCAGCCACGGTTCCTTTTTTTGAGGCAGTAAGCCGGGTCCCCATTTATTGAAGTGAATTTCAAAAGTATTCCTTTTTCTCGCAATGAAACGTTCAGTTTCATAGTTCATTTTAGTTTCGACAATGGTGATTTTTGTGTCTACTGCTACTTAAGAAGCTGTAGACACTATGTTATCATATCCGATGACGCGCGTAAGATATGTGTTAACATTGTCGATAAGTGGTCGTGACGTTTTATTCGGGATCAATTAAATGTGTGTTGGCTTTCGTGCATTACTCGGAATCTTCATTTAGCGACAATATCCAATCAAAAAATGGCAATGAAGAGGACGACGGTTACGTGATCACGAGGTCGCGAGTTGGTCTTATCGTTGGGGGAGCTCAGTAGAGAGCTGGGTAATAGTCTCTTGGCGGATTTTATACTTCAACCAATCCCATTTTACCCTTAAATTGCTAAAATTATTTGTCTCTACTCGAACCATTCGTGGAATTTATCTTTTATTTTATTTGTATATTTTTCATCTTCTAGTATAGAGAATAGTCGATTTCCAAAACGACGGGCCATATTTGTTTTCATCTAAGCTATTGTTATCAATTATTACCGCTGAGTGGTCTGTTTTTATAGCAGTTTTAATGTCTGTCTTGTCTATGTCGTCTTGGAGTGAGTTGCTAACTAACCAGTAGTCAAGCCGTCTTTGGATCACTGGGGATCTTCGTCGCCAAGTAAACGGCCTCAGTTTTATTTTCAGGATTTCTTATTCTCCAAATATCTATCAAATCATTCACGATAATTATATCCTCTACATCCTTAGCCGATTCTTTGAGTTTTGTATTCCCACCCGAACAATCTAATACTGGGTCTAGCGTAACATTTAGGTCGACCCCTAACAACACTTTCGTTCTGTATCATTTCCCTTTACTTTGATTATTTCAGATATTTTTCTAAAGAAAACCTGTTGTTCTGTAATTTTATTCGGTGCATAAATATTAATTAGCAGAAAAGAGGTATCCTGAATAATGGAGACTGCAATGTTTGTAGTTTGAAATCAAGAGTTTTCCGAACAACACGGCGACTCCTCGACTCTGACTAGAGCCATGAGCAAAAAAACATATCTCCGCCCATTGTTTTTTCATAAATCTTCGATTTCTTTTCTTGCAGAAAACAAATATCAGCTTCTTGTTTGTGTAGCCAACTGAAAATCGCTTTTCTTTTTTCAAAAGGTAGTACAAATGATAATAATAACAATATTTATATAAAATGAAAATATTCAGTGATAAGCTAGTTTAAAATGATATGACTTCAAATGGCGCTTAAAAATGTCAATTGAGTCTATTTGTATGAGTTCACGTGGCAGCGCGTTCCAAAGCTTGAGAGCAGCGGCGACGAAGGCTCTGTTTCCAAAGTCCTCCTAGTAATAATTATCGGAGCACATAAAAGTAGTTCATTGGAACATCTAAGATTATACTGTGATGACTTAGTATCTAAACGGCCTATTAGTTATTGAGGCAGAGATTTAAATGTGAATAAGATTACCTTGAATTGTATACGAAATCTGACTGACAACCACCGACTGCAGATCAAAAAGGATCGTATCGGTGTAATGTGATGTGTATCGGTGCCTTGCAGACAGCTCTGGCAGCAGCGTTCTGAACTCGCTGTAACTTATCTAACTGGTAGCTAGGTAACCCATACAACAAACTATTGCAGTAGTCGCCACGATTAGTAATGAAAGCATGTACAAGTATTTCCGCAGTTTCAACTGACAGAAACTCCTTATGCGCCTAATGTTATGCAGTTGGAAAAATGCAGAACTACGGCGTAACTTGTCCAGTTTCAATTTTTCTAAGACTCGAGAAAGCTTGGTCGATCTTGAAACTGTTGTGAAAAACACTGAAATGATATTTATAAGAATATTGTAACGTCATGTCTTTAATTATAGCGGTATGATGTTCTAACTGAGATGTCCCAGGTTTCGCGGAAAAAGGTTGATACTTATGCTATAGATAACAGCTTTCGGGCCTAACTTCGGTGATGTCTTTCCAGCTTTGCACTTGGCGTGTCATAACGAGCCAGAGCTTCTTAGTATATAACCATATTACCCCCTGGTGATTGCAGAACTGGACTTCGGTGATGTCTTTCCAGCTTTGCACTTGGCGTGTGATACAAAAAAAGCTCCGATACCAAACAGACTTGTCATATTTTATTCTATGCATGAAAAACATGCATTTATAGCCGGTTCTCCTGTCACAATGATATACTTTCAAAGACTTGATTCAGACTTGTTTCACTTCTCAAATATTCTTTCGAAACTGGTTTCCATTTTGTAAGTTATAACTTAAATTAAATTAAGCATCAGTGTTATTCCAAAACTTATTCCTTTACTTTTTAATGGTCTCTTCACTGGCTTGGGGGAGCCCGGGTGGCGCAGTGGTTAAGCGCTTCGCCTCTCACATCTGTTGCCCAGGTTCGATTCCCGGACGGGGTGCCATATGTGAGTTGAGTTTGTTGGTATCTCGCCCTTGCTCCGAGGGCTTTTCTCCGGGTTCTCCGGTTTTCCTCCCTCCGCAAAAACCAACACGCTAAATTCCAATTCGATCTGTGGATTAGCCGGGACCTGGCTTTAATCAGCCCCCATGGTTGTTGTTTCAGGTCTCGTTAGAAATTCAGTTTTTTTTTTCAGAGCTTGATAAAGAGTTTGAGGAAAAAAATGTTATAGACTCACCTTGAAAAAACTGGAAAAGCTGGCGAAATATGCTAGTTGCACAAAGCCCTTTTTAATATGTCTTAATGTCTCTGTCATAGTAATATATCATACAATAAGGCTGATGTGAGAAGCAGTTTGTTTGGTTAAAAATAAGTGTATTATTGTAATTATTATTATTATTATGACATTATGAATAATTAATACAGTGCATGGAATTGTGACGATGGAAAAATAAACATGGCAATGTTTGCTGGTTTCAGAATGATTTAAATTTATTACGTATTCATTTATAAAAATAAGTAATTTCCTAATGTGAAGTTTATTTTTTTTAGCACTCTAGAAAGCTAAGTTTATAGTCATGTCTTTAATTATAGCGGAATGTTTTGATATCTTACTGAGATGACGTGCCTAAAATTTTCCCAGGGTACGAAAGAGGGGGAAATGGTTGGATGCTTATGCCGTGACAGATAACAGCTTACGATAGTACAAGGCGATCACCCATCCAAATGTTAAGTTTTGGAAAAAGAAATGACATGTGCACGATTTTGAAACACACGAAACTACCATACCTTACTTCGAACGATATGGTAAAAACCCTGAAAATATTTATATCTTAATTAAGATCCAACATTAGTTGAATCTATATAATTCGTTCAACTGCAATCAATTGTCACATAATAATGGCAAGACTAACTAGTTGATGCTTTTCCGGCTTCAAGAAAGAAATACAGACATATGGCTTTAACTTCAATTTTTACTGAGTGCAAATCAGCGGATTTCAGTATAATCCTATAATAATAATAATAATAATAATAATGGTCTTTAATTCATTGATAAAATAAATATCATATGTTACAATTTAATCTATATAAAATACGGAATACTAATTATAATCTAAATACAAATACAATTGTGTATACATATTAAATACTGTTAATGATACTGATAATAATAATGTAATCATATGTTAAATTAAGTAACTAATATAATATAGAAAGGCAAGTAAAAATCTAAAAAGCAAGTAAAAATCTAGAATATAATTCCTAACATTTGATCTATTTATTAATATATACAACTATGCTAGCCTGCGAAAGCAACCGCCTGTTGCGCGCCCACTCAACGTGCCCACCCAAACAAGGGAAGCTCGCTGGATGAACACACAAGAAGCGGCCACCCCCGCAGGCTATAACTATGCATGCGAGGTTAAAATAGGTGACAATAAAAGGATCGGACAGCCAAGTTGTACTTAAAAATGAGACGATTAATGAAGCAGTTCTTAAAACGTGAGGTATTAACTTTAGGGAGTAGACTACATTTTGTATGCTTCTTTCTAAGATTATATTGAGTAACTTTAGCTTTCGGAAGGAGATCATTCATGGGATGTAGCTCGAGTTTTCTAACTTTGTTGAATATCTGCTTATCCTGTCTCTCTAACAGACTATGTACCTTAATATGCTTAGATATATATTTACGTTTGAAACAACGATCTAAAAAACGATGAATAGTAGTAAGTTCTTCATCAGATGCAGCATAAACTGAAAGGCCATTGGTAATGTTAGGTAGAACTATACTGTAAAATAGGTGATCTACTTCTGTCTGGCTATATCCTTCTTTTCTCAGAGATCTAAGTACAAATAGGCATTTATTAGCCTTGTTTAGCTTACTTCTTACGTGAAAGGAGAATCTACAGTTCGACTGAAAAGTCACTCCTAAAATAGTGAGCTCCGCGTGCATTGGGGTATGTTTCTGATAATTGTATAGGGCTCCTAAGTTATTTTTCTTTCGGAATACAAGTTCCTTACACTTAGTCGGATTATATGACATAGAATTTAGATCAGACCAATCAAAAAATTGTTGAACAGTTTCTGCCGAGATGTCTGCACAATCTTTATTAATGGGGACCAATATCGTCGAATCATCCGCATACTTGACCAAAGAGCAGCCATTATTGTCATTAAGAAGATCCAACTCGTTTAAGAAAATGTTGAACAAGTATGGGCCACTCACACTTCCCTGCATGTGTAGTCCCTCTATTGACGCACTTCCAAACATCAAAACCGGCACGTCTAGAGCTTGTTGAAGGGTTAAATAAGTCATCTTGGATGAATAGTCCATTATAATGTTCATTAGGAAACTTTACTCTAATGCATATGGGTGTAATATAAAAACTGAATAAAAATGAAGCTAGAGCTAGAGCTCTGAAACATACCGCCGGCAGCCATTGTCGGCGCCTGCGTAGTTAACCTATAAGGAAGAACTGATCAGAAATTGAGCAATTATACTGAATGATACGATAGATAAAAGCTCAAATGAAATATCTTGACTTGTACCCATCTGCAATAAATTTGGACTATTCCTATATATAAGAGCTCCGGGTCTCCATTTTCTGCAAATATCACAACCTCAATCTCTGTCTAGCAGGGTCAGTAACTAGAACTGATACTTCAAAAATATCTTTATCATCTTTAGTTATTTCTTTGTTTTCTTACTGGTGTTACAAGAAGTGTTTGCTTGATGTAAAGTCTATAACACAAAAAAACTTACAGACTCACTTTACTGGCTCAAAAATAATGACAAAGTGCGTTTCAAGGTAACTTTCATTTTTTTACAACCAGTCGTTAAAAACGAGTTAACCTATAAGGAAGAACTGATCAGAAATTGAGCAATTATACTGAATGATACGATAGATAAAAGCTCAAATGAAATATCTTGACTTGTACCCATCTGCAATAAATTTGGACTATTCCTATATATAAGAGTTCCGGGTCTCCATTTTCTGCAAATATCACAACCTCAATCTCTGTCTAGCAGGGTCAGTAACTAGAACTGATACTTCAAAAATATCTTTATCATCTTTAGTTATTTCTTTGTTTTCTTACTGGTGTTACAAGAAGTGTTTGCTTGATGTAAAGTCTATAACACAAAAAAACTTACAGACTCACTTTACTGGCTCAAAAATAATGACAAAGTGCGTTTCAAGGTAACTTTCATTTTTTTACAACCAGTCGTTAAAAACGAGTTTAGATTACACCGACATCGGCTGAAAGTTTCTCTTTCTTCAAGATCGGCCGGGTATATGATGTTAATACTGAAATCCGATACCCCAGTTTAGAAAGCTTTTAGGTACGATCTTCAAAATAATGATAAAGTGTCCGAAGACTACTGCAATGCTGATCAAATACAACGCTTGTCGAGGTTTATACGATATTTCGGCTGGCCAGTACCAGCCTTCTTCAGGTTTATTTTACAGTGGAGGTCACAAATGGATACAAGGCTTACATAAATTGCTAATTACGTAACTATGAGCGGAAATTACAAAATCGATGACATTTGTTTTATACAATAGTAACACATGAAAGGAAATTACGAAATAGGTTTGAAAAGATAGTACAGATAAAGTAACAGCCGACAATAAAGGTCAAACGGTGAAATTACATTTCATCACGTCTATTCATTCCGAGTGGTTCGAGGGTTTTAGCTTTATAGATGAGATATGATTCACGTGCTTTTCTCACGGAATCACGTTTAGAATAGATGACTTCTAAAGGAATAAGGAGCATGTCAGTACTAGAATGGTTAGGGCTGAGAAAATGTTCAGAAACGGCTGTAGGTTTAGATTTGATATTGGATTTATCTACAGGTCGTCTGTGTTCGTTAAAACGGTCTTTGAGGCATCGTTTTGTTTCTCCGATGTATTGTGAATTACAGTAGTGACATTGAACCATGTAAATTACGTTTTTAGTATTACATGTAATGTGAGATTTGATATGGTGAGTTTCGCCAGTGGAGGAAAAAGTGTATTGTTTGAGGCCATGTTCGATGTAAGGGCAGGTAATGCAGTTTTTACCGCAGCGATTAAAGAGCCGGGTGGCAATGGAGAGGTGTTAGTATCGTTAGGTAACTGAGCTCTTACTAAAATGTCACTTATGTTATTACAGCGGCGGTGGGCTACTAAGGGAAGATTTTTGAAAATTATTTCGGAACGTTTAGATGAATAGAGAATGTTAGAGTGTTTATGAATTATTGATGAGATGTTAGGTAGTGCTGGATTATATGTAATGATAAAAGGAATACGGTCTGCATCTGGCTTGGGTTTGTTTTGTAAAGCATCAGTGCGAGAAATGTTAGATGTTTGTGTCTTAAGGAAAGTAAGATTATAGCCGCGTTTGTTAAGGTATGTTATTAATTCATTAGTGCGTTTCTTAATGCTATCGTCCGAAGAGCAAATGCGGCGAAGGCGAAGTGAAAGGCTATACGGGATAGAGTATTTAGTGTGACCGGGGTGACAAGACGTTTTAAGAAGGTACTGGTGTTTGTCAGTGGGTTTGGTGTACAAGTCTGTTTCTATAAGTCCGTTTTTAAGTAAAACGTTAACGTCGAGAAATGGGATGTTAATGGAAGAATGGGAAGAAGTGAACTTGATGGTAGGGTGGAGGTTATTGAGATAATTAATGAATATTTTCAGTCGATCCAGTCCTTCGGTCCAGATCACGAAAATATAATCAATATATCTCAACCATGCACGTCTGTGGCTGGTAGGGTGAATTAGATAGTGCGTCACGTTCGAATTTAGCGAGAAATAAGTTGGCGAAGGAAGGAGCTAATATGGGGAAAACTGAAACAAAAAATTAGCTTTGACGGCAGAAACCCTCATTGAGCCAAGCGGAATATTTACATGATCCGCTAAGATTTTTACAAATCTTAGTTAAGCAGATGTTTTCAGTGTATGCCAACTGAAATGCTGTGCTCGTTTTCTGGTTACGGCTCAGTGGGGCAACTACACGAACAAGAAGCATGAACTGCCAGCAAAGAGAGAGGAAAAAGTACTTGAAATGCACAGCGCTAGCTGAAGTAGGGAATATATATAATATCTGAGACGTTAAATTACGTTACTGTGAAGAGGATCAAAATTCAAGTTTTGTAGCTTGAGACTGTCTTCTGCCGTGACTCGTGAGAGAAATTGGAAAAGATCTAGCTGTTTCATTCAGACACTGGCAAATTTATTGAAAGCTACGGGCTTACTTTATGAGATTATTATTCATTGTGGAATGAAAGGAAACAGGTTAGCTGAAAGTTAAGTTCGAGGTAGGCTTCGACTTTCATTCCGATTCAGTGCCGTATGTGCACGAAGGTGGGTGCTGTCAACAACACTACCAAAAGATCCAAAACGAAAGTTCAGTTAATACGTAAGTACTGTAAGTAAACTCTTTTTGATTTGAATAAATTTCCTCTCAGTTTGTCTGTTAATGTACTTTTTCTTCTAATTATCGCTTTATTTAACATCTCTGTGATTTAGAGTATGCGTACCTCAGAATAAATTATTTGAAAGGTCAACTGAACTCTTGTGTCGATAAGCGCAAATGTTTTTGTGAAACAGTCTGTGTATATGAGAAGCGGACTTAGAAGAGCTTTCTCATTAGGAATTACAATTTTTTTCTTGCTATGAAATTTATGTTTCATTTCACATTTATTCATACAGTTTTAGCCGGACATTTCCCCGAGTTCTTGATCTATTTTCAATCAAATTCAAAGTCTAATTATGTCATTGTATTGCATTTATACACTTGAATTGTCAGTATTCTGTTGTTCAAACCTGCGTTATCATAGTCATGTCATAAAAGCAATTAATAGACCAGACGTTTTTATGACGTTCTCACTGGCGAATTAAAGCATGACTTGTTACTAAGAGGATTTCAAATGAAAGTGTATTTCATCTTCAATCTCATGTGGCCCGAGTGAAAGCCCAGATGGGCTCTTGTTTCGATTTATTTCCAAACCTCGTTCCTTGTCCTTGATTAGTAATTAAAACTTTCTTGGAATTGTGGTCGAGGCCGGCCAGGTATAAATCACTTTACATGTACTTAGCTGTATGAATTATTTCAATTATTTCCAGTTACGAAAAAAACATTGTTGATCGTGGATCAACAAGCCGGAATCGACAAGATTTCTAGCTCTAAAAATTTCCAACTGAAATAACAATAGGTCATAACATATTTGATACCACGTAAAACTGAGATTAAGGAAGTACAGGTGTTTGTTCAAGCGATCTATTGTACAAAGTTTTAGAAACTTACTTCTTAAAACTTACTTGCTCAACTTCAAGAGCTCCAACAGCTTCAACAGCCCAACAGTTTCACCTCTCAGTGCAATTTACATGACGCAGCTGTCGGTACCGTTCCACGAATAGTGCTTCACAAACAAATTCCTGAAATGTTTACATATGTACTACATGTCTGCATTGATCCTCATTTAATATTCATGACATGTACAGCTTAAATCAACTTGATATAATTGTGATTTCGTATCCCAAACCTTCAATTCCAAAGAGACATTTCACTGTGTTCTAGACCCTGCGATTCCTTGAAATCAGTATAGCATTTGATATTTACCATCAATGGCAAGCAAACATAACACCTTTGATTGGCCTGTCAGGGGTTCTTGGCCAACTGTGTCTGTTTGGTCAAGAATGCATACATAGATGTGTTGGGCGGCTTTACTGCAATGTAACCTCGAGGAGTTAAGTCGCAAGCTGAGGGTTGGCTGAGTCTCTGCGCGTGGGATTAAAATTTAAGAGGGTTCAAGTTAATTTCTTGCTAAAGGTTTCTCTAAAATCACGTCGATTGTCAGAATTATGATATTATCGGAAAATCACATTCCTGACGATGTAGTCACATTCCTGACGAGGTAATTATATTCAATTACAGAGCATGTTTGAAATAGCCCTTCTCCGATCGATTAGCACCAGCCATAGTATAACCCAAATATATTCCTTTAATTCTGTGTTCTGTTTCCTCTGGTCTCAGTGGTCTGTGGCTTGAGGATTCCATTGAACGTGGGCTGACTATAAAAGAGCTTTGGAGTAAATTCAAGTTCTTCCTGTCGGACCAGAAACCCCTTATTAAATTGTTCTGTGACGTCAGCCACCTTCTTACCCAGCGCGTTTGTTTATCAACAATTAGCCAACCCTCAGCTAGCGGTTTAATTCCTCGGTTACCAGATCAAAGCGGACTAAATCTTAGCTGAACACCATGAGTTGTACCCTGGTTCCAGAGGCCCCAATAAAAATCTATAGGAAATGTAATAAAATAGTTAACCGTAAATGTAACAACACTTCAACCATAAATGTAATAAGGTCTATTGATTTTGATGGTAACAAGATAACAGTGAAACAAACGAAAACAAACGGCAGAGATAGCGGAAGTTCATTGATCAGTAGGAAAAAAAGGAGTATGCGTAGCCTGACACACTACTCCACCACAGGGTGACCGGTTCATGTTGTGCACGTTCTTGAGCAAACAGATATGCAGATCTCGGTCAAACTCACACACAACAACCCCCTACAGTAAAAAAAGGCATACACCAGGAGCTATAAGTTTGAGGGAAATCTAGCGAAAGTAGAAGGACCGGAATACAATAAGTTTGAGAGCTTTGCTTTTAGGCAAGCTCCAAATTGGCTAGGAATTTAACAGGTTTAACTACAATTATACAACGGTGAGTAAAGATATGAAAACAGAACGAAGCTTAAAACTTAGACATTTGTTAGATAAAACAAGAAAATGCGTGTCCATCAAATATTAAATTTTAATGCAAAATCATGAAATGTTCAATTTCTAAGCAGTTTGAATCCGTGTTCAGTTAGCTGTTCAGCAAAGGAACCATTGTCGTACAGATTTCCTGGGCACAAATTTCTGCTCGATTTTCATTGATCGAAGGCCACTGAGCATTGCCTTTAATTATTTTCAATTCGAGTTCTCACGCTCACTTCTATTAGACCGCCCACGCATATTTACTTTTCTGAGCTGATCCTTTCTCTTTCTCTCTTCAGAGACCCTGGAACCCCGTGCGTTTGTTTATCAACAATTCTCCAAGACTGCATGCGACTGAATTCTTCGAGCTTACCTTTCCAAATACTAAACCTGAACACCATGAGCTGTGGGAGTGTGATAAAAGTGGGATCTATAGAACTACCTGCCACACAGCTCCTTCAACTTGTGCTTTTCGACATTTGTAAATCTGATTACGGAAAATCCTAATTAGGATTTGTTTTCTTCTTTTTTTAATAGAAAAAAACGCATATAGTAATATGGTTGAAATGTTTTATACACTCAACTGAACAGACCAAGCAAACACTAAGCACGGACTTAGTTTGGGGCTTCATGTGCTTAGACCTGAAAACAGGCAAGATGATATATACACTCTGTAAGTTTCATCCTTATTTTGTCCTTAAATAGCTTTTCATGAGTATATAAATAGACAAGGAATAAATGGGCGATAAAGCAAAGAAACGTAACTATGAGGAACGAGAAGAATCAAGGCAGTGAATCAGTTTGAATAACAATTTCAGTGAACCGAAATAAACAAGTTAGCGACGAAGAAGAAAGAAATGGAAAAGACATGCACTGTGACGTTTTAGTAAAGTTTCGGGTGGGGTTGGAAGGGGGGTTGGGCTAATGGGGTTGAGCTCGTTTTGAGCCCATAATGATAAACTTGCTCTTACATTTTCTCGCACCAATTAAAATATAGTTTTAGACAGTTGTGAAGTTCTTTGCATGGAATAGCTTACACCGCCGACTTACGGCAAGCTGAATCTCTAAGTGATTTCCATATCAAGTTATCCTGAAACAGCTTCTCTGACGAATATTTAGATAGTCACATTCATGGAAAGCAGGGTTATTTATTTTTGCTTGCTTATTATCGTTCTTAAATCTTTTTCTAGTATTATAAAGTTCGGCTCTTCAGTTATGTATGAACATTGATATTTGAGTGATGAATAGACCATTTAAAAATTAAGTTATCTTAACATATTCCCCCTTGTCCCTTGCCCCTCCCCTAAACGGACACTGTATTGGAATGTGCAATGCAATATGCATAACACAACATGCGCGAGACAACCTTTTTTGAAATAGGTGTATCAATCCTATTCTGTTAGAATGTTAGATTTTTAAGGTTTAAAATTAAACTAGTTACCCAAAACATAAACAGTAGAGGTAAGATATTTGTTCATTAATGACTCTGTAGCCCTTTTTTGAATTTCGCGCGACAAGCAATCAGAAGGGAGTAGTCAAACGGGGCATCACCGACTGAGATGTTCACTCCACAAAGGCTAAGTAAAAACTGAATGTGTCACGGGCCTGGTCATACGCCTTATTCACGCGGCGGTTACCTTATCTCGCTACACAGCATCGCCTTGAAGAGTTTCAGGACGAGTTTGTCTACCATTGTCAGAAATCTATTCCATTGTGGGCGGGGCGTAAAATTATGCAATAGCGCCTGTCAATCATAAATCACTATTTCTCAGGCTCTCTCGCGCTTTAGTTCATGCCACCATTCACTACATATTCAGGCAAGTATTGCAGAAGTTCTGACATCATGGAATGAGCTAGCTAAAGAATAACATTTTTATCGAGAACCGAGATCTGTTATTAGAGAGCTTAAGCATCAACGACGGCAGCGAGGACGTGACCCAGAATAATGTTTTCTCCCGAAATGTGATGTTTACTATTTCCTTCGTTCGCCTTCAATTACTTTTCATATTCATATCTTCGAAAAATATGACAATCATAGAGTTACGTTCACGCCGAACGAAAAACGGAGTGATTTACTTCCGAACGTTGGCGTTCTCTTGTACACGTAAAATGTGGGGTTTTCACGTCGTTTATTTTTCGAGACAACGGTTGAAATGTAGGCGACTGCGTGCATTTTCACGTGCAGTTATAATTGTACTTTGTAATTAAAACTATTGTTTTGGCCGTCGTCCTAGACGTTGCCGTCGTGGTTGCTTAAAGACCCTGTGTCCGAGCCCATGGTGCTTTGCGCCAATGTTATGATTAGTTTGTTTATCAACGGGCGCATAAATTAAAGGCCAGCTTTTCGGCGAACTAAAATGCTCTCGATTGTTTATAAGTTTCATAAAAGAAGTAAACATACACTTTTGGATAACGAATTTCATAATTTCTACCGGATTAAAAACCCATTTTCCCCGGATGCTTCGAATATGATTTTAACAGTACTCTGCAAGGAAGCCAGTTGTTCTGTCTTTAGATTCTAATTCGATTTACGAGTGCGACTTTTCACAACTCTACAAGCAAAGACATACTCTTGTTACCTTGTTTTTATGTCTCCAGTATTGCTAAGCTGTATTTGAAGATCTCTACTTTCCTTGCGAATGATATATTTTGAGTGCAAAATGAAATGTCGTACTCGCACTCGAGTCAAACTCACAGCGAAGTAACAGCTGAACTCGGCAGATTGGAGTTTGACCCGCGATCGTAGTTTTGGTAGCAAGACTTTCTGGACGTACTGGCCGGATGGAACAAAAAGGTTAAGGACATTGCTTTCTCTGCTAATAAAAATGAAAAACATATACAGCTGCAGATAAGTCGTAACACCTCAGTGGAGCTTAGCCGTGCGAAATTATAATTACGAATGTTCTTGATGCCAGAAGTGGTTGCTTTGTGCTTTGTATTTCCAACGAAGCCCGCCGGTCCCTTAGTGCAGCAAATCCTCGGGAAACTCACGTAGTAGTCCTTTTGAACCACAAGTGTTCTCTTGTAGACCTAGAGAAAGTAAAATGTGGACTGCTGAAGGATTATTTGTCGAGTCACTTCGCCTCGCTGTCTCGGTCCTTTCTCCGGCATTCCTCTACTCGCCACTCTAGACTGGATTCGAAGAAATATTCGAACTAAAGTTTCATTTAAAAAAGTATATATACAAAAGTTAAGATAAAAGAAAGTTAGTTAAGCATACTGATACCTATCAATAATTACACGATGGCCCAAACTAGGGATGGTTTCGAAAGATTCGGGAGTCACATAACAACGACAACGATCTTTCTGATTTTCGTAGCCTACGAAATGATTTGCGCGCGCAAACACCATGAGCTCGGACACAGGGTCTTTAAGCTCTCTATTTACCAGGAACACACATGATATTTTTTTTTCATTTTTTTATATTCCCGACAAAACTTAAAAGTCAGATTCAACCAATCACACTGAGTTACGAATAAACTAGTTACCAGGCTCTTACAGGCTAATCGAGAGCAATATGGCGGATGAAAGTTCAGAGACGGCCGTACGGGTTTCGTTTTGATGTTCTTTCGAGCTGTGGCAGTGTACAGATACCTGAAAATTACTCAAGTTTAGCCTCACTGGGAATCTGTCGATAAATACTAAGTCACATTTGGATAAATTTGTGTGATAAAATGACATTTAAGCTACTCGATTCCATCGTTACAAATTAAGAAACGCTTATGCTTATTCTCCAAAGTTGATCAAAGCAACCATCAGTATGGCTAAAATGAAGGAATTACAGTGAACATGGAGGCCAAAACATACGGTTATGTCTCTATAAATTCCAAGCCCGCCCATGCCCCCCCCCGGGCATTTGTGGGGATTTTGTCATTTTGGAATCAGAACGTTGCAAATGCCCCACCGTGGGGCCAGCTAAGTTATGCAAATGTCCCACCCTGGGGCAAGTATAGCGAACGCGCCAAATTTCTTCGCCGTTTCAAAGCCACATTTCACCGCTTTTCTTTATTAAAGTAATGCAGTATTCACCTTCAAACACTTTCGTAAGTGCCCCCAAATACCACATTCACTAGCCAGTTCTCAACAAACCGCACACTTCACCCCGAAACTGGGAAATTCCTAACGTCATGTTCACGGATGACTTTTCCGCCGCCATGTTGATCGATGAAGCAAGCACGTGTTGATCAGTTCAGCAAAACAAAATCAAACACAGGGGAGGGGTGGGATATTTTTTTGACAAATGTCCCGGGCCCGGGCTGACGCAAAACAAATGCCCCACCCCAGGGACAGATAGGTTGTCAAATTCCCCATCTTGCTCCCGGGGGGGGGGGGGGGGGGGGGATGGGCGGGCTTGGAATTGATAGAGACATTAGTGCTTGGGAAGCCAGAATTATTCGTTTCAACTCGCTTACATGCAATTTTTACAGTTAAGAACATGCAAGAAAATACGATGCAAACGTAACATTTGAAGGTTTATTGTAATTCTGTTTCACAATTTGACTCCAAACACAAACTTACATACAAAGTACTGTAACATTTTGAGCAATACAATGTCTATTTACGGTGGTAACTTGATGCCTAGTGCGCACGCGTGGGATAGATTTCTGACAATGGCGAGAACAACGGTTTTTATTTTTCCTGGGATTAAACACCTCCGCCGCGCGAGTAAGGTGTATCGCCATTTATAAGCCCACGCGCAGCGTGTGCAACTGTCACATGAGAAGCAACCGAAAGAATGAATACAAATAAATTATAAACTAAGATGACTTCACTGAATTTATAGGACATTATGGAACCATACAAGTTGAATAACTGTGATAATCAAAATAATCGAAGACTATAACTGCTTGCCGCATGCAGAAAATATATGCACTCTACGACGTTTGATTGACAACCGGTCCCCCTTTTATACCAGAATTCGCGATGAAAGAAAAGCCCCGAATATAGGATCATCAAACTGCACTTACGAGGGCCCTATGTCAATTAACATACCATCCACAGACTCTTTCTTGACACCATTACTTTTCATTAATTCAAATAATTCACTGAATTTTCCAATTACTGGGAACAAACGATCCTTGTATTCAGGTCAGGTGAAAATCACTTGAGCTATTTCTAATTCTAGTGCATTTGGGTTTCTATCGACTGCGTAATACTCAGCGAGGTAAGAAGCAAGAGAACAAATCCCCGTGCACCATGATCATTCATTATTTGAAATCTATTTTGAGTTTCGCAACACGTAATGGAAGTTATTTTATCTCGTTCTGGTAGGCTTCTGACAGAGCTAATTTTCAGCGGAAGTGACGTAATTTTACTCAATTCGACATGCGGGGCTACTTTTCACACAAACCTTCGCGCGAACCAAGAGAACATAAGAGAGCTAGGGAATCTTGTAGCGCGTGGTATGCGATGATAATTAACAAATAAAGAACCCTTCGCCATGTTTTATACTATCATAAAACACGATGGGCATTTGAGAACATGAGAGAAATGTTATAGCACAAGCCGAAGGCGAGTGTTCTCAAATGACCAGAGTGTTTTATGATAGTATAAAACATGGATTTAAGGCTTCTTTATCTGTTTTATCATAGTTAATAGAGTGGAATGGTTATGAAACCCAGCGACCTTCTTTGTTATATGTCTTTGTTAGATTTTTTCAACCACTACCCTGCACAAAACACAATAAAAATTCCAATGTGTTAATCAATCAGCCAATAGAAACGTGTGAGTTCAGTCGTTCAGGGGACGCTAATGAACTATGACCCTGCACAATCTTTTGTCTTGCCCCATCGGGTAGAATCCCATTGTTTTAGGTGACATTTACTCGCGTCCGTGAGATATGAATAATTATGATACGCCTTATTAGATATTCAGCAAAGCGTTTGTGATTGGCTGCTAGGGAATCCTTCTGGGAATACCTCATTCCCATACTTGCTCTTGGGCCTGTCAATCACTGTCATTGGACTAACTGAAATCCCAAAGCTCTTTAAGAGATTTCAATAGACCTTGGGTAAATAGGTAAACAATCACCGCAAAATCAATTTGCCGTGGCTACTTGGGTTATAAGTTTTGTCGCGCGAAGTTTCCAAACCTATTTCGTTTGCGTTCGAGGTTTGACTCATGTCAACATTAAAATGGAGTATAATGTCTGCATTTAGAGCTTATTCTAAAAGCCTAAGTCAAATTCAGCAAGCTTTATTTCAGTGCCATATTTGTGAAACTAGTTAAATAAAGTGAACCTCGGCATTGTTCGCACGAGCTATCCAAGCGAAAGATTTCAAACTCCATACAAGCTATAAAAGTTGTTTAAGCTCTTGACCAAAGCGCTTTATTAAACACGAAGAGTCATGATCACTCACTTTGAGAGCGCACCATAAAAATGTGTGGAAACAGTTCTGTAATTTTGTAGCTTTAAAATCAAAATACGAGTTGGTTCAGATCACAGCACTTTACTAAACATAAAATAACGATCATATTCAGAAGTTCGCATCACTGACCTAAAGGTTTAGAAACATATTTCTGTGCTTTTGTAGCTTTAAAATAAGATATCATTGAAGCTTATCTGACCACTAGAAGTCTAGATATCAGTAAAAGAATCGCAATTCGAGTTCAATCAGTAAAGCCGAAAATTATTTTTCGGAACAGTTCGCTTCTACACCACACATAATCATGGGAAAGGTCTCGTTTTAAAGCTTAAGACATAAACAATCCGTCTGTTTAATCGCTTGTGATGCGCTCTTGATTTCTGAACTTGTTTTCTTCGTTTAAGTTTTGTCATTTCACAAAGCGCGTTGGTTTTATACCAAAGGCAAAGTGCCGCTTAACTATAATACTGATCAGAAGCTGGTCCTTAGTAAAGCCGAATAACTCTGATTCTAGGCCACGCATAACCGTGGGAAAGGTCTCGTTTTAAAGCTTAAGACATAATAAACAATCCGTCTGTTTAATCGCTTGTGATGCACTCTTGATTTGTGAACTTGTTTTCTTCGTTTAGGTTTTGTCATTTCACAAAGCGCGTTGGTTTTATACCAAAGGCAAAGTGCCGCTTAACTATAATACTGACCAGAAGCTAGTCCTCAGTAAAGCCGAAGATTCATTTTCGGATAACTCTGATTCTAGGCCACACATAACCGTGTATGCTTTCGCGGCACGGACTCGTTCACAACCTAAAGATTCGCTCGCAAAACACAAATTCGCTCGCAAAAAAAACCCAGTTCGCTCGACAAACACGGATTCGATCAACTTATAAACTATCAGAAATTCGACTGCAAAGTCGCTTTTAGTGCGTGTTTATTTTCTGATGCAGCTCCGCGCAGATAATAACTTTCGAAGCCCGGCGCTACCCACTCATTAGACTTATTATGTTTAAATTTTAAAGTGCCTAACCCAATTACTCTTTTCATTGCCGTCCTTTGTTTCGGTATCTTCTGTTATAATTCAGGAGGCGGAGCTTAGGATTGTCCGCGGGAGTCCTGAAAGTTAATAATTATGCAAGCATCGAAGGCGATTTGACTGATGCAAAAACATTCAAGTTTCATGGTAGAAATATTTATTCCATTTCGATAAGAAAACACTTGATAACAGATGAATAGTCAAATAATCTTTTCCCGGTGTTACAAATTTTGGATACTTAAGATTTCGCGAGAAAATAAGTGTTGAATAGCTAATGAAAACACTTTCCATATGATTTCTGTCTGAAAAGACTCAAACTTCAACCTGTTTTTCATGGCACAGAAGTTCACTTAATTTACCTCCAAATTAGCGGTATTTACAGCGTAATATCTCTTCTTTAAAATCCCGATGTTACATTTTTTGTTTTAGTTTTTGTTTTAACTAAAAATCGACAATATTTTCGGCATGTCGCCGGGTTTTGGCCAGTTTTCTTTGTAATTTGGCATGTGCGCTCGAGCAGAAATTTGAATCAAGCGCGTGAAACCGTGTCACGTGACCCAGAAAATGTCGCCGGATTCTGCCCGATGCCCTTCCAACATAAAGCGCAGCGCCTTTAATAATAATAATAATAATAATAATAATAGTCTTTATTAACAAATATACCACATCAAACGTGCAATATTTTACAAAATATATAAAAGGAAAAAGAAGAAATATATATAAAAATATAAATCTAGTAACAGTCGATTGTGTTTTCACAAAGTGAAAAGACATCTATTTATAAAAATGGATTTGAACCTCTCAGTTTTTACACAAGGCAAGATGTAGTTATGCCCTCTATCACGGAGTTGTCTGGATCTCTGTGGTGGAAACAGATCGTCAAGGGCAGTATGATTTTGAGAGATTCTGTTCCATAATTTCTTATCCCTAGAGTTTAAAATACTGCAAATACTGTATTTCTCCAAACAATACCCTGATCTAAAAGCTCTAGCAAGCATTCTATCTATTCTACTGAGATATTTGTCGTAGAAACAGCATCCCCATACTTCGATGGCATAGGTGAATACAGAAATAATAAGGCTATGAAAGAGCAGATCTAAATGCTCAATTGGATACTTATAATATTTACATACTCTTAGTATATAAAGCCGACTACTAGCTTTACTCAAAAGGAATTCTACATGAGTATCCCAATTAGTGGAACGGTCTTCAAAAGTAACTCCAAGTAGTTTCAATTGATCTTTGCGCTCAATAATAGGAAGAGGGGGAGGTGGCTGCTTAGGACATCTACCCTTAAGCAACATTTCCCATGTCTTACTAAAATTAAGCTTCATGTGGTTATTTTCTGACCACTGTATGATGGATTGTACTTCTAGCCCCTTTGAAGTTTGCCGGGTTTCCTAACCATTCCACTCTATTAACTATGGTTTTATAATATAGATTGACACGCGCGATGAAAGGAAACCGCCAGTTGAAAACAATAAAACACGACAAACCATGTTATATACTCTGATAAAACATGGCTTAACCAATCAGAGCGCGCGTACTATCGTATCTATACGATAATGTCGAATAAAATATATTTTTAGTAACGCGCGACAACCATCTCATGGCGCGAAAATAAATTGTTGTCGCGCGCTCTCACCCTTGCTTCAGCTCAACTGCTTCCGGTTACTAAAAATAGATTTATTCGACATTATCATCGCACAAGCGCGCGTATTGGAGATTCCCTCTCTTACTTGTACTCTCTTGCTATACAGTATTCTTACATTATCATCGCACAAGTGCGCGTATTGGAGATTCCCTCTCTTACTTGTACTCTCTTGCTATACAGTATTCTTACATTATCATCGCACAAGCGCGCGTATTGGAGATTCCCTCTCTTACTTGTACTCTCTTGCTATACAGTATTCTTACATTATCATCGCACAAGTGCGCGTATTGGAGATTCCCTCTCTTACTTGTACTCTCTTGGTATACAGTATTCTTACATTATCATCGCACAAGCGCGCGTATTGGAGATTCCCTTTCTTGCTTATGCTCTCTTGGTATACAGTATTCTTACATTATCATCGCACCAGTACGCGTATTGGAGATTCCCTCTCTTACTTGTACTCTCTTGCTATACAGTATTCTTACATTATCATCGCACAAGCACGCGTATTGGAGATTTCCTCTCTTACTTATGCTCTCTTGGTATACAGTATTCTTACATTATCATCGCACAAGTGCGCGTTTTGGAGATTCCCTCTCTTACTTGTACTCTCTTGCTATACAGTATTCTTACATTATCATCGCACAAGCGCGCGTATTGGAGATTCCTTCTCTTACTTATGCTCTCTTGGTATACAGTATTCTTACATTATCATCGCACAAGCGCGCGTATTGGAGATTCCCTCTCTTACTTGTACTCTCTTGCTATACAGTATTCTTACATTATCATCGCACAAGCGCGCGTATTGGAGATTCCCTCTCTTACTTATGCTATCTTGCTATACAGTATTCTTACATTATCATCGCACAAGTATGCGTATTGGAGATTCCCTCTCTTACTTATGCTATCTTGCTATACAGTATTCTTACATTATCACCGCACAAGTACGCGTATTGGAGATTCCCTCTCTTACTTGTACTCTCTTGGTATACAGTATTCTTACATTATCATCGCACAAGTGCGCGTATTGGAGATTCCCTCTCTTACTTGTACTCTCTTGGTATACAGTATTCTTACATTATCATCGCACAAGCGCGCGTATTGGAGATTCCCTTTCTTGCTTATGCTCTCTTGGTATACAGTATTCTTACATTATCATCGCACCAGTGCGCGTATTGGAGATTCCCTCTCTTACTTGTACTCTCTTGCTATACAGTATTCTTACATTATCATCGCACAAGCGCGCGTATTGGAGATTCCCTCTCTTACTTATGCTATCTTGCTATACAGTATTCTTACATTATCATCGCACAAGTATGCGTATTGGAGATTCCCTCTCTTACTTATGCTTTCTTGGTAAACAGTATTCTTACATTATCATCGCACAAGAGCGCGTATTGGAGATTCCCTCTCTTACTTATGCTATCTTGCTATACAGTATTCTTACATTATCATCGCACAAGTATGCGTATTGGAGATTCCCTCTCTTACTTATGCTCTCTTGGTATACAGTATTCTTACATTATCATCGCACAAGCACGCGTATTGGAGATTTCCTCTCTTACTTATGCTCTCTTGGTATACAGTATTCTTACATTATCATCGCACAAGTGCGCGTTTTGGAGATTCCCTCTCTTACTTGTACTCTCTTGCTATACAGTATTCTTACATTATCATCGCACAAGCGCGCGTATTGGAGATTCCCTCTCTTACTTATGCTCTCTTGGTATACAGTATTCTAACATTATCATCGCACAAGTACGCGTATTGGAGATTCCCTCTCTTACTTATGCTCTCTTGGTATACAGTATTCTTACATTATCATCGCAGAAGTGCGCGTATTGGAGATTCCCTCTCTTACTTGTACTCTCTTGCTATACAGTATTCTTACATTATCATCGCACAAGCACGCGTATCGGAGATTCCCTCTCTTACTTATGCTCTCTTGGTATGCAGTATTCTTACATTATCATCGCACAAGTACGCGTATTGGAGATTCCCTCTCTTACTTATGCTCTCTTGGTATACAGTATTCTTACATTATCATCGCACAAGCGCGCGTATTGGAGATTCCCTCTCTTACTTATGCTCTCTTGGTATACAGTATTCTTACATTATCATCGCACAAGTACGCGTATTGGAGATTCCCTCTCTTACTTATGCTCTCTTGGTAAACAGTATTCTTACATTATCATCGCACAAGTACGCGTATTGGAGATTCCCTCTCTTACTTATGCTCTCTTGGTATACAGTATTCTTACATTATCATCGCACAAGCGCGCGTATTGGAGATTCCCTCTCTTACTTGTACTCTCTTGCGCGAATAATATAAGCAACTATAAGTAAAGTACAATGTTTTACTATTTTTACACAAGGGGAAGAATTTGTTTTGAATAAAAATAAGAGGGACGGGTTGAGAAAATGACGTCACGACAACAAACCGTTGGCAGTTAATGGCGGACGTCAACCTCTCCGCAAAATGCATAGTTTAATTTGGACCATTGGTTATATTTTTCACTGATTTGGATATTTCCGCCACTGTTTGTCCTTTTGGAAGGCAAAAGAGCGCCAGACGAAATGGTCGAAATTCGTCTTTAACCCTTTCACTCCTGGACGTGTTTGGGCTCAATTGGTGAAATGCAGAGTGCTAACTCAACCGGCTCCCCCCTCAGTTCCAGTTTGGCTAGCCCGTGCTAGTTAAATACTGCTGACTTTTTAAACCAAGGGCTCAAACTTTCCCCATGATGCCATTCGGAAGAATTCTACGGACTCGTAGGCGGGAAGTATGCTTTCTTCTGTAGGATTTCCAACCAAATGTGCTCTAATTTTGTACAAATAAGCCACTGTAGGAGAGCTAGAGGACATCATTAAGTCTGATGACGGCTGAAAAGGACTTGGTTTGCTTTTTGTTTGCTTTTTGTTGTGTTTCTGCTTTGAGACACATGAAATAATTCTTCAATGAAATCCTTGAAATCCTGCAGTTGGTTGTCTTTTACCCCTGCTCAACCTATTAGGATGTGTTTTTGTCACTTTAAAGCAACGGCTTGAGTCCAAATCACCGCTCTTGGTTGTAGGGGTAATCCTACAGGAGTCCCAGAGAGAGGGGGGGTGGGGGGGTCCCCTTGTGAATATTTTGTTGATTACCCAGCATGCAATTGGAGGTGGGAGCAGGGAAATGTGGTCGAGTGAAATGCAGTGTAAACATCGGCGTGGTTCACAGTCGCTTGGTGTGTTTTGTGCAAACAAACCTGCTGGTTGAAAAGATTAAACAAGGTACTGTAACGACTAAGTGATTATGTTGTATTTGCTTTTGATTTCAAGTGCGAATGGGAAGGTTTTTTTGAGCCGATTTTCAGCTCCTGAAAATTCGCGAAAATCGAAGAAACGAACAACCATCTCCAAAACAAATGCATTTTTCTCCAAAGTGGGAGAGTCAAGCGATCCCTGTTGTAGCTCTCGCTTTGAAGTTATTCATCCCTTGAAATAATATTGCAACATCGTATTTCCAGCATGTCTAGGTTTGACGCAATAATTTTATCCAGGTACATGCTTCATGACCGCGCCTATATGCGCGGTCAGGGGTTAAAGGGTTAAAGATCTCAAATCATTTTTATTGACAAATGTCAAATAATAGAATTATATACAGTAATGCAAAACCTGGAACGCAATCAGTTCAAGCTAATAAAGAACAATAGAGTAGGTTAAAATGTCATAAATGGAGGAAAATTTGGGCAAAACAGGCGGCTACTTTTAACCTGACAGCCGGCGAATTCCGCTGTTTGCCGGCTTCTAATGACAACTCTGGACCATAGAAGAGACTTCTTTCCACTTACTTTAGTTATTAACGAATTAATTTTTCCACTGATGTACCAGCAACTCTCCCGGCCGCTCCTTATACATGACAAAGTAACTGAAGAACTATTTAAAGATTACGATGAGTTCTCTTTAAACATTATGTTCTTGTTGAAAGAAAATGGAGATATGACCTAAGGAAAGGATTGGACAAGTTTAAAACAATCAAGTGAAAATATGGTTGTGAATGAAAGCAGTGGTTTTGCCCAGAAGACGACTAAATATCGGAAGATACCAAGCATTTGTCCTGGGGATTTAAAGAAATGCAAAAACACACTACAAGACCTAGAGAAAGCAAAGGCAGAGGGGAATGAAATTAAGCGACATTTGATTGAGAAGAGAAAAGAATGTTACAATGAAGACATGACTTTGAGGCATGGATGGCAGAGTAAAATGCAATTTATTGATGGGAGTACACAGGAGCTACCAGATACAGCTACAGTCCTCGAGAAAGCTCTGTATGATGTAAGTGAGGTGTACAAGGTACTCAACGGACATGCTGGCTTGCACAATATGGGAGCTAGTGGGACATCAAAACGTTCAAGACGGGGAAAAGAACAGAGAAGAAAAAATCGACAGAAGAAAAAATCGACAAGCAACAAGCAACGTATCTGCTGGAAAAATTAGTTGTTGAGAAAGATAGCCTACCCCCATATATGATATTCCAGAGAGGGAAGAAGTTACCCTATATAATAACAGCACAGAACATCAATATGGAAGATCTGCATGACGGGAAACAGCCTCAAGCATGCAATATTCCATTTAAATACCCCACACTTCTTGACTGAAAATAATTATGTTGCAGCAGACCTACTTCTGCTACTTGAACATTTCCAGAGAGTCATCTAAAGATCTGAAGCTTGTTCGAAGCCAGGAACAGGCAACAAGTAGACCCATAAACAGCTATTTTGTTGATGCGGTCGACAGTTCTTGTGAAGTGAGAAAGAGACTGGCAGTGAGTTTGAAAGTGACAGTAACTGAGAGAAAGTGCAAGAAACTGTTCCTCTTCAACAATAACAATAACTTTTCAACACAAACAATAATTTATAAGAACAAGTACAATGTTTTATAAAAACGTGTTTGGTCAGTTTACATTAAACAGTGATAAATGCCAAGTGTATGTATCAAAAAAGTTCTTGCCTCAAAGATTTATAGTGTAGTTATCTTTCATTATGGATTGAAATCAGTTATAATCATAACATTATTAAATGTTTATTAGTTTATAAAATATGAAAGGCCTTGTCAGATGATGTAAGAGGTGTTCCCTCCTTCAGCAGCATGTTGAAAAAATTGAAGACCCCCATTTCCATAAGATATTTTTTTAGAAACCCCCCTTCACAATAGAGAAAAAAACTCGAACCCCCCCTCCCCCCACCCCCCACTTTCTCCTCCAGCTCTCCTCTTCTTCATATTTAATGACCGATCCTTTTATAAATGTCAGTTCTCTTAAACACTTTTGACTCGCGTGTTTCCAGTTTGACTAACGTATATGTATATATAATTGAACAATAACCTTGATTTGTAGTCAAGCTAAAAATTGAGCTGAATAAGTCAACACATGATAGCTACAACGTATTAGTGCGCTGAGTGAAAACCAATGAGATTGTAGAAGTGATTTTTTGCTTGAATACTTCTGTAATGCATTAGTTAGAAAATATACTACTACTTACATATATAGTTACAAATGTGGCAAAAAATAACTAGTTAAAGGAAAAATTACCTGCAACATATACATTGTGTGTACCATACAAGTCATGTATACTTTTGAGGAATTATACATCAATATTAATTTTAAAGTAGGCTGCTTCTTGTTGCATTGCTGTTAGTAGACATGGTCAAGCTAATGCACCTTAATGGTGCTTATTAGCAAATCGTGCGAGTGACGAGTAATCAAGCGCTTGCTGACGGTTGGCCATTGAAAAGACAGGATGCCCTGAAGCCATAATATAAAGAGTTTGATTCTGGTTCGATGAATGCTATACATGTATATCTTATAGTTAATTTTTGTTTTCAGTTGATATTTTTCTAACTAGTTATTTTGTTCTCATTAAAGAACCCATTGCTGACCGTTAGGATTTTTTAAATGTAGGGTTAGGCTTTAAATTAGGATCATTGAAGAAGCATTATATTTATCTGTTGTTTATATAGTGACTTAGCCCTAAAAAATCTTAAATTAGCGAGCGCCTGTTGTTGACGGGTAGGGTTTTTGGTAAGGTTTGGATTAGTTCACATTTTTCTTACTGGTTAATTTTTTTAGGTTTATAATCCTTATTATCCGTATTACTTCGTGAACCCTAGCCGTAGGCCAGTGAAAACTCTTTGTTTACCTGCATGTGAACCCAAAACCATTGTAAATTATTAATGACCGCATGTGTAGCCCTAAAAAAACCTAAATTAGTGAGAACCTGTTGTAGATGGTTAGATTTTTTTAATGTAGGGTTAGGCTTTGAATTAGATCACATTGCAATTGAAGAAGCTTTATATTTGTCTGTTGTTTATATATATAGTGACTTAGCCCTTAAAACCCTAAATTAGTTAGAACCTGTTGTAGATGTTAAGGCTGGTTCACACTAGTGATATAACTGTAAGAATATATAAGCAACATACGCAGACTCGGTAATAACATCTGAGTAGAACAAGCACCGCTAATGATCAGTGCATTCACTGCGTCTGCATGCATGTACATATATGTTGCCTGTGCTTATATACTTACTGTATGTTACTAGTGTGAACCATGCAGCCGTTGGTTTTAGTCTTTACTAGATAACAGTATTATTATGCTGCCATAAATTATTGATATTCACTGTAAGATTATGACTTGCAAATTATTCATTATATTTTATGTTTCAAGTGCAAATTTGATTGTCTTTTTCAGAAAGACTGTTCACAAATTAGTCAACATTAAAATTTAAGGCACCAAATCAGTACAAACTTATATATATCTATTCATGCATATATATAGGTTGTTAGCTGACAACCTACGAGTTTTTGTGAAATAAAGGAAATTTGAAAAATAAATCAAGCTTTTTTTGTGATCAATGAAAGTTAATATAAAAATGTAACTTAAGGTATATGTGCATTCTATGTTTTAAAAACGTTATATCAACTTTTCGAAAAGGCTGATGAAACTCTTTTTTTTTGGGTTAAAATAACCATATTATCAACCATTTCAAAAAAGGTTAAATTGGCCAAAGTTAACTAAAAAAATGGGTTCTCTCAGATGCATCCCAAGTACCATTTTAATTAGTCAATTTGACTAAAGAAATGGTTATTTCAACCTATTTTAAAAATAAGGTTCTTACCAATTTCGAATAGGTTAAAATAACCAACGGAAAAAGGTCAAAGTAACCAAATCTGAAGGTTACTGTTACTGATAAATAATGGATGAAAACAACCACTAGAGAAATGTTGAACTAACCAAATTTAAAGGTTATAATTACCAAACGAATTGGTTAAATCAAACAAAAATTAATTGGTGAAAATGAATTTTAAAAAGGGTTCTCTCAGATGCATTTAATGACCAATTTTTAAAGGTTATTTCAACTGGCCATTTTTTACAGTGTATGCTGCCATAAATTATTGATATTCACTGTAAGATTATGACTTGCAAATTACTCATTATATTTTATGTTACAAGTGCAAATTTGATTGTCTTTTTCAGAAAGACTGTTCATGCACAAATTAGTCAACACATGCATTCAAACTGAATTTAAGGCACCAAATCAGTACAAACTTATATCTATTCATGCACGTGTATAGGTTGTTAGCTGACAACCTACGAGTTTTTGTGAAATAAAGGAAATTTGAAAAATAAATCAAGCTTTTTTTGTGATCAATGAAAGTTAATATAAAAATGTAACTTAAGGTATATGTGCATTCTATGTTTTAAAAACGTTATATTAGCTTTTACAAAAGGCTGATGAAACTCTTTTTTTTGGGTTAAAATAACCATATTATCAACCATTTGAAAAAGGTTAAATTAGCCAAAGTTAACTAAAAAAATGTGTTCTCTCAGATGCATCCCAAGTACCATTTTCAATAGTCAATTTGACTAAATAAATGATTATTTCAACCTATTAAATAAGGTTATTACCAATTTCGAATAGGTTAAAATAACCAACGGAAAAAGGTCAAAGTAACCAAATCTGAAGGTTACTATTACTGATAAATAATGGATGAAAACAACCACTAGAGAAATGTTAAACTAACTAAATCTAAAGGTTATAATTACCAAACGAATTGGTTAAATCAAACTCATATTAATTGGTGAAAATGAATTTAAAAAAGGGTTCTCTCAGATGCATTTAATGACCAATTTTTAAAGGTTATTTCAACTGGTCATTTTTTACAGTGTAGATGTAACTAAGGACAGCTGCCGTTCTTCGGGAGTTAACTTGTCTTTTAGACGCTTTCCAGTGACAAGAAGAAATTAAACTTCGACTTTGACTCATTGAGTGGAAGTTTGTTGCCATTCGCCCAGTCTTCAAAGTCCCTCCAAGCACTATTTAACGTATCCTGCAAATTATCAATGGCGCCCATATCATTAGAATAAGACAACGTTGTATCATCTGCATAAAGGTCCACCTGAGTCCTGGCTGCCAATGGAAACAAACTGTTGTCTCTCGCTCAAGTAGGAATGAAACCAATTGCTGGCACTCTCACATATCCAAAAGGCCTTAAGCTTTGCCATATATCACAATACCATGCATGATCCACCATGTCAAATGCTTTGCGATAGTCTATCAGTACTAACCCACTGACTCGATTATTGTCCAGATTGAACAGGATCTGATCAACAATTCTGATAAGGCTGGTCTCTGTGCCGTGGTATATGCGGAAGCCAAACTGACGAGCATAGAACAGGTTATTGTCACGAAGGTATTTATAAAGGTGGATATGAACATGCATGTCGCTCCAAGATATTTGAGAGTGCTGGCAAGATGGAGATAGGACGATAGTTGTTAACGTCATCGTGCTCACCAGACTTGAATAGAGGCGTTACCTTGGCCGTTTTCCATCTCTTGGGGAAAACCGCTGACCTGATAGAAATGTTCATGAGCTTGGTAACAGATGGGGCGATAATAGTGGCAGCAATATTCAACATCCTTGCACTAAGCTTGTCCACTCCCATAGCCTTATTAGAGGTTAGGCTCCATAAGTTGTCAACAATGAATCCCTTATTCACGGGTGGAATGGAAAACTTTACTTCGGGATCCTTCCTCGAGAGAACAAAGTTCTCAAGCTCTGAGATATCAAACGGTACTTGCGGCAACAAGTCCCTTAGTCGATCAGCAACGGATGCAAAGTGACAATTGAACTGATCAGCAACACCATCGACTGTACAGTTTTTATTCTTAACCGCATCAGCAGCCACTTTCTTAGCGCCAGCTCCTGTTATATATTTAATTGTTTTCCAGATGTTCTTAGGATTGTCTTTACTGTTTTCAAAACAGCCTCGATAAAATTTGAACTTCGCTCACTTAATCACATTCACGGCTTTGTTCCTCGCTGATTTATAATTGGCCCAATCGGTTGCGTTTTTATAACGCCTCGCACGTCCTTAGCTGATGATAACCGCTCCTTAGTCATCCAAGGTGCTTGTATCTCACGTGCTTCACGTTTCTGTCGCCAAGGACAATGGGAGTCCAGAACTTTATTGAACAGGGACTCCCACGTGTCCAATATGTCATCTAATTTATAGACATCTAGCCTGAGAAAACAGCCGCCTTTCGTCGCGGTTCACCGGCTTCAATCACCCGATCACTAGTGTTGGAAATCTGATCAAACACTAGTGAGTTTGAACCAGTGTTTCACCGGCGTATCAAAGCCCATACAGGTGACATAATACAGTTCAATGATTGACTAAACATATCATTAATTATTCATGATTTGAGAAGAACTATGTCAAACACGAATTGGAGTCTTTCATCAGGGGTTCCAAATATCGAGGGTTTTATTGTTTTCGAAATATTTGGAATGCCCTGATGAAAGACGAACAATGAGTGTTTGACATGTCTTCTCATGCGAATGCAAAACCGTCAATTTACATACGTTTCTTTTCAAACTTCATTAGCCGCAAGTATTGTTTACCGTTTGACTGTTGTATCTAATTATTCAATAGATGGCTTATTATTCTTTTTTGATGGCAGTGATTTCAACTAGTGTACTAGTAGAGTAGTGGACAAGAGTTCGTGCAAGCAGTCGGAAGGATCGTGGTTCGAACTCCAGTGAAGGCAGACTTTTTCTTTCTATGTCATTCTTTATTTCTTTACTTCTTCGCTCCTTACTTGTAGTTTATCAGTATGTAATTAGTTAGTGGTTCATGAGTATGATGATTAAGAAATATTGATCACTAGGGTTGGAAACATGATCAAACACAAGGGTTTCACCCGGTATCAAGACCCATGCATGTGACCAAATACAGTTCCTCCATTGGATCACTATCTCATGAATTATTAATGAGTTTGAGAATGGCATATCAAAATACCTCATCGTTATCTTTTTTTAGAATCTGGATCGTAGTGTAGGCATATAACCAGGACTGACTCATAAATACAAGTTATGCATTTTTGCTACGAATGCCGTATTGTTCTATTTTATTCTATGCATGAAAAACATACATTTATAGCCGGTTCTCCTGTCACAATCATACATTGGCACAATTTTCTTTGATCCCAATTGATCCGAGTACATGTTTCCTCAGCGGTAATCATGCACTCAATACAATATTAACCGTTTCCCCATCCACAATTCCCTCTTTTGCTCTGACGAAGGGCTAGCGCTCGAAAAGTCAGCTGCTACTCGCTTTCCACGGCGGTTAGCATGCCTCAATCGACTTTATAGTTGATTATATACCAGTGTTTATCTTCCCCGTCGACGCAGACCAACACTAGTTTTTACAGGAACTAGTTACCTATCGTATCCTTGCTTAGAACACCCGGGCCCTGCTTGATCCAACACAATGTACCACTGATATTTGTAGTTATTAATATTACTTTTCCACAGTTCTCAGAAATGCGTCGCATTTTTGTATACCGCGGGTGTCAAAAAGTAATTCTTGGAACCGCGGGCTTTGCTATGATTTGGCTTCTCATAACTATGATTGGTATAAATTAAAGATCTCACTTGACTAATACTGAGGATTTTACGTGAACTGTCGAATTGGGAGTTAACCTAAGTTTTGAAACCTTATCGCTAAGAACAACTCAAGGGAAACAAAAACCCACACGTAGTGAAAGCACGCCCGGGCATGACAAGTGGAACACATTGTCTCGGATGACGTTATGTTTCGATTGTTTTTGGGTTATGAATAAACATGAGACTGCACGCAGCCTGTAAAGTTTATCAGGGCTATGCAAAGTTCCGTACAAACGAACGCAACATTGTTGGCCAACATGTTGGACGAATGTTCAACACTGCATGAAATAAATTATCACCCAAAATCATCCAACAGGTGGCCAAACGATGTTGGTTGGCGATGTTGGACTCAGCCTGAGAAAACAGCCGCCTTTCGTCGCGGTTCACCGAGTCAATCCCCGATCACTCTGATCAAACACTAGTGAGTTTGAACCAATGTTTAACCGGCGTATCAAAGCCCATACAGGTGACATAATACAGTTCAATGATTGACTAAACATCTCATTAATTATTCATGATTTGAGAATCTAAATAGCTCATTTAGAATCTGGATCATAGTGTAGGCATATAACCAGGAACAAGTTATGCATTTTTGTAACTCGATGCCGAATTGTTCTATTTTATTCTATGCATGAAAAACGTACATTTATAGCCGGTTCTCCTGAAAAACATGCTGTTACTCAGGGGCGTTAAGGCCATCCCTTTTTTATTTTCCGTTTCTCATCGTCCGACCGACCCATTTTTGTGGCTTTTTGTAGAAATAAAAAAAAAATTGGGGGGAGGGGTGGGGGTGAAGAAACCCTAGAGCAGCTCCTGGAAGCTCATGCTCGAGGGTAGGTTACGCAATAGTTTCGGCGGTGCATTTGTAATTCCATCTTTGTAGCGTATACGGACGACGACATCGATGGTTTCGTCGTCCATGTTGGTTTGTAACCTCGCCTGTGCAACCGCGCCTTATTAGTTCCAGTCTATCCGCGTATTTTTTATTACAATTTTTTTTTCTCACCCGACCGACCGACCCAATTTTTGAAAACCCCACCGATGAGAAACGGAAAAAAAAATAGGGATGGCCTAAGGCATGGGTCTCCAATATGGCCGCCGCAAATCAAGAGGGGATGGTCTATCTCTTTGTGCTTGTGAGATATAATCTTGACACTTTGACAGATTTGATAAAGCCACAACGATAACACATTTTTGTGACAGTTTCCATGGAAATGTGTAATGTGACCTTTGAACTTTAATTTTAAGAAAAATTGGGAAAAGCCTCCTGGAGGTCGGTAAAAGTTGTTCATATAGTAGATATTTTCATGCAAATGAATCAAGGTTAGTGCACACTTCGGTGCTCCAATTTGAAAAGTTGGTTATTATTAGAATGTTTGTTAATTCGGTGGAAAGTTGAGGATATCAAATTTCATATTTGCCTTAAATTGCCTTCCCCTTAAAATAACCAACTTTTCAAATTGGAGCAGGAACGTGTGCACTAACCTTGATTCACTTGCATGAAAATATCCACTATATTAACAACTTTTACCGACCTCCAGGAGGATTTTCCTTAAATTTAGAGTTCAAACGTCACAAAACACGTTTCCATGGAAACTGCCACAAAAAGGTATTAAGGTTGTGACTTTATGGAATCTGTAAAAGTGCCGAGACTATATCTAACAAGCACGTAGAGATAGGCCACCCCCTCTTGATTTGCGGCAGCCATATTGAAATAGTTTGGGACCCATGCCTTTAGTTAATGCCCTTGAGTTATAGCCGGTTCTCCTATCCGCACAAATGATTTACTTTCAAAGACTGGATTCAGACTTATTTCACTTCTCAAATATTCTTTCGAAACTGGTTTCCATTTTGTAAGTTATACTTAAATTAAATTAAGCATCAGTGTTATTCCAAAACTTATTCCTTTATTTTTTAATGGTCTCTTCACTGGCTTGATAAAGACTCACCTTGAAAAACCTGGAAAAGCTGGCGAAATATGCTAGTTGTACAAAGCCCTTCAGTTTAATATGATATCTTAATGTCTCTGTCATAGTAATATATCATACAATAACGCTGATGTAAGAAACAGTTTGTTTGGTTTTAAAAAAAAAAAGATTAAAAATGTATTATTGCAATTATTATTACATTATGAATAATTAATACAGTGCATGAAATTGTGACAAATGTTTTCCGGTTTCAGAATAATTTAAGTATATAATTACGTATTCATTTTTCTGATAAAAATAAAAGTCATTTGCTAATGTGAAGTTTCATTTTTTTTAACACTCTAGAAAGCTTGGTCGATCTTGAAACTGTTGTGCAAAACAGTGAAATTAAATATTTATAAGTTTATAGTCATGTCTTTAATTATAGCGGAATGTTTTGATATCTTACTGAGATGACGTGCCTAAAATTTTCCCAGGGTACGAAAGAGGGGAAAATGGTTGGATGCTTATATATGCCGGGACAGATTACAGCTTACGATAGTGCAAGGCGATCACCCATCCATGCAAATGTTAAATTTTGGGCCTAACTTTCATCTTTGCACTTGGCGTGAAATACGAAAAAGCTCCGATACTAAACAGACTTGACATTATTAGCATTGTTTTATCTATGGTGTGATGTCTAAGTATAGGAGATGATTAACATGCAGCTGCCGGATAATATACTACCTCTGAGGCCAATGAGCCCATTATGCATGGCGTAATGTTTTGGTTTGTCTTGCAGTGCTGTGGACTGCAACTGGTTAAAACATTTCTACTTTAGTAGCATCTCAATAATGCCGTTAATTCATATACTGATTGCAGCACAACTGGAAATGTCCATGTACTGGCTGGATCAGTACAGATAGGAAGACAACGCACCGAGATTAAAGTTATCATACTGAACTGAATAGAATGGGATGTTCGTTGTTTAAATCCAAATTCTTAAGCAAGTTCAACAGCCGGCTACATCAGTGGACACCTTATCGGTCATGTAGTCTGACTCGTACGCCTATTAGGAACAGTGGTAGCTTGGTATACAGTGCCGGTACCAAGGTGTATGTGTTTGCCTTGAAGAAATTTCATTCTATGTCACTCCATGTGGCAATGTAATTTATTCAGTTCCAAGTCTATGAGAGTTAATAAAGATCAAAGTTTCGTTCTGAATGGATGCCGTGTTTTCAAGACAAATAGTTTACAAAAGCTTCTTCTTAGAAAACACTTCAATTAAATTCCTCAGCAAGACAAATCAGTGATATACATGCCTGGACCTATCTACTTTGAATGTCACTGATAGGCATCAAGGAAGTACGTAATACTTTTGATGTCAATAACATCGTTTTCATACACAGGAACAGGGGATCCGGGGTGGCGCAGTGGTCAGTAAGTGCTTCGCCTCTCACCTCTGTGGCCCAGGTTCGATCCCCGGACGTGGTGCCATATGTGAGTTGAATTTGTTGGTATCTCACCCTTGCTCCGAGGGTTTTTCTCCTGGTTCTCCGGTTTTCCTCCCTCCACAAAAACCAACGCGCTAAATTCCAATTCGATCTTTGAATTAGCCGGGTCCTGGCTTTAATCAGCCCCGGTGGTTGTTTCAGGTCCCGTTAGAAATTGAGTGTTGTGTTACAGTCTAGGGGTGTGACGGTGTAGCTACTTCCATCCTCAAGAAAATCGCAATACAATTTGAATATAGTACTGATGCCTTCGACTGGTATTTTTTATGGCACTAAAACGACACAAAATTGCTCAATCCTGTTGAACTGAACGGAAGGAAAACTCGGTCGACGTTCGAGTGATGACACTGTCAACGTTCTCACCCTAACTTTGGCTTCAAATGCAGATTCTTGTACCTTCGATTAAAACATGTACAAAGCAACAAGTGCTAGATTTTGAAACACACGAAACTAGCATATCTTATTCGAACGATATGGTAAAAACGCTGAAAATATTCATTCCTTAAGATCCAACATTAGCTCAATCTACATAATTCGTTCAACTGCAATCAATTGTCACATAATCATGTAATTGCAAGACTAAGTTTATGCTTTTCTCAAAAGCAAATACAGAAATATGGATAACTTCAATTTTATGTGCAAATCAGCGAATTTATAATTCTAAGGAAGAACTGATCAGATGTTGATCGAGCACTGATAATGATAGATAAACGCTCAAATAAAATATCTTGACTTGTTCCCATCTGTAATGTCTTAGTATATTCTACGAAACAAGTTTGGACTGTTCCTATATAACGCCTTCTGGATCTCCATTTTCAGCAGATATCACAACCTCGAGTTCCGAGTCCAAAAAGCCGAAAATTTAGCTCTTGAGGTAATACACCTATAGGCCCAGTTGGTCGAAGCAAGAGTAAGCGCTACCCCGGGGTTAAATCACGAGGGTAAACTGTACAGATTACAATTACAGATTTAGCGCTATCATAGGGATAAAGTTACCCTTTCTTCGAACGACCGTGTCCTGGGTCCGGTTGTTCAAAACAAGGGTAAGCGCTACCCCGGGGTTAAATCGCTAACCCGACGTCAAAGTGTACAGATTACAGATTTAGTGCTATTGTACGGTTACTCTTGCTTCGAAGAATCGGCGGGCCCTGCTTGATGACCTTGATCCAACACAATGTACCACTGATGTTTGTTTATTAATGTTACTTTCCCACAGTTATCAGAAATTCGTCGCATCTTTCTTTGACTACTTACATTGTAGACATCTGCCCGCGCGTGGCCAAATTCTTGGAACCGCGTGCTTTGCTATGATTTGGCTTCTCGTAATATAACTGACTAGTAGCTGAAAATATGATTGGTACATAAAATATCATTCTTGACTAATAGGATTTTACGTGAACTGTTGAATTGGGAGTTATCACTGATGCAGGTTTCACGTGACATGTTTGCTCTCTGCTGATTGGCCACCAAGCCGCGTTGTGTGAGACTCGATAACTCCCCATTCACAATTTCTCAGAACTATACCTACACGTAACGAAGTCTGGAAAAGCCCCCCCCCCCCCGGAATGCATATCAAACAATTGTTGTCGTTCAGGGTAATATTTGGGCCTGACTAGATGCTAGTGAGGCATACGCTCATCCTTTTCAAATTTCGCTATCGATTTTTTTGATCGCACTTCCTGTAGCCTACGTTGTATCCGCCTCTCTTCTGCCGGCTCGCTACACTTCTTGAACGTGTTCTAGTATTCGACGATCCGTCCTGCTTTCCAAATATGGAATATATTGACCATATATGGAATATCACAGGGACCTCTCAGGAACGACACTTTTCTCAATAAATTGTTTGATATGGAAGATTTTAAAATAAATTGTTTTGCAGAATCTGTACATGCAGATATATTTCCATATCCCATGGGTGGGGATTTGTTATACCCCTCCCCCTTGAAATTTCTGTCGCCACCAGTGGTGGGTATGGATATTTTCTGGAAATCCACAATAGCCATAGTATCATTGTGCATATTATAGCAATAACTGATATTTTTAAATCAAAGTGAAGTATTCACTATGTATTTTATACCATCGGTGGGTAATGAGCATAGGCATTAAACCGACAGTGCCGATATAAAGTACGAATAACCTACTTTCAACCTACTATTGAGGATCAAATATGTCTGCCTTGAAGTGTCCACAATTGAAGACACATGTCACTAATTAGCATAAATACCGCAATGAATTTGTTGCGAAATAAAAAATAGTACCATTGCAATTAAGTCAAGCAACTATAATCAACCCCTATAGCAGATAGAAAGAAGTTATTGAAAGTACAGTTTCATAAATGAAATATTTGCTGGCGAATATAATTTTTATGTCTTCTCTCTGATTGGCTTTTGTTTGCCTTTATGCATTATTAATATTAGTAGATGTTGTATAACTTGTTTCCACGTGGCTTTGGGTATGGTGAGGAGACCATTATTACTGATCCCCTCTACTGGCTATGGGGTTGTCATGTGACACTTGGTTACTTTGGATCATTCACTTCAGGTTTTCAACGAGTGAACACGTGTCGTGATTTTATGCTCAAGGTAAGCTGATTCCGTTCCCTTATCCTCTTATTTATCGTGTACCTATGTAGTCTATCACTATTTGCAAGATTTCAAAATTGATTTCTGGGGGTGGTATTTACTCTAATCGAGCGAATATTTTCGATCGATCTACTAGCTTTCGTTTATCCGGTTTTAACAGTTCTTTAAACCGTCTTGGCCTTGTCATTATTATTTTGGAGCTCGTTACAAACGATCTATCGCAAAATGGGTAGTCGGTTTGGCTATTACTTTGTGTAATGATTTTGTTCAGTTGTTTTTGGAACAATTTTCAGTTCGTACGTCAATATTTCAACGTGGCGAGCGTTATTCGAATTCTTGCAAGCCCTCATTTGGGAACTTTACCAGGCGTTTTTTGTTGGTTCCACAAGAGACTCGATTGCCCATTGCGGAGCTCATTTCTATTTGATGGAGTTCACGTTAATTCGACACTGGGCAATACCGTTGGCGTTGGTGCTACATGTGCAGCTATCGGGCGCCATTTTGAAAGCGTTGAACATGCTATCGTTTTCACACCTACATGTATATATATAAGCCTTCGTTGTTTTTTTGCTTTACATTGTCTGTCATTGACCTCTTGATGTGTTTTTTGAACTTTATATGCTGTTTAATTCCAATTAACTTTGAATTTTGGGCATTGTTCTCTTATGCTTAATTTCCGTTGCTTTTGAGGCTCAGTTGAGGCTTCGCCCTCACCTTATTTAGAGGGTTCGCCCTCATTATTATCGAGGCTTCGCCCTCACATTGTTTTGAGGCTTCGTCCTCGCATTGTATATATTGAGGCTTCGTCCTCGCATAATTTGAATATTTATATATATTGAGGCTTCGCCCTCACCTTATTTTGAGGCTTCGCCCTCATTATTATCGAGGCTTCGCCTTCACATTATTATCGAGGCTTCGCCCTCACATTATTTTGAGGCTTCTCCCTCACATTATTTTGAGGCTTCGCCCTCACATTATTTTGAGGCTTCGTCCTCACATTATTATCGAGGCTTCATCCTCACATTATTATCGAGGCTTCGCCCTCACATTATTATCGAGGCTTCGCCCTCACATTATTTTGAGGCTTCGTCCTCACATTATTATCGAGGCTTCGCCCTCACATTATTATCGAGGCTTCGCCCTCACATTATTTTGAGGCTTCGCCCTCACATCCTTTTGAGGCTTCGCCCTCACATTATTTTGAGGCTTCGTCCTCACATTATTTTGAGGCTTCGCCCTCGCATTATTATTGAGGCTTCATCCTCGCATAATTTGTATATTTATATATATATCGAGGCTTCGCCCTCACATTATTTTGAGGCTTCGCCCTCACATTATTTTGAGGCTTCGCCCTCACATTATTTTGAGGCTTCGTCCTCACATTATTTTGAGGCTTCGCCCTCGCATTATTATTGAGGCTTCATCCTCGCATAATTTGTATATTTATATATATCGAGGCTTCGCCCTCACATTATTTTGAGGCTTCGCCCTCACATTATTTTGAGGCTTCGTCCTCACATTATTTTGAGGCTTCGCCCTCGCATTATTATTGAGGCTTCTTCCTCGCATAATTTGTATATTTATATATATCGAGGCTTCGCCCTCACATTATTTTGAGGCTTCGCCCTCACATTATTTTGAGGCATCGCCCTCACATTGTTTTGAGGCTTCGCCCTCACATTATTATTGAGGCTTCGCCCTCACATTATGATAGAGGCTTCGCCCTCGCATTCTTTTGAGGCTTCGCCCTCACATTATTTTGAGGCTTCGCCCTCGCATTATTTTGAGGCTTCGCCCTCAAATTATTTTGAAGCTTAGCCCTCACGTTATTATTGAGGCTTCGCCCTCACATTATTTTTGAGGCTTTGCCCTCACATTATTATGGAGGCTTTGCCCTCACATTGTTTTGAGGCTTCGTCCTCGCATTCTATATCGAGGCTTCGTCCTCGCATTGTATGGAGGCTTCATTCTCACATTATTACTGAGGCTTCGGCCTTACATGGTTTTGAGGCTTTGTCCTCGCTGTAATTTTCTGGTTTTGCTGCTGTACTATTTTTCTTTGCAGATGCCCCCAAGCATTCTCAACGGCAGAAAAGGCCTTCATCTAAGGCACTTCTTTTAGACACGCTCCACACTGTAAATTGAAAAGAGCTATTTCGACCCAAAAATGGGGCCAAAACGTGCACCAAGACGGTGTACATGTGCAAGGCGCAGCAACCCTGAAGTGTCGGCTAGTACAGCAGCATTCAATATAACTGGTGCAGTAACATCTGATATAATTGGTGGTTCTTGCAACATATCTGGTACAACAGTAGCCAATACGATTATTGATACAGCAACAGAGCCAATGAAACAGCTTGTTTTCCCTGTGGCAACCACCTCTACATGAGGATCAGCTCCAGTAGCCTTACCACCAGGACTAATTGAACAGTTGATTTCAGCGGTGACAACTGAGGTGACTAAACGTCTGGCTCCTCTTCTTAACCAACCAAGCTCTACCCCTCTTCTTGTTCCACCATTGCCTTCTACTGAAGTTCCAGTTGATTTGGTTCCTGATGCAGGACACAGTTCTCTATCTGCAGCAATCATCCAAGATTCCATTGCTGCAACAACTTCTGCTCTGGCAGAGGTGGAATTTCTCTCTTCCGGTTTTACTATAGGTTTCCCACTACGTTTTGTAGGTGAGCGTATTTCTTCTATGTCAAATAACTTTCATTCCCTTTATTTCGGATTTTCCCACTGGGAATAGTAAAAAGACTCCTGGTGAATTTCGGCTGATACACCATCTGTCTTTCCATGAGGTCTGTCTGTAAATGATGGTACATGTATATCTCTTGAGAAACCAGTGTCCATTATGCCACTATTGAGGATGCTATTCAGTTTGTTAAACTGGTGAGGCATGTATTATTAAGATCGCTGTATGCCTCTGGGTTATTCTGGTTCTTGCAAAACTTTTGAAACTTTAAGTATACTGCCATTGAGTGGATTGCTCATCATAAATTGAACATATACCCAATATTCTTCATTTGCTCGATGATTTTCTTATTGTTGCCCCCACAGAAGAATTATGCCGTTAGCAGTAGAATTATTGTTAAGTTTGCGTAGTTACCTGGGTATTCCCATGGCACCAGAGAAAACTTGTGGGCCTGCAACCACTTATCATTTGCAGGGATTGAACTGGACTCAGTGCTTTTGGAAGCTCGTTTGCCTAAAGATAAGATTGATAAGTGCATTCAACTTATCTCAGCCTTCATGCACCTAAGAAAGTTGTTACGCGAGATTCAATCCTTGACTGGTTTGTTGAATTTCACTTTTTCTGTTGTTGTTTCTGCCCAGGAAGTGGTTGCTTTTAAAGTCACATTTTTAAATTTTAAGCATCGTTACAATCAGCATCCTTTTTCTCTGGTGATCAAACACCAACAGGTATTTTGTCTTGTTCAGATATTATTAGATTACCTTTATTTGCGGAGGCAATCAGCCGGGTGCTATTTTTATGGCTGTTGATGGGACCCCAGTATCCAGATCCTTTTTCTCAGACCTACTTTCTTTAGCAATTAAGCATTGTGGGTTGGACCCCTCTCGTTACAAGGGGCACAGTTTTAGGATAGGTGCTGCTAATAAGGGAATAACCAATGCACAGATTCGGTTGTTGTGCTGCTGGAAGAGTAATGCTCTCCAGAAATACATTAGAATTTCTTGTTTATCTTCTTAAATTGAATGTCGTTTAAGAAGTGATAAGATTGCATAGCAAGGGCAGCAGTGTTATCTTTTAATTTATGTAATTAACTTAGAATTTAATATTAATTTATTTAAAGGATTGATAAGACTGTCTAGCAAGAGCAGCAGTCTTACCTTTATTTTGTGTAATTAACTTTCAATTTAATATTAATTGATTTAAAGGATTGATAAGATTGTCTAACAAGGGCAGCAGTCTTATCTTTCATTTAATTTTTGTAATTAACTTTCAATTTAATTAAGGGATTGATAAGACTGTCTAGCAAGGGAAGCAGTCTTATATTTCTTTTAATTTATGTAATTAACTTTCAATTTAATATTAATTTAATTGAAGGATTGATAAGACTGTCTAGCAAGGGCAGCAGTCTTATCTTTCTTTTAATTTATGTAAATAACTTTCATTTTAACTGAAGGATTGATAAGATTGTCTAGCAAGGGCAACAGTATTATCTTTCTTTTAATTTATGTAATTAACTTTCAATTTAATTAAAGGGATACCCGAGTGAAAAACACATTTGGGCTCAAAAGCATCTTTCAGATGTACTTTGTTCAGAAAATGTATTAAAATTTGATAAAACTTTTTCAGAGTTGAGAACGAGCCCCTCGAAGTTGGCCCCGCGAAGACCTGGGCGCCGCCATTTTGTTGACATTAATTCCTGTGACGTCACTTCGTCCCACCGGAGTCTTGCGGCTAACTTGTAGCGACTTGTTTTCTTTGTAGAATTTCCACACGCTCGGAATTAGAGTAGATTTTCATCGATATGGCAGAGCAATTTCGTACTAGAACAAAGATATGATGAAGACGATATTGTGAGAGAAGTTCAGAAGACTCGGAGGACGAGGAAAAGCATGTGGAAGGCGAACATATCAGACGAAAATATCAGACGAACAACAAAAGGCGACTACCGAGCTAGTGCTATAAAGATTCGCTGTGTATCTTTTTGTATGGAAATTGTCAGCCTTAAACACAAGACTAAAGGTAGATTATTACAATATTGATATCGGCATAGCAATCGAAACTTGTTTAATTTGACCCAGAGAGATAATCAGGGTGTAGCAAGCCACATAATTTTAATTTCGTTTACCTAACTGATGTTTGCGAAACAGCGCGCGCGTGCCAAGTTCCACCACAATATGCACAAACATGCCGGGCTTGATCGCGCCAATGCTTTCACACAATTTAATAAGGGAATGGAATTGTTTTTGCAATAAAATTGTTCCAAGTGTCTCGTTCTTGTGTCATTGCATATATTCTGCTATGTTGAGCTAGTTATGATCGGTTTTTACAGGGAGGTTTTAACTTTTCAGGTGTTTCGTTTCAGTTGCACAAAGCCATGAAGTCAGTACATATCGAACCGGATAACTCGCAAATTATATAGCTCCAATAATACATAAGTTTCGAAAGCAATGCCAATATCAATATTGTCATAATCTACCTTAGTCTTGTGTTTAAGGCTGACAAGTTCCATACAAAAACACACAGCGAGTCTTTATATCATAGCACAACACCAGTTTTGCACTAGCACGGTAGTCGCCTTTTCTTGTTCGTCTGATATTCTCAGTCGCCTTCCACATGATTTTCCTCGTCCTCCCAGCCTTCTGAACTTCTCTCACAATAACGTCTTCATCATATTTTTGTTCTAGTACGAAATTACTCTGCCATATCGATGAAAATCTACTCTAATTCCGAGCGTGTGAAAGTTCTACAAAGAAAACAAGTCGCTACAAGTTAGCCGCAAGACTCCGGTGGGACGAAGTGACGTAAAAAACGTCACAGGAATTAATGTCAACAATTAATGGGGTGGGGCAGCATCATTTATTTCATCATGATGCTTTTGGCGTTTTGTTTGCCCTCACCTTTACTGGGTTAAACCTTTCAAGCAAAGCTTGTAAATATTTGTAGATTATTTCTTTATTAAAATCTAATTACCGGCTGTGGGCCTTTGCTCATAGCCATATATGCCAAACCTTGTGTGGTTGTCTTTGCATTGCACAGTAAACAGAGCTCAGTCTATGCAGCAATCGGGTATAATCTATAGCCATTTCATGAAGAGGGAAGACATAAATATCGCTTATATTTGTTCACGAGGAATATAAAAAAATGAAAAAAGTGTCCATAATTAGAGCAACATACTGTACATGTATTGTGAGAACACCATGAAACATGAAAACCAAGAACCAAAGTCATATATAATTATTTTTTGTGATCTGCTCTTTAAGAATGTTGGCCGTTTCTAAAATAAATTGTTTGTAAGAAGACGTTAACCAAAAAGCTTTCCATCCCCCCCCCCCTCGCCCCCGTCAGAATTTTTTTTATGGTCAGTCCCTTAGGGTTCCGGTGATGTTCAAGAATATAAACAGCGAGGAAGTCCTTTAGTTGATCAGATAGAACCAGTTTACGTTAATAAGATATCCCTAGAGTCAGGGATCGAACGTGTTGTACCCTAAATATAACTACGACAACAACAACATTTCTTTTATTGGACTTGAATACTTCTACAAGTATATCAGTTTGGCTCCAACAAGGTTAGGTTTAAAGAAGTGAATTAGCAAAATTACGAATTATTATTGAAAATGGCTGCACGTTTGTTGAAGCATGAATTTATATAATTACTTATTTTGTTGGCAAATTGTTTACATGGATTCAGCAATTTCTTTAGAGTCATATGGGACACATTACATTTTGGAGAGCTAATCTTTCCTCCGTGTATAACTTGCATTTGAGTAGAAAATGTTCCTCATCTTCGATATCAGTTTTACAGAAGAAACATTTTCTATCTGAAGGCGGATACGGCCTCTTATACCGGTCCTTTTTAATTGCTAAGTCGTGATTACTGATTCTTAGCTTACTAAACTTACTAAATAGTCAGTGCTATTCTATGTTTGACGTTTTTTATATTTACCAAATAGTTCTCAAACTTGTATTCTGTTTTGAATAATCGATACGTCCGTAGTTTATTCGCTGAATTTGGATTTGATCTGTGATCATCGTTTATGGCCGCAAGCCATTCTTGAGTCCCTATATCGGTTGCTCTCTGTTCGAAGCTCTTTAAAAATATTTTAATTTGCTCTTTACTAAGAGTAGATAGCTGTATCCATATATATCCATAACCTAACTTAAATAGGGTTTCTTTAATTTTAGAAGACCACAAATGGGTTTTATTTTCCATGACGCATCCAGTATTTCACGACTCGAACGGTGGTTGTGAGGCGTGTGTGAAGCGTCCCAATTCAGCTCTACAGGCTTTGTTGGTCGCTTGTTTACCGACACCTAACAATATCTTGCAGAATTTGCTTTGAATTTGTTCAATGGGGTCGCGCAGTTCATTAAATTTTCCATCTAGACCCCACACCTCACAACAATAAGTCATGATTGGCATAATTAGAGTACTGTGTAGATATATAGATAATTTAACATTTGCCCTAAAATAATTTCCTAGTTTTTTTCTTAAGGATCCCATAGCTCTGAGTGCAGCTTTTTAAAATTCTTGTTTTGCCAATGTGAAGCTACCGCTTGCACTCAGAGTCATCCCTAGGTATCTATAAGATGTTACATTGTCTATGATATTACTATTTAGATTAAAATTAAATCTATTTAAATTTCTGCCATTTGTATTAAATATCATTACCTTTGTCTTTATGCAGTTTATCTTAATACTATTCTTGTTACAATAAAGCGCCAAGTGGTCAAGAAGTTGTCGTAGGCCCTTTTCTGATGTGGCTATTAAAACTAAATCGTCTGCGTATAGGAGAGAGCTCACATATTGGCCGTTTAATTCTAGTCGGTCATTACAGGCAGCTTCTAGTATTGGTGGTAAATCATGTAGATAAATATTAAATAGAGTTGGGGAGAGCATACAGGCCTGTTTTACACCCTTATTACAACTAAAAGCGGTTGAGATTTCGTCTCCGATTTTTACGCATGCCATATCATTGGCATATATGCTTTTGATTACTGCTAAAACATTACCATGGATTCCTAACGAGGCAAGCTTGTTGAATAGGATTTCTCTATTTATATTGTCGAAAGCTTTGCTAAAATCAACAAAACAGCTAAACAAATAATTATATTTTGACTTTCTTCTCGATTTGACATATTTGTCGATCAGCATTTTTAGTGTTAACACGCTATCACTAGTGCGATAGTTTCGTCTGAACCCGCCCTGTTCGGGGCGCAAAATGTGTTCTTTCTCAATGAATGTGGTTAGGCGATCATTCATAATTGCTGTCAACAGTTTACCTACGCACGACAAAAGAGTAATGCCTCAACAATAATGTTAGTATGGTATGTTGCCCAGATCTTTGCTTGCGTGTTTGGAAAAATTCTGAACTTTCTTCCAGAGACAGCTCATTTATATACCAACATAATGTAAAAGGTTTGACGGCTTTACCTTCAATATCTTGAAAATTATTGCCATTTTTGCAAAGCTCCTGAGATTTCCAGTATCGGGTCAGCTGTTCTAGTATCCGGTCATTGACAACAAGTGAGGTATCGTTAAAAAGTATGTAATAAAAGTGGTATATAATCACTTTTTTAGTCGTTTCGTAAACAGAAAGCGACAATAACTGTAGCGGCGGGTCAGCGAAGACAACTATATACCCGGGTGGCGCGCCAGTTCTAAGAGAAAACATTATCTTCGAGAATGGTCTGCCGAGCCATGATGCCTCAACACCCTGGAGTTATTGTTCAGTTCTAGTAACTTTGAAATAGCCCACTTCTGAGATATGCCTCACTTCCTACGTACAAAGGAATCAATACGAGGCTCCGTGCATAATGCTCAGTCGTTCGTTACATTATGCATAGGAAGTGAGGCATATCTCGGAAGTGGCTATTGCATATAACATGCATTATGTATATGTTCAAATATTTTAAAGGCCCGATTCAAACGCCGAACTTTTCATGCGCCGAACGCAATTGAATCAAAAGATAATTAGGCGGCTATCAAATGCTGCTGAAAGTAACAAAAGGATCACAGACTTGTTACTATCGACAGCATGTATAGAATGTCATTTTGGACTCTGATAAGGGCGGTTTCGATGTTGTGAAGCACTTTGTATGAAGACTGGAATATTTCATCAAGATACTTGTTCATAATGTGATCATTCAGCTGTGATTGCAACAGCCTTTTCGATTGTTTTAGAAATAAACTTCAAGTTTGAGATGGGACGAAAGTTGGGATATTTCGCATGGTCTCACTGCACCTTGCAGTTATCACCAATGGCATGTACTACTGAGAGATTTCTGATAGACTACAAGCTCATCCAACAAAATTCTTACAAGATTAAACTCTGTTTGACAACTGAATATTAAACTGTAAATTGACCTCTGTTGTATTTAGAAAATAACTCCTCGAGATCACTCGGAACTAGTGTTTCAGAGCTTGAATTAAAATGTTCTGGCGAGAGGGTGAGGGGCACATATCTTTATAGTTTTACGCAGCTTTCTCACTCAACCCGCCTTTCATAAAATCATCGATCCCAAGAAAGGGATCAAGTCAAACAAATATAACTGTATCAAATAACTAATATAAAACGACTAAATAAATAGCTTGGAATTGTTATCACTGAATATAAAATGCACCCTGATTGTCACCTTTTGCAATACAAACCATATATAAGTGGCAAAAAAGTACAACCAACCTAGTTGGTCTTTAAGTTTACTTTCAAGTATCAGCCAACATCAGTCCCTTGGAACGTAAGGTGTGAAGTACATATATGTGCATCAACGAGTTACCCGTTGGGTGCCTATGCTTTATGTTCGTGTCGAAAAAGTAGCCATTTTACAAAGCTTTGGAAATCTTTGCGGCTGTCTTTCTCCACATTTCCTTGAGCGTCTCGTATTCCTCCCCAGTAAACGTAATTTCGTCGATGATACCATCATCTTTCAATTCGTCGATTGTCGGTAAATCGTCTTCTTTAATTGTTGGATGTGCCTTATCATTTCTTGTCTTCTGCATGTCTTTGATTATTTTAAGATGCGTGTTCTCCAGTCCGATGTCATTTTTGATGCAGTCATACCTTTTTGTGGCTACTTCTCTCTTTTTTTCCGTTGCTAATTTATTGATGTATATTTCAATATCTTTCACTTTGCAGTTTTGCAATCTTTTTGGCGGAACTTGCAACACATATTGGCAAATATTAATTTGAATAATCTGGAACAGCTGTCCCAATATGATGCGATGTACAGATTCTTGCGATGGTTTTAGTTTTTTAACATCTGACTTCAGGCCCTGAACTTCTGACTTGAGGCCGTGAATTTGTGATTCCAGGCGCTTAATGTTTGAATTCAGTTGTTCGATTTCTTTTTCAAGTTGTGCAATGCGATCATTTTTTAACTTGAGCTGCTCTTTAAGGGCTAAGATGTCTTCCTCCGAGTCATTCCTGAGTTTCTTATTCTGTTCTTCGAGGTGCGTTATCATTTTAACTAAGGTCACGATCTCTTCCCTTGCACTTTCCCATTTCTCTGTTTTGTTCTGCAATTGTTTTCGAAGAAGATGAAATTCTTCAGTAGGATCACTTTTCATCTTTGGATTTGGTTGGGACGTCGATGGACGTGAGGTATCTGGACTTTCCATAGTCAGCCTGTTGCACTTCTGCTCTTCTATTAAGGGACTGTATTGACCTCAAAACGTGTCCGTTTTAAAAATGTAGAGGCTTTCGGTCAGTCAGTACGACAACAAAGGCCGTAATAACGAAGTGTCCTTGTTAAGGGGAGTTCGACTGTAGTCAGTAGAAAACCTGCAAGTGTTAAAGATTGAAATATTAATCGGCGTCTAACAAGGGATGTCGTCTATCTTATAACGGTAAGCAAGACTTAGTGAGTTATGTAACCAAGACACAAACTGAATTCAGTGTTTAGAAAAGCCGCCACTTGTGCAGGCTGGAAAAAACATCAATTCTTGTCTTTTGAGTTTACATGATATCAATAACTATAGAGTTAATTTGATCGAATGTTTCATTGGCACTGAGTGTATAGTTTGCTGTAATACTATGTTGAGAGCCAAGACAGGCAAGTGAACTCTCTGAAGTGGCGTCCTTCTGTTGATTACTAAATGGAAGTCTCCAACTAAAGATAATCCCCCGGATAATCCCAAGTAGTCGCTAATTCACAAACGTAAGTTAGTTTTTATCCACCAAGCTTTTGAAACATTAAGGAATACTGAGCTGTATGCTTTTATTACTTACACTCGGGAACAATTCGAACAGTAAAGTCGGGAAATGGCTTTACGAAATCAGTTGGGGCCAACAACATTGGTTAGACGAGTCACTCGCTCGATCACTTTCGCGTTCTTTAAAAAACGGGGTACTTAGATTTTACTTTAAAATAACTGACATGACTATATAGTTGAGACGCCTTCAGTACCCCTATAAAGTAAGGCTTAGACGTGTTAATATGCGTGTGATGATCTATGGGGCTTCATCGTAATTGAGGGCGAGTATATATATTGCGCTAAATGAATGTACCAAAATAACAGGCATGCATTTACGTAAAAAAGGACTTTCAAAACAACGTATGTTTAAAGCAGTGCTATATTTTCTCTATTTCAGCCGGATATATGGACGTACATATAGCTGGAATGAATCCCGTCGAATTTAATAGATAATTCCATTTTGCTCTCAAGTTGATGTTTAGGTGGTTTAAAGATAGCAATTTAGCGTTTCTTAGAATCCAAGAAACGTGTCGTGCGTGCTACCGATGTATTATCAATAGTTAATGTTACTAGAACTGACTAAAAATGAGAATTCAATCTCTCAAACTCCTCAACTTTGCATCAGGATCTAAACACAGAAAACGTTTTCTATTTCTTAAATTCTACCCAGTATCTTGGCATGAAATAAGCTTGTTTTTCTCAATATACATTCCATAAATGTGAAAAATGATAACATCTGATCTTTTAATGGAAAGTTTGCACTGAATACCTTTTTTTGCAGACACATGCAGCATTTTATTAAATTATATCTGACAAATCCAAAAATGAAAGACATGACTGAAATTAGTAAATATGCAAGTTTTGGACACATATCCCTTCTAGCTAGAGCTTTTATAAACCTCAAAGGCTAAATCGTACTAAATTAGTAGTAAATCAGTACTTCTCAGATATTCCTTAAAATAGATTGTTCAGTCATGTTGTTGCTTACAATTTCCACTATAGCTCATAGATTGAAAATGATATACTAGCTAATAACAGTAACGTTTTTAACGATTTCTTCAGTCAACCAATTTCGGAGTATTAATTATCGTTTCAATCTTAGAACCCGGCTAATGTATAGGAATGCATTATATTCGTTGCTGAGATTCCAAGGAAAGTGTGTTGTTTTGTTTTGTTATTCTTCGATGGAAGAGAGAAACCTGTCTCAAAGGGAAGTTAAGGGCCCATTGACATTTAAATCGGCCGTTGCTAGGGAAAGTTTGCAGCCTCGTAAAACCCGGGAAATTAAAGAGTGGGTAAAAAATATTGTCAAGGTGACTCCTAGAGTAAAGTCTTGTAGTCTGATGACGTCATCAAGTGACGTCATGATAACGTCATCAAAATCAGAAAATTTCTAAACTCTCCAAGGAGTTTTGGTCTACTAGTAATTTATGAATATTTTCCGAACCTATACGAATTAAGGCGCATAAAACTGAGCATGCGTTTGCCATTACGACAAAAAATGAAGATTTTACAACACTTTTCAGTCCAATTTTAAGCTTTTTTGACGAATGAAAAGCTCCAAAATCCATGCTCGAATTTGTGGAGAACGTGGTCAACAACATTTTAACGGGAAAAAGTTTGGTGTTTAGTGAAAGCGCGCAAAATGCGCAAAAGTGCCTGTTTTGTGGTCGTGAACTGTTGTTGCAGTAAGGTCTACAATAATTGGTCGAACAGGATGTGCATTTTCTCCTATTTCATCCGACAATGGCCAGTTTTGGGGCTTGGCTGAATACTCCAGTCTGCAATGAGCTAGCTTGATTGTCTGCAATATAGATATTATTTACAAAATGTTCTTTCAATCTATCAACAGCGGGAAGAGCTCGGCTACATCCGTCTGAGAATCCAATACAAGTTTCTTTCCCATTCATCAGCGATTTCCCGCCGTACGCTTGCCGTTACGTTTTTGCTCGGTACAAATTATAAATTATTTCCCTTTCTCGAAGTTCAAGTATAGTTAGGTGCCTTTCGAGTCCTGAACGACTCGTTTTAAGTTTTAAGTGCTTTTTTAGGGGGGTCATCAAAGATGTACCTACTCCTTGGGGGGGTCATCAAAGTTTTGACATACCTGTCATGTAAAATGAAATTGCTGTTGTAATGCTAAGCCAATGTTTAGTCTCCAGAACACAGGAAACCAGTGTTTTAGAGAGCAGTAAAATCGTAATTCTACTTTGTTTCCTTTATACGCAGGATGGTATTCTCTAAGCTCATGATCAAAGGCACATCCCCCATAGGAGAGATAATGCATTGCTGTTCAGGAGATTAGTTTAATGCCAATGCTGAGCTCTTTTTCATTTATTTATTTATTTGAGACTACGGAACAATGCAATATGATGCACTGGAATGCAATATAATGCACAAATTCAATGGTAAAATTTCAAGTACCCATCCGGGAACGACGGTTAGGTAGAGATTTTCAGAAGAATACATGCATATATGTGTTTTCTACTAGTAAACAAAGGTAATGTGGAAAATACTATAAATCTAGAAACATTAATAGTAAATTTAATAGATTACATGTATATGCAATTTGCATTCTTTCTTGCACATCCATCTTTTTTTGGGGAGGGGGGGAGTGGGCAATAAAGTTTTGAGCAATTTTATAGGGGGGTCATCTAAGTTTTAATTAATTCATAAGGGGGTCATAAAAGTTTTAACAAGAGAAGCAGATGAAATGCCGATCGGAACAGTTTTATATATGATCTAGAGACAGCTCCATGGTCACTGCTTGATGTGTTTCAAGATGTAAATGAAAAGCTAGACACTTGGGAATTGACCTTCAATGATGTTATGAACCAGCATTTACCTATTGTTGTGAGAAGAGTGAAGAATAAGCAATTGCCACCTTGGATGAATGCAGACATTTTAGATCATATGCGTCAAAGAGATCAGTTTAAGGCACGTGCAAAAACAAACATTCTCGCTAGTACAATGTATAAAAGGCTTAGGAACCAGGTTGTTAGAATGATCACCAATGCTAAGTCAGCTCACATGAAAGACGAAATCATGAAAAGCAAGAACAATCCTAAAAAGCTGTGAAAAACACGCAAGCGTGTAGTACCCACAAAGCCAATCTCGTCGGTACCTCCATTCATTGTAATAGATCATCAACAAGTTACTGACCCCGTGGCAATGAACATTTCACGCACATACAACCCTCCATTACAGCCGATACTCCTCCTAATAAACACATTCAAACTGATATAAACAAGCGCCTATTGGACGTTATCAACTCCCGCATTGATGACTCCATACAACTTGACATTCCGCCGATCACTATTCGCCATGTCGAAGAAGATTTGAAACACATAGTCAATAAAGCCACCGGTTTAGACTGGATCGGAATTAAAGTGTTAAAGGATGCACTTCCGGCGATAGCCCAAAGCCTGACTCACATCTATAACGCTATCATTGCAATTAAATGGTATCTTCCCAAATAACTTCAAAAAAGCAAAATTATCACCTGTCTACAAAAAAGAATCCTTCCATGACAGAAATAATTATAGGCCAATTTCAGTCCTGCCTATTATTTCAAAACCTTTGGAAAGGCATGTTGCATCCTCTTACCGCAACTACCTGTGTTCCCACGGGCTCCTATACAGTAACCAGTCTGCATACCGTCCTCACCATTCCTGTGAAACAGCTCTTTTAATCCTTACGGACAATTGGCTCAAGGCTATGGACAATAGTAACTTAGTAGGAACCGTGTTGTTAGATCTGAGTAAGGCTTTTGACTTAGTGGTTAACGATATTTTGTTATCCAAGATCTCGAAATACAACGTGAATGTCGCTGTGCTTGAGTGGTTCAAGTCTTATCTCTGTCATCGTTCACAGAGATGCTCCATCTTTGGGTCGTTATCTGACCCATTAACACTGTCCCAAGGCATCCCACAGCGATCAATCCGAGGTCCCGTCCTTTTTTCTCCCTAAATGAACGATCTACCCCTGTGCCTACCCAGTCACCCTACCCATGCAGTACTAACGTTGAGATATACGCTGATGACACGACACTGTGGACGGCTGATGGTAGCACCGATATCATCCAACGTGACTTACAAGTGAGCCTTGATAGTGCGAGCAGCTGGTTTGCGTTAAATAAGATGATCCCCAACACAAAGAAGACGAAGCAAATACTCATTGCTACCAGACAAAAACTGCAGCACATAAACAAATACCATCTCGATCTGTACCTTAATGGAAAACTAATAGAGGAAGTTGATGATGAAAAACTCTTAGGTGTTAAGATTGACAAGCACCTTAGTTGGGTTAATCACATACGGACTATGTAATTCACAAGTTGAACTCTAGAGTTTCTTTACTGAGTAGAGCAAAGGGCTACCTTACCCACTCCTGCAGAAAATTGCTATTAAATGCAATTGTTAAGCCCATATTTGAATATTGTTGTACAGTTTGGGGCAACACCTCTAATGAACAATTATTAAGAATACTAAGAGTACAAAAACGTTGCGGTAGATTGATTCTAGATGCAAGCTTTAATGATAGGTCAGTAGAACTTTTTAACATGCTGCACTGGATTCCTATTGATGATCTCGTGCGCGTGAAGAAGCTGTGTATGATGTTTAAGATTGTTAGTGGAAAATGCCCGGAGTACTTTAATATAACTATGTAAATTATTTAAAAGACACTCACAATCACTGCACTAGAGCCTCGTCTAACCTTGGGTTAGTCGTACCTAAATGCCGAACGAATTCAGGGCTTCGCACATTTCATGCGAGCGGCACTCGATTATGGAATGCCATTAGAAGCGATGCGCAAAACATTTCCCAACTAAGTAATTTTAAGAAACATTTATTAAACAACATTTTATCCAATAACTTCAAACATAAACATTTTAACATTACAAGAACATTTTAATTTAGTATTTACTCTACTTTTAGGACAAATTGCAAATTACAAATTATCTTTAACAATTAATTATAGGTTATACCATGGCATGAGGGGTATTAGTGATTTAAATTGCCCCGAGAGCCGAGGGAAGAATTGTAAAAGTCCCGAGGCCGCTTCGGTCATGCCATGGTATAACCTATAAATAAACGCTCAAATCAGTAAAATATATTGACTTGTCCCCATCTGTAATGCTGTATTAACGGACTTTATTAGCAATAATGCCTTAGTATATTCTACGAAGTAAGTTTGGACTATTCCTATATAAGGCCTTCTGGATCTCCATTTTCTGCAGATATCACTCAGAGTTCCGAGTCCATAAAGATAATTTACTCTTGAGGTAATACACCAGGGCCCGATTGTTAAATTCGAAGCAAGGGTAAGCGCTACCCCGGGGTTAAATCACGAGGGTAAACTGTACAGATAATTACAATTACAGATTTAGCGCTATCCTCTTTCTTATATACATAAATGACTTCCCAAATTCTTTGAGTAATTGCACCACTGGTATGTTTGCTGATGACACATATATAACTAATGCCAACACTGGTATCGTGCAAGTAGAGGAAAATATATTTGAAGATTTGAAGCGAACTGAAAAGTGGCTTATTACTCGGGCTGCCTGTGGCAGTCCCGAGTCTTAAAATGCAAGCCGTTATTTATTTATTTTTGTTAGGTGTCGCAAAATTTCTGCGCATGCGTGAAAGGTCAAGTTCACCACCAATCAGATCGCACTGTGCTGGTCACGTAACACTCGCCAGGTTAATTTATTTACAGAATTTAATACAGTAAATCAAAATGGTCGACCCGCGAGGGCGAAAGCCTTCCAACAGGCTCAGGATATTTCAACTGGCGCTCTTGTTGACCATAAAAATACATGAACAACCAGGAGCCGTAATACATTCGATCAGCGCTGTTTGGACAGATCCAATGTACATTTAGAAACGTAAGCGAAATACAATATCCAAACACGTTTGGATATCAACGGGTATCGAATTATAATCAAAGGTTAGATATCGTCAGGCGCGCTCAGATAAGAAAGTTCAAAGCTCTCAGACTAGGCGAGACAAGGAGATATCACTTTCAATGAGTCATTGTCAGAAATCTATTCCATCGTGGGCAATTATGCAATACAACCTAAATTTGGGTAAGGTCTTGTACAGCTAAGGCATGTTTTACGACAGAATAACCAGAGTCTTTCTACTGGATTGAGAGCTCGAGACATTATACATGTCGGCTAATATTGGGGAAAACTGAAACAAAAAATGAACTTTGACGGCAGAAACCCTCAATTGAGCCAAGCGGAATATTTACATGATCCGCTAAGATTTTTACAAATCTTAGTTAAGCAGATGTTTTCAGTGTATGCCAACTGAAATGCGGCAACTACACGAACAAGAAGCATGAACTGCCAGCAAAGAGAGAGGAAAAAGTACTTGAAATGCACAACGCTAGCTGAAGTAGGGCATATATATAATATCTGAGACGTTAAATTACGTTACTGTGAAGAGGATCAAAATTCAAGTTTTGTAGCTTGAGACTGTCTTCTGCCGTGACTCGTGAGAGAAATTGGAAAAGATCTAGCTGTTTCATTCAGACACTGGCAAAATTATTGAAAGCTACGGGCTTACTTTATGAGATTATTATTCATTGTGGAATGAAAGGAAACAGGTTAGCTGAAAGTTAAGTTCGAGGTAGGCTTCGACTTTCATTCCGATTCAGTGCATATGTGCACGAAGGTGGGATGCTGTCAACAACACTACCAAAAGATCCAAAACGAAAGTTCAGTTACGTAAGTACTGTAAGTAAACTCTTTTTGATTTGAATAAATTTCCTCTCAGTTTGTCTGTTAATGTACTTTTTCTTCTAATTATCGCTTTATTTAACATCTGTGATTTGGAGTATGCGTACCTCAGAATAAATTATTTGAAAGGTCAACTGAACTCTTGTGTCGATAAGCGCAAATGTTTTTGTGAAACAGTCTGTGAATTTGAGAAGCGGCTTAGAAGAGCTTTCTCATTAGGAATTACAATTTTTTTTCTTGCTATGAAATTTATGTTTCATTTCACATTTATTCATACAGTTTTAGCCGGACATTTCCCCGAGTTTTTGATCTATTTTCAATCAAATTCAAAGTCTGAATATGTCATTGTATTGCATTTATACACTTGAATTGCCAGTATTCTGTTGTTCGAATCCTGCGTTATCATAGTCATGCCATAAAAGCGATTAATAGACCAGTCTGTTTTTATGACGTTCTCACTGGCGAATTAAAGCACGACTTGTTACTAAGAGGATTTCAAATGAAAGTGTATTTCATCTTCAATCTCATGTGGCCCGAGTGAAAGCCCAGATGGGCTCTTGTTGCCAATAAATTGAGCTTCAACGACATCAAAACTAAATACATGGTCATTCGATCAAGCCAAAGAATAAAACAAAATGCTCCAGCAGTGTCACCATATTTTTGTGGCCTCTCAATCAAACGAGTAAAAGACTTCAAACTTCTTGGTGTACACATAGATGAAAATTTAAATTTCAAACCCCATATTGAACATGTCATCAGCAAAGTTACAACAGGTCTAAAGATGCTATATCGCATAAGAGATCTTACAGATAATAGAAGCACTGTGATTAACATTTATAATTCCCTTATCCAACCTTATTTTGATTACTGCAGCACCGTCTGGACAGGTTGTAATAAAGGTCTTAAAGAAAAGCTCCAAAAACTCCAAAATAGAGTAGGACGAATAATAACTAGATCAGACTATAGCGTTCGCTCTCACACCATCAGAGAACAATTGAAATGGCTAACTCTTGATGAGAGAAGAGCAAAATTAGAAGCTATTATGATGTATAAAGTTCTCAATGGTCAGGGGCCTGGATATTTAAAAGAAATGTTCTCATACTCTGGTGAACACCACAACTACAATTTAAGAGGGGCTAATACAAACCTCTGTCTACCAGCCCCCAAAACAAATTTTGGAAAGCAAGCATTTTCCTTTAGTGGTGCAGCACATTGGAACAAGCTGTCATCAGCTGTTCGCTTTAGTGAAACATTAAGTTCTTTTAAACATCAATTATAAATTAATTAATTATAAGTATTTATAAATAGTTTGCATAGTATTTAGTAACAAGAACGTTTATATAAAGTAGATAGTAAGTAGCCAATGTATCCATAGTATTTTATAAGATTATTATGCTCCACTGTATAGCTAGATATATTCAGTAATGATGTAAATGTTGTAATAGTTAGTGACCACTGCATGTGTTATTTTATTTTATACTTTTTTAGCCACACGGCTCGTCTGAAAACCAACTATGTTGAATGTCGACTACCGTGTATAAATATGATTAAATAAAATAAAATAAAAGGTATAAAGTTACCCTTTCTTCGAACAACCGTGCCGTCCTGGGTCCGGTTGTTCAAAACAAGGGTAAGCGCATCTTTCTTTGACTAGCTGTATTGTAGACATCTGCCAGCGCGTGGCAAAATTCTTGGAACCGCGTGCTTTGCTATGATTTGGCTTCTCGTAATATAACTGACTAGTAGCTGAAAATCAGTGATTGGTACATAAAAGATCACTCTTGACTAATAGGATTTTACGTGAACTGTCGAATTGGGAGTTATCACTGATGCAGGTTTCACGTGACATGTTTGCTCTCTGCTGATTGGCCTTCTGTATGCAAACTATTAATTGCTATTAAATTGTGCGAAGAAAGGACCAAGCCGCGTTGTGTGAGACTCGATAACTCCCCATTCACAATTTCTCAGAAAACGGTGTCCCGCTGATCATCTCACATCACAAACAATATATACCTAACAATAGCACGTCTTTTCATACATGGCGAGCGAACTCTACCTATACACGTAACAAAGTCTGGAAAAGGCACTGAGTCATGCCGGCTTTTACTACTCACAGGATCCTAAAGTTCTAAGGCGCTTAACATACTGATTTACATACTGAATACCAAACGTCAATAATAAGAAAAAACTAAGGAAGCAAATTAAGAAAAAAAAACCTGTCTAAAAACTGAGATGTCTGTCTTAAAATACTGGATTTAAAAGAACTAATACTAGTGCTACATCTAGTGTGAACTTTTCAGCCATTCCACAATCTAGGAGGGCAAACAGAAAATGCCCATCTCAATATAGGCTTTAAGATGAGAAGAAGGAACCTGAATTACATTGTACCAGGTTTTCAAACTTCCAGAACTTCTCTCAGTGTTTGCCAAAACCGTACTTCTTTCTCTCATAATTTAGTTTTCAGATCAGTTACCGTGTTACGGAGGTACGCTGATTCGTCGGACCAAATATTGTACCACGTGGATTTGTGTGCTCGAGCGATAAACCAGTAGGCATACGCATTTGGGTGCCATACCTAAATTGCCTACCAGGAATATAACTATTTAACAAATCACTAATGTAACAAGGCAAGAGACAATCTAATATCAAATTATTAAGCGCTTTGAAAGTAATTAATAAAATCTTTAAAACGATGCGTTGTATTTGTCCACTCCGGGGAGAGGCGGGGAAGGGAAATTCGACCCGAAACGCAAGTTAAGGTTACCGGATACCTTCAGGGTGCGTTTCCAGTCTAAATTATGTAGCGCCTCAAAGAAACATCGTAGATAAATCATCCATGTATCATTTTAAAGCTTATAAAATTGGCTACAATAATACATAAAAAGTTTTGAGTTCTTTGAAAATCTCGAATTTTCCACGATCCCGTTTCTCCGATCTAGTGAGATGACTTTCAGAAGCTCCGACTCCGAAAATATTTTAAAGTTTTAAAATCTGTTTGCTTTGTCGCATTTCGGAGGAATCGTATTACAAAAGAATGTCCGGGAATTTCAAAATTCGATTTAGTTCAAAAGTTATCATGCTCTCCGTAAAAAGGCGAAAAATAATCAGAGTAGATTTGCGGAAAACGCCGTCAAGAGCTCTATTTTTAGAATTTTCCAATTCCCCGACACCATTTTTGCAGCGGAGATATCAATTGATATTTTGTGAAAATTTCAAACAAATCGACTAAATTCCTCTTGAGTGGGAGCTTTTTTAAAACTCTATTTTGGTTGAAAATCGAATGCGTAGAAAATAGCATTTTAGAAAATCTAGCCGTCTGTCGTGCGTGATTCTGAAGCCCCACCTCTCCAACAATTAGCGAGCTCTTGGCCAATCATTTCTCATCACAGTTCAACTATCTGTCAAGATTTCCCGCCAATGTCGATTTCCGATCAAAGGTTTGCGCCGCATCGAGAAAATGTTAATATAGCTGGTTGTTCTAGTTTTCTTGTGTGACTTGAAAAATGGGAAAGACAAAAAGACCTGGAGGCACAAAGCCAAGGTGAACACCTAGAGACGCCTTGAATGCCAGCATAGTTAGTAGAGGAGACAGCGATTTGCAGGCGGCTGAAACAGCACGGCAATAGCGAGCTAAGATCGTGGTGTTGGTTTCAAGCGATTGAGAGTCACCGTCAGACTTTACGTTTCCATCCAAGCTTTCTTGGAAACAAATATTTTCTCGGCTGGCTCCTATCAGTTCTTCATGTTCAGATGTGGGCCACTCGGCAGTCTGTCTGAAAGTGAAAATACGAACCCTTGTCGGGTTTTACGAGGACTCCTATGTATGCATTGTTTGGCCTTGTTTTGCTTTGCTTTTTTCTTTGTTTTCCAAGCTAAGGGCATCCTGCTTGCTTTTTTGAAGGCATAAGGAATTATGAAATCATGTGTGGAAAAACGTTTCTCAATAAATGTAAACATTGGTATATGAAATAAATTTAATATTATATGCGCCAGCTTTCTTCACACCGTCGTTACGGGCGAGTGAGCACTTGTCATGTGTTTATTGATCTGCTGTCAATCAAACGGAACCTTTCACTTCCGGTCAAAAACTTCCTTTTGGTATTTCTCCGTCAACATTTACTTTTATTCAACGGAGTTTTTGGTATATGAGACACTACTACTAAAACTACATTTCTGTGCAAAAAAAAATATTTCCATCTTTTTCGTTTTGAAGGTATCCGGTAACCTTAAGTACAACGAAGTCGCTTTTCTGGGCCATTTAGGAAACGATCGCAACTTTTGTCATAATGTGCATAAAGTGAGAGCGCTTGAGCGAGCGATTTGAGAAAAGATGAAATTTTCGGCAGCAACCAGGTCTTGGTCGAGCGATTTTGCTGTTGAGCAAAATAGCAGTGCTATTTTCTCTATTTCAGCCGGAGATATCGACGTACATAGCTGGAATGAATCCCGCCGAATTTAGTTGATCATTCCATTGTGCTCTCAAGTTGATGTTTATATATGTAGCTGGTTTAAATATAGCAATTCAGCGTTTCTTAGAATCCAAGAAACGTGTTGTGCGGGAAACCGCGCAGCCGTGAGCGCTACCGATGTATCCTTAATAGTTACTCGGGCTGCCTGTGGCAGCACCGAGTCTTAAAATGCAAGTCGTTTTTTTTTTTTAATCCATGTCAGACGGCTTCTGCGCATGCGTTAAAGGTCAAATTCAAACCAATCAGATTGCACTGTGCTGGTCACGCAACAATCGCCAGGTTAATGTATTTACATAAGTGAATACAGTAAATCAAAATGGTCGACCCGCGAGGGCGAAAGCCTTCCAACAGGCTCAGGATATTTCAACTGGCGCTCTTGTTGACCATAAAAATACATGAACAACCAGGAGCCGTAATACATTCGATCAGCGCTGTTTGGACAGATCCAATGTACATTTAGAAACGTAAGCGAAATACAATATCCAAACACGTTTGGATATCAACGGGTATCGAATTATAATCAAAGGTTAGATCTCGTCAGGCGCGCTCAGATAAGAAAGTTCAAAGCTCTCAGACAAGGCGAGACAAGGAGATATCACTTTCAATGAGTCATTGTCAGAAATCTATTCCATCGTGGGCGGTCTTGTACAGCTAAGGCATGTTTTACGACAGAATAAGAGTCTTTCTACTGGATTGAGAGCTCGAGACATTATACATGTCGGCTAATATGGGGAAAACTGAAACAAAAAATGAACTTTGACGGCAGAAACCCTCAATTGAGCCAAGCGGAATATTTACATGATCCGCTAAGATTGTTACAAATCTTAGTTAAGCAGATGTTTTCAGTGTATGCCAACTGAAATGCGGCAACTACACGAACAAGAAGCATGAACTGCCAGCAACGATCAGAGAGGAAAAAGTATTTGAAATGCACAGCGCTAGCTGAAATAGGGCATATATATAATATCTGAGACGTTAAATTACGTTACTGTGAAGAGGATCAAAATTCAAGTTTTGTAGCTTGAGACTGTCTTCTGCCGTGACTCGTGAGAGAAATTGGAAAAGATCTAGCTGTTTCATTCAGACACTGGCAAAATTATTGAAAGCTACGGGCTTACTTTATGAGATTATTATTCATTGTGGAATGAAAGGAAACAGGTTAGCTGAAAGTTAAGTTCGAGGTAGGCTTCGACTTTCATTCCGATTCAGTGCATATGTGCACGAAGGTGGGTGCACTACCAAAAGATCCAAAACGAAAGTTCAGTTACGTAAGTACTGTAAGTAAACTCTTTTTGATTTGAATAAATTTCCTCTCAGTTTGTCTGTTAATGTACTTTTCCTTCTAATTATCGCTTTATTTAACATCTGCATGTGATTTAGAGTATGCGTACCTCAGAATAAATTATTTGAAAGGTCAACTGAATTCTTGTGTCGATAAGCGCAAATGTTTTTTTGTGAAACAGTCTGTGTATATGAGAAGCGGCTTAATAGAAGAGCTTTCTCATTTATAGGAATTACAATTGTTTTTCTTGCTATGAAATTTATGTTTCATTTCACATTTATTCATACAGTTTTAGCCGGACATTTCCCCGAGTTTTTGATCTATTTTCAATCAAATTCAAAGTCTGAATATGTCATTGTATTGCATTTATACACTTGAATTGCCAGTATTCTGTTGTTCGAATCCTGCGTTATCATAGTCATGCCATAAAAGCGATTAATAGACCAGTCTGTTTTTTTGACGTTCTCACTGGCGAATTAAAGCACGACTTGATACTAAGAGGATTTCAAATGAAAGTGTATTTCATCTTCAATCTCATGTGGCCCGAGTGAAAGCCCAGATGGGCTCTTGTTAATGTTTAATACTTGAACTGCCTAAAAATGAGAATTCTCTCAAACTCCTCGTCTTTAATTTGCATCAAGATCTAAACACAGAAAACGTTTTCTATTTCTTAAATTCTACCCAGTATCTTGGCATGAAATAAGCTTGTTTTTCTCAATACACCTTCAATACACCTACCAATTTGATACAGAGTTTGGAAACAAATGTTATAGACTCACCTTCAATCAACGAAAGCCGATTTGGATAAAAATGGTGAAATATGCTGGCTCTAGTATATGCTAGCTTTTTAGTCAATCAGAGGACTGCATTTGGTCACATGCATGAATCTTGATACCCAATAATCACTAGTGATGTTCATCTGTGCTCTCATTGGGTATTCATGCATGTGATGGACCCAAGGATTACAGCATAAGTATGACTTTACATGGAGAAGTGAAGGAGAAGACGGAAATAAATATTGGTGTCCAGTGTGATTCGAACCATCATCCTCATGGCTGCTCTTGATTACTAGTCCACTGTCTTGTGCACTATACTATCAGTCCGTTTGTTTAAATGACAAAATATTTCGAGAAAATATTTTGGAATGACTTAAATATGTTTCGTATTCATTTTCTACATAAAATAAAGTTCAATTTTATTTTAAATCTCGAGAAAGCTTGGTAGATCGCAAAACACTGAAATGAAATATTTATAAGTTTAAAAGAGATTCATTACGTCATGTATTTAATTAAAACGATCACCCATCCAAGTGTTAAGCTTCGGGTCTAACTGCTTCGGTGATATCTATCCATCTTTACACTTGGCGTGAAATAGAAATGAAAAGCTCCGATACTAAACATTGGCATTGTTTATCCAAGTTTAGGAACAGCTGCTTGCAATTGGATAATACCTCTGAGGACAATAAGCCCCATTGTTTACCTGTGGTGTGGTATCCAAGTTTAGGAACAGCTGCCTGGATAATACCTCTGAGGCCAATATGCATGGTGTAATGTTTTGGTTTGTCTTGCAGTGAGGTGGACTGCAGCCATGGAGCCTCTAGAATGGACTTCGACTGGTTAAATACATTCTCTATTAATAGCAGCTCAGTAATGCCGTTAATTATTTATATCTTGATTCATAAGCGAATAAGCATGACTGGAAGTTGCCATGTGGCTCAGTGGATGATGAAGAAGGTGAAGGCTTATCATACTGAATTGAAATCCGCCAATGGGAAGCTCAACAGGCTATACTGGTAACCTCATTCATTGCCATGTACGCCTGGATTCAAAACATAGGAACAGTCTGTGGTACCGTGCATGTATTTGACATTGTTTGTCTCTGACTCCATGTAGCATTTTATTTATTTATTTATTATAGATCAAAGTTTCGTTCTGAATGGATGCCGTGTTTTCAAGACAAATAGTTTACAAAAGCTTCTTCTAAGAAAACACTTCAATTAAATTCCTCAGCATGACAAATGATACATTTCTGATACATATACTGATAGGCACGTAATCCTTAAATAAAGTCGTTTTCATGGAAGAAAGCAAAGAAGATGGCTTTTCCACACAGGAACACTGTACATGTAGCCACTTCCATCCTCAAGAAAAAACAAAATCGAATCCAATTTGAATAGTCTGTACTGATGCTTTCGACTATCACTAAAAACGACACAAAATGCTCAGTCGTGTTGGACTGGGAAAACTCCGTCGACGTCCGAGTGATGAAACTGACTTTAGTCAAAATGCAAACAAATTGGAACTTAGCATGCTTATTGGTTCAAGACAAAAACTAAACACTGTCTCACCAACTGTTGTGCCTTTAACTAGATAATTAATGTGCCAATAAAGCAAGTCACAACAAAATCTCTAGGGGTACATATCGATGAAAACCTAACATGAGCAAAGCATATTGAAGTCACATCTAAGAAAATTGCGTCCAGTATTGGAGCTTTGAAACGTATCAGACCATACGTCCCCTTTAACATTATGTTAACAGTGTATAATGCTTTAATACAGCCACACTTTGATTATTGTTGTCAAGTGTGGGAAAATTTAAACAAAGGTCTGAACGATAATTACAGAAACTCCAGAATCGCGCCGCACGAGTTCTATTGAGCACTTCATATGACTCCAATGCCGAGCAATTATTCAAAAAGCTGGGTTGGAAGAATTTCAAAACCCAGCGTCTAGTCATTTGGTAATGATGGTTTTTAAGTCCCTGAATGGTTTAACTCTTAACCTCTCGTCCAAATTCATACCTCGCAATGACCTGACAAACTATAATCTCAGATATTCTTCCAACAAGCTTGCTGTTCCACATCCACGTACATTAAATTACTGCAAACGAAGCTTTAAGCTACCGCGGAGCGGTTTTATGGAACAGCCTTCCTTACGACTTACAAAACGAGAAATCTCTTTTGACATTCAAAAAGAAAGTTAGATGCTACGACTTCTCCAATTTCTCCTTGTAACTTGTAATGTCTTGCACACGTGGTGGTAGAAATAATATTGAAGAACAACTAGACATTGTACCGGGTAGCAATCCCGTGTCTCATAGATCATAAGCATAATTATACAGTTGTGCAATCTGTGCTAATAGTAAAAACGTATTCTTTAAAAAAAAATCGTGCAAGCAAGCGGTGTGAAAAAAAAATTCGTGCAGAACTTTCAGTCAAAAACAAATTTTATCCAGAAAAAATTGCTCCCCTCAAAAATATAATGGTCCATCCATAAATGAAAAGGCTTGGATGAATATAAACATCCAACTGACAACCGTTGAATAACAAAAAAACAAAAGAAAAAGAAAACCCTCTAAGAAAATATAGGATGAAAAGGATGTTACAAATATACAAAACTAACATATAGGCTGAGTGTTCTCTTTATAGAAGTAGATTGAAGCCGCAAAGGAGAACAAAATGAGTGAAAAACAAGCAGCTTAAAGAGAAAGACCTCGTGGGGTTTACGCGCGCGTATTTGTTTAACTTTGCAAGGTTTTATTGCTTCATTCTTAAAGTGCTAAATGTTACTCACATGAACTCTCTATCGAATGTTTTAGTTTATTCTTCAGAAAATGTTGAATATCAAAATTATACAAATTACTGGCAACCATTTTTCGAATGGTTCAATAACTAGAACTGATAATTCAAAAATATCTTTAGCACCTTTTTTATTTTTTCTATGCGTACTGGTGTTACAAGAAATGGTTGCTAACCTTTACTGGCTCAAAAAGGATGAAAAAGTACGTTGCCAAGGCGAATTATAAAAAGGATAACTTTTCTTCCATTTAAAAAAAAACTAGCCATGAAATACGAATTTAGATTAAATTAAACGACATCGGCTGAAAGATCCTCTTTCTCCAAGCCGGATTGAAGTATATTTGTTAATACAGAAATCAGCACATCAGTTTATATATCTTTTAGATCTTCAAAATAATGCATTACCTGTAGAAAGTAAACCGGAATATCTGGCGGTGACTATACCCTCTGTGTCAGCTAATGATGTGTCAGCGTGATATTCTAGGGAACCTCACTAGCGAATGAGACCTCAACTTCCAGCTAGCTAGTTACTGTAGTTCAATGGCAGATGCCGAACAAACTGAGAAACCGTGTCCCTATAGAACTATCTTGAACAACTGAATGCATAATATCTATTATTCCTCGTAAATACTGGATCAGTACAAATATTAAGACAACGCACCGAGATTAAAGTTATAATACTGAACTGAATAGAATGGGATGTTCGTTGTTTAAATCCAAATTCTTTAAGCAAGTTCAACAGGCTACATCAGTGGACACCTTATCGGTCATGTAGACTCGTACGCCTATGAGGAACAGTGGTAGCTTGGTATACAGCTGATACATACAGTACCGGTACCAAGGTGTATGTGTTTGCCTTGAAGAAATTTCTTTCTATGTCACTCTATGTGGCAATTTAATTTATTCAGTTCCAAGTCTATGAGAGTAAATAAAGATCAAAGTTTCGTTCTGAATGGATGCCGTGTGCTGAAGACAAATAGTTTACAAAAGCTTCTTCTTAGAAAACACTTCAATTAAATTCCTCAGCATGACAAATCAGTGATATACATGTCTGGGCCTATCTACTTTGAATGTCACTGATAGGCATCAAGGAAGTACATAATACTTTTTGATGTCAATAACATCGTTTTCATACACAGGAACAGGGGAGCCGGGGTGGTGCAGTGGTCAGTAAACGCTTCGCCTCTCACTTCTGTTGCCCAGGTTCGATCCCCGGACGTAGTGCCATATGAGAGTTGAGTTTGTTGGTATCTCTTCCTTTTTCCGAGGGTTTTTCTCCGGTTTTCCTCCCTCCACAAAAACCAACACGCTAAATTCCAATTCGATCTGTGAATTAGGTGGGTCCTAGCTTTAATCAGCCCAGGTGGTTGTTTCAGGTCCCGTTAGAAATTGAGTGTTGTGTTACAGTCTAGGGATGTAACGGTGTAGCTACTTCCATCCTCAAGAAAATCGCAATACAATTTGAATATAGTACTGATGCCTTCGACTGTCGACACAAAATTGCTCAATCCTGTTGGACTGAACGGAAGGAAAACTCAGCGACGTTCGAGTGATGACACTGTCAACGTATCTCACCCTAACTTTGGCTTCAAATGCAGATTCTTGTACCTTCGATTAAAACATGTACAAAGCAACAAGTGCTAGATTTTGAAACACACGAAACTAGCATATCTTATTCGAACTATATGGTAAAAACGCTGAAAATATTCATTCCTTAAGATCCAACATTAGCTCAATCTACATAATTCGTTCAACTGCCATGAATCAATTGTCACATAATCATATAATGGCAAGACTGAGTTTATGCTTTTCTCTTCAAAAAACAAATACAGAAATATGGATAACTTCAATTTTCAAGTGCAAATCAGCGAGTTTATAATTCTAAGGAAGAACTGATCCGATGTTGAGCAATCGATAATGATAGTTATAAACGCTCAAATGGCTTGTCCCCATCTGTAATGCCTTAGTATATTCTACGACCATTTTCTGCAGATATCACAACTTCGAGTTCCGAGTCCTAAAATATAATCTACATAGCTCTTGAGGTAATACACCTAGGCGCAGTTGTTTGAAGCAAGGATAAGCGCTACCCCGGTTAAATCACTAGAGCGGATTTCAATTGAGTGTCGGAAGTGTTTTGGTTTTGCGTTTACTAAGCTCTCCTATTGGCTGAAAAAGTAAACCAACCAATCAGAATCCAAAGTAAAACCAAACGCAAATTGGTTTGGGGTTTGCTTTGGTTTGCCATTAGCTCACAGGGAAGCCATTTATGAGTTACTTGTGATTACTCGCTCCTATGATTGGCTGGTTGTGGGTAGTTTGCGTTTGGTTTTACTACACTCAACTGAAAACCGCTCTAACCCGAGGGTAAACTGTACAGATAATTATAATTACAGATTTAGCGCTATCCTAGGGATAAAATTACCCTTACTTCTCGATACTTCGAACAACCGGGTCCTGTGCTTGATGCAATGAAACACAATGTACCACTGATGTTTGTAGTTATTAATATTACTTTTCCACAGTTCTCAGAAATTCGTCGCATTTTTGTATACCGCGGGTGTCTTAAAGTAATTATTGGAACCGCGGGCTTTGCTATGATTTGGCTTCTCATAACTGACTAGTAGATAAAAATATGATTGGTATAAAATATCACTCTTGACTAATAGGATTTTACGTGAACTGTCGAATTGGGAGTTATCACTGATGCAGGTTTCACGTGACATGTTTGCTCATTGCTGATTGGTCTTCTGTATGCAAAACATTAATTGCTCTTAAATTGTGCGAAGAAAGCACCAAGCCGCGTTGTGTGAGACTCGATAACTCCCCATTCACAATTTCTCAGAAAACGATGTCCCGCTGATCATCTCACATCACAAACAATATATACCTAACAATAGCAAGTCTGGAAAAGGCACTGAGTCATGCCGGCTTTTACTACTCACAGGATCCTAAAGTTTTAAGGCGCTTAACATACTGATTTACATACTGAATACCAAACGTCAATAATAAGAAAAAACTAAGGAAAAAAGTCTAAAAACTGAGATGTCTGTCTTAAAATACTGGATTTAAAAGAACTAATACTAGTGCTACATCTAATGTGAACTTTAATAGTTAATGTTTAATACTGGAACTGCCTAAAAATGAAAATTATCTCAAACTCCTCGTCTTTGCATAAGGATCTAAACACAGAAAACGTTTTCTATTTCTTAAATTCTACCCATGCAGTATCTTGGCATGAAATAAGCTTGTTTTTCTCAATACACCTTCAATAAATGTGAAAAATAATAACATCTTTTAATGGAGAGTTTGCACTGAAACCTCAGTTTTTTGCAGACACAGCATTTGATTAAATTAAATCTGACAAATCCAAAAATGAAAGACATGACTGAAATTAGTAAATATGCCAGTTTTGGACACATATCCCTTCTAGCTAGAGCTTTTTTAAACCTCAAAGGCAACATCGTACTAAATTACAAGTACAGGGTCGTAACGAGGTATATCTTTTTCTCTAGCGATCCCGTAATTTTACCCAGAGTTTTGATACCTGATCCCGATTTTCCAGTAATTTGTGATCCGTGATCCAGCCAAAAATAAATGAGCCGGCTCATATTCTGATATATTGATCCCGATCCCATAAAATATATTTGATCCCGATCCCATGCCCTGTGATCCCGATATCCCGGGTTACAGTTACTGTTACGGAGGTACGCTGATTCGTCGGACCAAATATTGTACCACGTGGATTTGTGTGCTCGAGCGATAAACCAGTAGGCATGCGCATTTGGGTGCCATTTAGCAAATTTCCTCTGGTTTTCCGTGGTGTGGACTCTTATTTACCACGATTTACGTCATCACATGGTCAAAATTTGTTGTGGACTCACGAGGCGGAGCCAAGTGAGTCCACAACAAATTTTGACCATGTGATGCCGTAAATCGTGGTAAATAAGAGTCTACACCACGGAAAACCAGAGGAAATTTGTTTTTTACAACAATATTAGAAAACGTACAAGGAAGTTTCGTTACAAAGCGTGACAGCTTTGAAAGAGCGAGCGTTGTCTATAACTTTCTCGCGTCAGCACCGTTGTCTAGACTCTCATTTACCACCGTACTTCAACCAATCAGATCGCGAGATTGCCGGCAGTTGTGGTAAAAACCTAAATTGCCTACCAGGAATATACCTATTTAATCACTAATGTAACTAGGCAAGAGACAATCTAATATCAAATCATTAAGTGCTTTGAAAGTAATTAATGAAATCTGAAAAACAATGCGTTGCGTAACTGGAAGCCAGTGAAGTTCTCTGAGGGTGCGTTCGATTGACCGTATTCCGGAATAAGAATAAACAGAATGATCACTACAAATCACGTTTACTGGGATTCTTTAGCCACTGGAATACTAAATGTATCCTGAATATCATATATCAGCAAGCATTTGTAGCTTACAGTGCAAAATATGCCCGAACCAGTGATTTCCAGAGACTATTCCATCTATTCCTATTCCGGAATACGGTCAATCGAACGCACCCTAAGTAATCCCATCTGGACTTTCGGAATTGTATTTGTCCACTCCGGGGAGGGGCGGGGAAGGGAAATTTGACCCGAAACGCAAGTTGTCGCCGTCGTACAGCGAAGTCGCTATTCTGGGCCATTTTTGTAGAAAGTATAGACAACCCTGATCAAATGTGGGAAATATAGAAAGACATGTTTTTATCCATTCCTGACCTCCATGCACCCTTACAAACTAAACGAGTAAGAAACAAAAAGTCGCCATGGGTAGATTGGACAAACTATAAAACATGCAAAAATATTACTAACAAAGAAATACGAAAAGCGAAAGCCTTGTACTATAAGAATCATATTAGTACCAATTCAAGAAATCCCAGGGAAATCTGGAACACAATAAATGAAGTGTTGTCGCGTAATACAAAAACTAAATCGAATATTGACACCATTAAGACGGAAAATTCTACATTTACCGATGCTAAAGATATCTCGGAAATATTTAATAATCATTTTACAGAAATTGGCCCTAAACTAGCATCTGGTATCCCACAAGGACCTATACGACCTACGGTGACTATATATATTAACAAGACTAAGTCCTCGTTTCAGTTAAACCGAATAACACCGACAACAATCTTAGATCTTCTAAAATCCATTCTGCAAAAAAGCAACGAGCCTAGATATTATACCATGCCGATTAGTGAAAGAGGCTGCTTCTGTAATTTGTGAATCTCTTGCGTCAATTTTCAATAAGTCCGTTGACACTGGAATTTTTCCAGAGGGTTGTCACTCCCATCTATAAAGCAAAGGACAAGGACAACATGAATAACTGTTCTATCCTCTATAGCCAAAGTTTTTGAAAGGATAGTTTACAATCAATTGTACATTTATCTCAATCAAAACAATCTTTTGTCTAAATTCCAGTCTGGCTTTTAATAGACCTTTCCACACTCATGAATGGTTATCAAATATTATGGGCAAAGGTTTACTAAATTCTGTGGCTTTCTTAGATTTTTCAAAAGCCTTCGACACAGTTGACCATAAGACTCTGTTACTCAAAAATTATCCCTTTATGGTGTTACAGAGAAATCACTTAAATGATTTAAATCTTATTTGACAAATCGTTTAAAGCACAAAGCTATCACGATGTTTTAAGTTCATTCCAGGAGTGACAATCTAACTCCATTTTAAAGTTTCTCGGCTATGTTGAATTCGTAGCCAGACAATTAACGGGTGGTGGATAGCGCGTGGAAACCGGCCTCAAGTGGGCTTCGCTTGGTGGTTTTGAGTTTGAGTTGTATCGCTCTGCTGTCTGCAGAAGAAAGGTGAGTCTCATTTGTCAAGCTTATACCTTTTACTTTTATTAACTCTACCTACATATGCATTATCTTAGCTTCTTTGTACATTTTATTTTATGTTCGCTTATGAACCATTCTTCTTCGTGATATTTACGGACCTTTCGGATTTTTTTCCGAAGTAGATCGTGGACAAGAGCACATGCATGCTCCTATCAGAACAGCGATCCGCCATTAGAGTTTTCCGGTGAGTGTTCAAGAATATAAACAGCGAGGTAAGTCCTTTAGTTGATCAGATAGACAATGGCCAGTTCACGTTCATAAGATATCCCTAGAGTCAGGGATCAAACGTAAATATAACAACAATAATGTTATTGCAGATAGCGGTATGCTGCCCAGATCTTTGCTTGCGTGGTTGGAAAAATTGTGAACTTTCTTCCAGAGACAGCTCATTTATATACCAACATAATGTAAAAGGTTTGACGGCTTTACCTTCAATATCTTGAAAATTAATGCCATATTTTTGCAAAGCTCCTGAGGTGCCTAGTATCGGGTCAGCTGTTCCAGTATCCGGTCATTGACAACAAGTGAGGTAACCATAAAAAGTATGCAATAAAAGTGGCATATAATCACTTTTTTAGTCGTTTCGTAAAATCAATCAATAAATATTACTTTTGTTATAGCAGAATATAAAGTTATAGTTAGAAAATAACTCCTCGAGATCACTCGGAACTAGAGTTTCAGAGCTTGAATTCGAACTTTTTCTGGGGAGAGGAGCACATCCACAGCTTTCTCACTCGACCCGGCCGCCTTTCCTAAAATCATCGATCCCAAGAAAGGGATCAAGTCAAACAAATATAATTGTATTAAATATACCATTAACTAATATAAAACGAATAAATAAATAGCTTGGAATTATATTATCACTGAATATAAAATGCACCCTGATTGTCACCTTTCGCAATACAAACCATATAATTGCCCTATATCATTATGACGTCAAATCAAAACAATCTGTTGTTTAAACGCTAAGGATCACGGTCGTGAGAGGGGGACAAAACAGCAACAACACAAAGGAAATCGCTATCAAATGCATTTTGTAGAACGTAGAATAGCGGTAACAGCCACCAAATATGGTATATATTGTGGGATAAACATTGATACGGCTGATATCTGGAAACTAGACATTTCGAAGTTATTTTTTTCTCAGCAGAGCAGATTTAGTTCAAAATTCTATTGTTCATGTCGATTCTGTCCCCCTCATAAACAAGCCGTGACGTCATAATGATATAGGTCAATTATAAGTGGCAAGAAAATACCGCCAACCTAGTAGGCCTTTAAGTTTACTTTCAAGTATCAGCCAACATCAGTCCCTTGGATAGCCTGAATTTCAGCCGTCTCCTCTGGTTCGTTCCTCCCGAGAGAAACGTCTGAATTCCAATAGCCGATAATGCCGTCCAGTGACGTCACTACCAGAAAACATGGTAGTGATCTTTGATTGGTTCATATTCTATAATTTCGCATAATTATCATAATTATAATCCGAGAAAACGGCAGGATTCACTTTGGACTCGCGATTGTTGATCGTTGAGTTTCAGTGGAGTGATTGTCTTTGGCAAAGACCTTGAATTAGTAAGGAAAACATAATTGGAAATGGATTGAAAGTGTCCTGCACAATAACCGGCCGACTAACCTGTAAACATGTACATTTTATCGCGTCGCGTCCGCGGGGTTGTTGACAATCGATTATTTATTCACACTCGCAGTGGTAAAGAATGTCGCTACTCTCTTCAAGGAACTGTTCTTTCCCGTAAAAGAGTCTTCGTATTTCTTCGAAAATTATCCATTATCCTTTCATGTTTTTCTACTTTTCTGTTGCATCATTTACATAGGTAATATCTCGTAGCTGTGTGGATTCGAAAGGCAGATCGCGAGACATGTACAAAGATCAACGGAAAGACAAATATCAACTGTACTTTGCCTCCAAATATAATATAACGATTTGTTGCTTCGGAAAGGCTTTCACAACATAAGAGGCACTTGAGAAGCAAATGGGATGGAGATATATAATATAGGTAAGACTTTTATTTTGGTCGGCATAATCTCAAATAAATATTTCTCACGAACTCTTACTACCGCCGTGACAGTTTTATTTGCATAAATTAAATTGTCTCTCGGGAGGAGCTCCCTTGGAACGTAAGGTGTGAAGTACATATCTATGCATCAACGAGTTACCCGTTGGGTGCCTATGCTTTATGTTCGTGTCGAAAAAGTAGCCATTTTACACAGCTTTGGCATGTCACACTTTGACTCTAGTTGCTGTTCTGCGTAATCTTTGCGGTTATCTTTCTCCACATTTCCTCCCCAGTGAACGTCATTTCGTTGATGATACCATCATCTTTCAATTCGTCTATTGTCGGTAAATCGTCTTCTTTAATTGTTTTCATTTCTTGTCTTCTGCATGTCTTTGAATATTTTAAGATGCGTGTTCTCCAGTCCGATGTCATTTTTGATGCAGTCATACCTTTGTCTGGCTTCTTCTCTTGTTTCTTCCGTTGCTAATTTATTGATGTATGTTTCAATATCTTTCACTTTGCAGTTTTGCAGGCAAATATTAATTTGAATAATCTGGAACAGCTGTCCCAATATGATGCGATGCACAGATTCTTGCGATGGTTTTAGTTTTTTAACATCTGACTTCAGTCCCTGAACTTCTGACTTGAGGCCGTGAACTTGTGAGTCCATGCGCTTAATGTTTGAATTCAGTTGTTCGATTTCTTGTTCAAGTTATGCAACAATGCGATCATTTTTCAACTTGAGCTGCTCTTTAATTTAAGGGCTAAGATGTCTTTCTCCGAGTAATTCCTGAGTTTCTTATTCTGTTCTTCGAGGTGCGTTATCATTTTAACTAAGGTCACGATCTCTTCCCTTGCACTTTCCCATTTCTGTTTCTTTCTGTAATTGTCTTCGAAGAAGATAAAATTATTCAGTAGGATCACTTTTCATCTTTGGATTTGGTTAGGACGATGGACGTGAGGTGTCTGGACTTTCCATAGTCAGCCTGTTGCACTTGTGCTCTTCTATTAAGGGACAATAGGGACTGTAATGACTTCAAAACGTGTCCGTTTTAAAAATGTAGAGGCTTTCGGTCAGTCAGTACGACAACAAAGGCCGTAATAACGAAGTGTCCTTGTTAAGGGAAGTTCGACTGTAGTCAGTAGAAAACCTGCAAGTGTTAAAGATTGAAATATTAATCGGCGTCTAACAAGGGATATCGTCTATCTTATAACGGTAAGCAAGTGTCTTTTGAGTTTACATGCATGATATCAATAACTATAGAGTTAATTTGATCGAATGTTTTTATATTGTCACTGAGTGTAGTTTGCTGTAATACTATGTTGAGAGCCAAGACAGGCACTCTTTTAAGTGGCGTGCTTCTGTTGATTACTAAATGGAAGTCTCTAACTAAAGAGAATCCCAAGTAGTCACTAATTCACAAATGGATAAGTTAGTTTTTATCCACCAAGCTAATTGAGATGTACCCCTAAAATAATAAAGCTTAGACGTGTTAATATGCGTGTGATGATCTAGTATGGTGCTTCATCGTAATTGAGGTCGAGTATATTGCGCTAAATGAATGTATACCAAAACAAAATAACAATATATATAATACTATTTTTTTTCTATTGAGCAACATACAAATAGACGATCAGTTGCGCATCACAATACACAATTAAAACTAATAATGAACTAATATATAACTATTATATATATAACTATAAAAATGTATGTACATTTCAATAAAATCAAAAGGCATATAGATCTTACTATATATATCTGACAAGACAAAGGTAATACAAATAATAATAATAATAAATTAAATTGATGTATAAAAGGACTTTCAAAACAACGTATGTCGAAAGCAGGGCAGAGGTATCGACGGGACCCAAATGTTCGCTCCGTATTCCAACTGCGCATGTCAGTGACGCACAACGTAGCTATAAACAAATAATTATTCGCTTTTCATCTACATTTCTGAAAATTATTATCTCAGTTTAGAAGTAATGTTTTTGAAGCCGTTTAATAAAGTCGCAGCACGTGTTTTATCAGATATAAAAACTCTCGGGCTGCGCCCTCGAGTTTTAAATCTGATATAACACCGCTGCTCGTTTATTAAACCAGGTATAACAAAAGCAGCTAATTAACGAGGCATCTTTTGTTTCTCTACTGGAGCAGCCCACTGATTGGCGGGAAAATAATCTAAAAATACCTATATATAGGAGATATGGACGCTCCTGGTTATGGGCTCCTGGTCTAGTATAAAAACAAGCACCAGACGCATTATGCTACTGGTCGAACTTAGTTCGATAGTGCGTCGTTTTGGACGGATTACCATATAGTTCGTCCAATCGCATAATGCGTCTTGTCAGCCCGTATTTATACTAGACGAACTAAGAAGACGCACTAAGTTATACTAGACGAACTAAGAAGACGCACTAAGTTATACTAGACGAACTAAGAAGACGCACTAAGTTATACTAGACGAACTAAGAAGACGCACTAAGTTATACTAGACGAACTAAGAAGACGCACTAAGTTATACTAGACGAACTAAGAAGACGCACTAAGTTATACTAGACGAACTAAGAAGACGCACTAAGTTATACTAGACGAACTAAGAAGACGCACTAAGTTATACTAGACGAACTAAGAAGACGCACTAAGTTATACTAGACGAACTAAGAAGACGCACTAAGTTATACTAGACGAACTAAGAAGACGCACTAAGTTATACTAGACGAACTAAGAAGACGCACTAAGTTATACTAGACGAACTAAGAAGACGCACTAAGTTATACTAGACGAACTAAGAAGACGCACTAAGTTATACTAGACGAACTATGAAGACGCACTAAGTTATACTAGACGAACTAAGAAGACGCACTAAGTTATACTAGACGAACTATGAAGACGCACTAAGTTATACTAGACGAACTAAGAAGACGCACTAAGTTATACTAGACGAACTAAGAAGACGCACTAAGTTATACTAGACGAACTAAGAAGACGCACTAAGTTATACTAGACGAACTAAGAAGACGCACTAAGTTATACTAGACGAACTAAGAAGACGCACTAAGTTATACTAGACGAACTAAGAAGACACACTAAGTTTTCTTCGCCCAAATACGTCTAGACGCATTATGCCTCTATATATAAAAACGGCCAAAACAAAAGATCTATAAACTTCATTCAGCAAAATAAGGCTTTTTGTTCCAACATGCATGAGGTAGAAACTGACATCATAATATGGTCTTTAGCTTTCTATAGAAACTGCAGTTCTGCAAAAAATAATGTTTAGTTTAATTTAGATCGTAGACCGAGACTTTTGTGCTTTCTCTACTGAATGACAAATAAGCGACCGTATACACGTCTGAGCGAATGTCAGTTGTAAGAACTAAAAGTGAAAGTGGACTTGAGATACCGTGAATTAAGTGGTTTAACACCAACATGGCGGCTATGACGTCACGTGAAAATCCTCTATACCACACAAGTGAATAGTGCTTTTCGCGCGCTCTGATTGGTTACTCCGGAGCGAAGCCGGCAGCGATCGCTCCGAGCGAAGCAGCGATCACCTTGCACGCGTTTTTGTCCATTTGACAGAAAATAACTATTTGGTGCTGGCTATTCACTTGTGTGGTATATACTAAAACAATTATTCACCTTCGCGGCTCGGTTAATATCCACCACTATTCACCTCCACTTTAGTGAATAATTGTTCAATAATAATCAAGAGTAATGAATCAATTTTTATCGGACATCATCGATAATCGATAACAAATTTTCTTGTGACTATCGATTTTATCGATCACCGCTTAGGCATGTTTTTATTCAGATGCTACTTAGTACTACTCGGTTTTACTGTGAGAATGCTAGTGTGCCGATCATACAAGGAATTCAGCCGCCCACTGGGCTAAACATAAAGCTGAAAATTGGAACTCAAGATTTTCAAAATAGCGATGGAACAACTACGCTATCGTCGCACAACTATAGAGAGCACCGAGTCACTTTTTTTCTCCATACTCAATTATAGACCCAGATGCCGTAAAGACTTATAACAGCTTTGATTTAAGTCCAGAGAACAAACGCAAACTCGCCTAAATTTATAGGACTTCGACAAATACGCCATCGGTGCAATAAACGAGATTTACGAGAGGTACATTATCAACAGTCGCGCTCAGAAGGACGGAGAAAGTGTAGACAAATACGTGGGCGAACTATGGACACTGGCCTAAACATGCAACTTCTGTGCATATTGCTTGCACGAGACCCTGATCAGAGGCAGGATTGTTCTAGGCTCGTTCGGGATGAACACAGACATGTATCGATATGTACCGGAGAAACGAAGCCTCCAGTGACCAGACGAGAACTGAAGACGTATACACAAAGTTAAATCAGCTAGGCCAAGGGTCAAAAATAGTACGAAAGCCATACATGCGCAAAGCTAAAAGCCGGACACAAATAACCTGGAAACATAGCACCAACCGCAGTGGCAGAACACAAAGCATGCGATTATTGAAATCGAGACTTCACATTGACCAATGCATGTAGATGCGACTATCGATTTTTATCGATTACTACTGAATCAGCTAATTAGTATATCGATTAGCTTACACTTGCTTTCCTTACTTTTCGGTTCTTTTTACTGCTACTTTGCTTTGCTTCATGGTAATTTCGTTTCGTCTACAAGAGCAAGCCAGTTGAGAATGTGACGCTCCACATCACATAGAGGTCATGCTCTGTTTGTTCGATTTCCTAGAATCGAAATGAAAGTCATGCACGCAATTACTCATTGGCATTGTTGGGTTGTTTGGAACACTTCACTTAACATTCGCGGCCAGTTTTACGGCGACACTGCGTTATGAAATACGCGAATAAAAGCATGTCTGGATACGTACAGTCAGTCATTTCAGATCATTGTATCATGACAATTCAATATCATTTTTAGAAAAGAAAAAGGTAGAAAACTTGGTAACAATGATTTAATGCTGGACTGTTTTTCCTAATTCGGTGATAAATTATAAGTACCAGTCCGCCTTTAGATTGTTACATAGAATCGTTCAGTGGTATCTAGCAAATTAAAACGACTAAAGTGGAGCAGTCTTCTATGCGTATATCCGGCATGCAAAGAAGCGGCCAGAAAGAAAAAAAAGGCGGTTGGCGAGCGCTCCAACAAAGACAACAGTTAATATCATGAGTATTATCATTCAGTTAAACTGTTGGTAAATATTTCGTGAACTGGACTTGATCCTCCTGGTTAAAGAAAAGTTCAATGGCTGGCTCCTTTTCTCTTGGACTAACAATGTTAGTTTCCTGGTTTCAAGCTCAACTAAAATCTGTTTTATAGCTCTTGCTTGCCTCTAGATTTCAGTAATGCGACAGCTAGTCTCCCCGCCAGCGTGCCTCGAGTTCTATATCGATCATTGTCTGATCCGGTTTGTCTGTTTAGTGAATTGCTGTCATGATTTAAAATGCTCCCTTCGTTTATGAATGCATCTGACTATAAAGTAAAGCTTCTTTAGAAAACATTTAAAAAAAATGCTTGTAATAGAACAGTTCGCGTTTAATTCCGACATTTTGAAAGGGGTGCAAACATGGCGCAAAATACAGTGTTTGTATGGGAATACGATGCCGAATAATTTCCTTAAAATCGCATTTTTTGAAATATATACTTCAGATACAAACTTAAGATACAAGATAAAAGATTAACTGATCGAAATTTGAGGGATGTAGCTTCCTAGGAAGCGTGCAATCGTGTTTTCAGTTTTCCATACATTTGAGTGCCTGTAAAAACGAGTCAAAGTCCGCGAGAAAATTTACAGACAATGTATGGAAAACTGAAAACACGATTGAATGCTTCCCTGCATAGTTACATCCCTCAAATTTCGATCAGTTAATATTTTACCTGGTACCTAGCTTAAGTTTGTATCTGAATAAAATTTCAGAAATTCGATTTTACGGATTTTATTTGGCATCGAATTTCCAAACAAACACTGTATTTTGCGCCATGTTTGCACCCCTTTCAAAATGTTGGAATTAACCGCGAACTGGTCTATTGAAAACATCTACACAGCACAATGTTCATCATGTGCTCTACAATATAATTGTGAACATTCCTAAATTCAGTTTCCTCATTGGACGGAGCTCAATACACTGAAGTGAAAGCCATCCTTTCAAGATACCTTTCTTATCCATTAATTTTCTCAGCACAACATCTGAGCTGCTGGTCGGATAACTTTGGATGTGCTTAGTCCTGAGTTCTGTTACCTTGAAGGGATTCAGTTCAATTCCATGGCGACACGTGTACGAGAACTCAACGTCTGGTTCACGGTTTTTTCGATCATTTACTAATAATCCTACATTGTACTATATTGTACTGTACATTCGGTACCTCTACAGTTCCCTACATTGTACTGAAGCTAATAGAAACCCGAATTCAAAACTGTAAGCTGCGATACTAGAGCACTCCAGGTGGGTCACTGAATAGAAAGACGACACACTTCTTTCCACATATCAATGAGATCACGAATACACTGGTGCGAAAGCCATCCTTTCAACATACCTCTCCTATCCATTTCCTCAGCAGAACGTGTCAGTATATCCTCCGTTATCTTTGGATGTGCTTGTATATTTCTGCTTTCTTGAAGAGACTTCATTGCTTCTTCGTACTTCTCTGAATCCCACTTCAACGTTTCCTGTAGAAATTGCCATCGTTTTTCGGCCGCCACGCATTCATCGCGCGTCTTTGTCAACTTATTGATGTCCTTCTCGATCTTTTTTACCTTGTAGCTTCGGATCGGCGTATAGTGCTCGGGGAGTACGTACTTATAAATCCTTCCTTGTAAGTCCCAGCAGAGTTCTCCAAGAAAAATCAAAGCTCTGGTTTCTGTAAATGCTACTGATTGACCGCTTGGTAAAAGCGAAGGCCGAGCTGGATAAGAAACGCCACCGGGAACCATGGCAAGCTCAAGAGCGCGCTGCTGAGTCGTGGACTCCTTGAATGTCTTCAGGTCCTTTTTCAGCGTTTTATTGTCACCCTTCGTCTTCTCCAAGTCAGATTTGACTGTGTCAAGCTTCGAGTGTACTTTTCGTAGAGATTCTTCCAGTTTACTGTTCACATCGTCTTGAGCCTCTTTCGCTTGAACCAAGGATTCGACGTCCTTTTCCACGCGTTCAAGCTTGTACTTCACCGAAGCCAGCTGTTCTTGGAGCTCTTTCTTCTCGCTTTCAAGTTTCTGAATTCGTTCCTTCAGTTTTCTTACCTCGTCGTTTCGTGCTTCTAATTTAATGAGTAGATCGTTATTGTTTTCTTCGAGATGTTTCACGTTGTTCTTCAGCTCTGTGATTTCTTTATCCTTCTGATTAAGTTCACGTTTAAGTTGTTCGATTTCCTCACCGTGTTTAGCTATCTTGAAGTCTTCTGGCCCTCCATGTAGGTGATTTAGTCCAGAATTTAATATCGTTAGGCCAGCTAAATTTGCAAGTAAGAAGCTATCTTCTTGATCTATTGCCATCTTTCTAACGTATTTTGGGAAATAATTGTCGTTTATCTAACTTCTCGTTTTTTTCTACAAGCATCTCCATCTCGAGCACTGAGCCTCAAAAAATTAGGTTCCGGGGAAAACACCTTCGAATATTATGGTGATGATTTATACTTCGAACATAATTCTCAGAAAAGCTTCGTATCTTTCTTCCTATTGGTCGACTAAATTACTCCCGCGGTGCTGAATTTCTTGGAACTGTCGGCTTTCTCGAGTGGCCGATTATCGTTACCATGGCTACGCATGGCTTCGCTTCTCCTGATTGGCTAACAAATAATATTTTCCCAGAAAAAAAGAGATATTGTTGACCAAAGTACATGTCATTTGCATGACGTTCAGTTATTTTCAACGATGCGACTTTCCTAACTAGTTTAATAAAGGAAACTCCGACTGCTGAAACACATTGCCCTTCTGAATTGTTGGCAATATGGCCTAAACTAAAAAAAAGATTGAAATATACATTTTAGTTATTGAAAAATTGGATATACTATATAAGTCATTCGCCGTCAGGAATCGTCATCAGATCCAAGATGGCGGCGGAAACGAAATTCAAATCCCAATATTAATTCCGAATTTAGACCACGTACATTGCCAAACATTTAACGACGATTTTCGAATCACACTTTATCCGTTTCGTACAGCTGGACAGTTATTAACACAATCCATTGCGGTCTGGGACTGATGTCGCTTGTCGTTTGAATGTCCGGAAAAAACCTTATTTTTTTGAAATAGGTGTATGCCTAACTTTAATAGGGGAGGGCTCCTATTCATAAATGCAGTGACTAATCTCATACCCAGTTCTGCCTATTTACTCACGGTCACAAGGAAGGGCCGGATCTGGTAAAGTTCGATTCCGCTCATGCGCAGTAATCGCAAGGCTGAATATACCGGCCTGTTGCGAAATCGTTGGAAGTGAATTTACAACTGTGAAGAACTTTAATTGTTCAAGGACATTTTAAAGAAAGCTCTGGAGTCTAGAAATTCTGCACCGAAACAAAAGGAGGCGACAGTCAGGAGACAGTTAAGTCAGTGTGACTAGGCAAGAGTCTTCAAATCAAGGCCAGTCCGTACCAGTCATAGACTGGTATATGTTTGGTGATTGGTTGATATATTGACAGCCTTGTGGAAAAACAGTCGATTGTAGTCGTGGTCTCTTTTAAATAACGACCAATTGTAAACATAAACTTCGATGCAACGAGTCTCCACTCTCGAACGGATCGGCTAGCACTAGCAGTACTGTCGATGCACAGGCCGCCCAAGTTCTGACTATGTATTAAAACAGTAGAGTAAATATCGAAGAAGTGAATTACAAGGTTTGTATGGGAGTTCTTCCGATAACTCGGAATAATAACGTAAATTTACTGTAGTTACGGATCTTCTGTAATACAAAGTAAATAAAGGAAGAAGGCTTACTTGAAGTTGTTTTGTTGTCCTATTTGTATTCAGGTCGCTAGAACGGTGTTTTACTAATGGCAGTCTTGAGTTCCTATAGTGGGTGAAGTGCGAGGTTTGGAAATAAATCTAAAAGGATGCCAAATTTTACCAGCCAAGAAATGTCGGTGTTAGTCGAAGGTGTACAAATGTATCATATTTAGCTCTTTCAATAATACAGAAACTGATTTACAGAAAAAAACGGTGTAGGTTTGTCTAAATTTCTTATTAGTAAATTAGATATATTTAGTATTTCTTGCCGAGGAAAGCGATACTGCCTCGGAAGGATTTCATTTTTCAAATCTGAAGGATTCGTGCGATCTCGATAAACCCGCTCACGTCGTAAAGCTCTTCGACGTTCCAATCCCAACAAAATGGCCGCCATTATTTTGCAGTTACGATATTTCTTAGTAGGTCAAGAGGTCGATTTTGATTTCCTAAGTTTAAGGAGTTACCGTATACCTTCGCGGGTGTCTCTCGCAAATAAAATCGCACGCGCATCATTTTAAAGGAAAGTATAGAAACCTATATATCACTGGAAAGGTTATATAATGTAGAATGCGCTGAAATGTTTTTTTTTGCACAAATATTACATTTTCAGTAAATGCTAAGGCAACAAACGCAAAAAAGACGAGTCTCACAGAAGTGAATTTATGTCCCTCCGCGTTCGCGCCTACGGACGATTCCGCTGCATAATGTCAATCAGCACATGATGGCCTGTCAAAGTGTGTGAGCGTTTTTTAATATTTTACTTTGTTAAAATGCAATTCATCTTCAAAGTTTCAATCGAAATAGTTTCTGTGTTTCATCACGGCAAGTACTCTTATAAGAAAGATAATTAAAATATCACTAAACGCTCACACGCTTTGGTTCATATGTAGCTCCTCTAACACTAGGCCAAGTTTCATCAAGATCTGACAAGTCTTCATACCCTATAAATTCACCCAAACACAGTGAATACGCATAAAAATCTATCGGCGTTTTTGGCTTCTGAAAGTTAGGAAACACATCACACCTCATCAAAGCAAACGTCAACACTTAAACCAACCACCAATTATATGTAAGGATCCCCGGAGCTTATGAATCAAGTCCAGAAATTCGCGGGAAATTAGTACGTGGCTCAAATTGCATAAGAAACATACATACTAGTGTCGTGTCACAAATATTCAAAAGAGCGTTGTGTTATGGCCAAAACTAGAGATAAATAAATGCGCAAAAGGGGAAAAAGAAAGGTAAATCAACGGGTTGTGCCAAGAAGGGAGAGGGCCAGATATCGAAAACTAAATCGCGTCGAAAGGCAACGCCGCAAACAAGAGCGAAGGGAAAAGCGAGTGGCAGGCAACCTCGTGCTCCGAACGTTGATGTTGATCCTAAACCTGCTATGTTAGCTGCGATGATTCCTTCAGTTCCCCAAAATCGACCGGCTGAACTTCGATCAAGTTCACGATTTAGAACTCCTGGATTGACCACGGCCCAGTTTGGAAACTGCGAGTCATCCAAGACATTAGAATCGGAGTCGGATGCGGACTCGCTGCTACTCTCTAAATCTTCCGTCTCTTTTCTTGTACCTGGCAAAAGTTTAAGCCTACTAGCTGAGCAGCTTTCCGTCGGAGTTGTAGCAGTACTAATAGAACTCGAAGTGGGAGTCGTCGAACATGAAGGCTGTTTGAACCACGAGCCTTTGTCGCTTTCCGCGAGCATCACTTTCTTCTCCGTATTGAAACTTTGCTCCTTCTCGAGCTCATTCTCTTGAATCTTCTTGGGGCCTGACTTCTTTTTTACCTTTTAACCAAGGATTATTCTTTTTTCTTCTGGACATATCCACGATCGATATACCGGTAAATTAAACGCTATAAAATCACTGAACTCACGAGTCACGGCTCACTGTGAGTCTGAAGCTCCGGATGTAGTTTCCCGCAAAAATTCAGCGGGGTGCCTGTGGCACGTAATGGGATCAGAGGGATTTATCACGCCGAAGCGATTTATTTACTTTCCTTCAAATTACGTTTTTCTCTAATATCTCGCCAACTTTTGTATGTTTAAAAAAAATTTTTTCGGAAAGACGAAGATCAATCCATCAATTTCAAAAGAATTACAAAAAAAATATTTTAAAGAAAACATGCCGCGAAGGTATACGGTAACCTTAATAGCCGTGAGAAAAGTTAAGACATGTCTTGATATATAAAGAGGTCTTCGTGAATACCATCGCTGTCCTAAGATGTATCTTTATAGGAGCCTCTTATTACTTAAGAGGCTTTCGTAAATACGGCCCCAGTATCTTATTGCACAGCCGAGCATGCATGGCTGAGCAGAGACTGAGCATGGCGGAGCATGGTGTTTTCATGTCTGCGCGCTTTTAACCGCGTCGCCAACAGCACCGACGAAAGCGGGTTCTAATTTGATATTAAAAGCTGTATCCGGCCAGGAAATCGTTGCATAGTTTGTCAAATCAGCCCGAGAAAGTTTAACTTTACATCCGAGGAAACAGTGACTTAATTTATGTAGTTACTTTATAGATTTATCACAAGCTGCAATTGCTTGTATGTTAATTATTTTTAGTTTTTACTTATATCTAGACGAGCTTATTGCATATAGATTTATATACATAGGGTTGTGATGGTTAGTCATAGTGTAGTGTTTTTACTTCAAATATTGTAAGTCTTATTTATACGCCCCTTGTGGAAATCAGCATTAGTTGATGGGGTAAGCGAGTAAATAACGTTTTAGAAACAAGGCGAACATGAGCACCGGAGGTGCGACATCAAGGAGGTTCCGTGGGCATGCCCCCAGAAAAAAATGAAATCTAGGTTCTCCGAAAGGCCGGGTATTTCCCACATTTTGATAGCACTGACTTCTGTAACAAGTTTAATTGAAAATTTCAGTTACATCGGGATATTTAGGGTGTGACAAGAGAGCGCGGGGAAAAGAGGTAAACTAATATCGGGACTCTCCCGCTGAGATCGGGAGCATTGACAGGATGCGAAATCGACGTTTAGAGATAGCCTCCTCCGCAGGCAACTCCCGATAAAATAATCATCGGACCGGGATTCCTGTGCGGGATTTCTGTGGCTGAACCTTCCACAGGAAGCCCGCTCAGATCCACAGGAATCATCCTGTGGATCCCAGTGATTCAAATTTCTTATGCCCTTTTATATTAGGAGTTGCCTGCGGGGGAGGTTAGTTTAGGGATAGCTGTTGTTGTAAGAAACTCGCCGTGTGCGAACAGATCTAATCGGGACAAACATGGCGGGAAATAGAGTGTTTGTAGGAAAATCTGATGTCAAACGTTTTGCCAGTAAATTTTATTCCTGAAATATTTAGCATTTCAAAACTAAAGATGGTTGGTAAAGAATTTTGCTGATTAAAGTTGAGATCTGTCAGTCAAGTTTAACTTTTCTTATACGTTTGCTAAAATTTGATCGCGGTGTTAATTAACACTGCAGACTGGCTCGTTCATCGGACGCACACAGTCTCCGGCAAAAATCAGATTCTGTATTTCACGGCATATCATCTCAGTTGTCCCTGGTTGATTTATTCAAACATAGAAGCTCAGTAAATGTTTAAAAGAAACATTAACACATAAGTACATTGCAAGCAGAGCCTTCGGCTTCTTTTCTTTGTTTTTCTTATTAAATCTCGATCCTTCCACAAAGTAAGAGATCTAGAAACTTTATTCGGCGGCAAAATAAGGGTTTTGTCCCGACATACACGGACATCATGGTCTTCCATTCTACAAAATGTCATGTTTAGTAGTTTAATTTAGATCGTAGATCGAGACTTTTGTGCTTTCTTTACTTATATTACTGACAAATATGCCGGGGGGGGGGGGGGAAGGGGGTAATCAACAAAGTTTTATACGGGGAGGCTCCGCCCCGAGGTCCAAACCCTTTCATATATAACTTTTACTAAACTTTTCACTTGAGTAACCCCTTAAAATATTTGGATGAATCAGCCGTTAGGAGCGTCTGTTCGAGATATTTTGAAAGGCCCATTTCAATACTTAAATGACCGAACTTTTAGCTTTGGAAAGTTTCAGTTTCCCCGTATATTTTTTATCTATGTATTTGCTTTCATTACCTTTCGGTTCTTTTTACTGGTCCTTTGCTTTATTTCATGGTAATTTTGTTTCGTCTACGGTTTAGGGAATGTCGAGAAAGTGACGCTCCTCAGTCAGCTCATGGTTTTATAGAGGTCATGCTATGTTTGTTCGATTTCCAAGAAATGAAAGCTGCGCAATTATTCATTAGCATTGTTGGGTTGTTTGGAACACTTATACTAAACACTCATGTCAGCCAGTTTCTCGACTTCAGTTCAGTGAAATACGCGAATAATTTAAGCATGTATCTGGATACGTACATTCAGTCATTTCTGATCATTGTATCATGACAATTCAGTATTATTTTTAGAAAAGAAAATGGTCCTGCAAGAGTCCTGCAATGATTCAATACTGGACTGTTTTTCGTAATCCGGTTGAAGATGATAAATTAAACATACTAACGATGCTGAGTAACAATCTAAGGGCGGACTGGTGCATCTAACATCGTTCACCTGAGTAAAAGTGGGTCAAAAACGGTTTGTATAACTGTTCTTTTCATACTTGTATATATATGGAGCATTTTTGTTGGCGTATGTATAGTGCAAATAGGCCAGGAAAAAAGCCGGTTGCGAGCGCCGCTATCAAGAGCGTTACGTTCAGTGTGGCTGTTTGCTGAAAGGTTCGCTGTGCTGGACTTGGTCGATATAAAACCTCTTCGGGTTATAAGAAAAGTTCGATGGCTGGCTCAGTCCTCTTCACTTGGACTAACAATGTTAGTTTCTGGTTTCAAGCTCGCCTGAAACTTTCTTTTAGCTCTAACTTGCTTGTCTTCCAGAATTTGTAATTCGACGGCTAGAGACTCCGCCAGCGTCGGCCTCTGACTCTGTGTTCTATATCGATGTTTAGTGAATTGCTGTCATTAAAAATGCTCCCTTCGTTTCTTAATGCATCTGACTATGAAGTAAAGCTTCCTTGGAAAAAGTGTTCAAAAATTCTACTTGTAATTTTAAAATCTGGCAGAGTTCACATCATGTTTATCACGTGCTCTACCACTGTGAACATTCTAATTGTTTCCACATTTGAATGAGCTCATAAATACACTGAAGGGAAAGCCATCCCTTCAAGATACCTTTATTTTCCATTTCCTCGGCACAGTATCTCAGCAACTGGTCGGTTAACTTTGGATGTGCTTCTTGATTTCTGCTATCTTGAAGGGATTTCAATGCCTCTTCGTAGTCCTCTTTCCAATTGAGCTTGCTCTTTAGTTCCTCCCACCTTTGCTCTGCCGCCTTTTTGTCCTCGCTTGTCTTAGGTAGCTTGCGAATGTCTTTTACAATCGCCTTCACTTTGTAACTTCTGATTGGGGTAAAATGCTCTGGTAAAACTGCCTTGTACATCATGCATTGGACATCTTGGCAGAGCTGTCCAAGGCACACCAAAGCATTTATTTGGCCTCTCGGTAGCTGAATGGATGGCACCGCTCTACCGAGGCGAGTGGTGGGATGAACTGAAGCAACAAGATCGCGATATTGCTGAGTAGATTCCTTGAGATCCTTAACTTCCTTTTTCAGCTTTTCGTTGTCTCCCTTAGTTTTATCAAGGTCTGACTTAATGGTGTCTAGTTTAGAGTTTACTTTCAGCAAATCTTCTTCAAGCTTTTGATTTTCTTCTTCTTGTGCATCCTTTGCCACAACTAGACTCTTTACATCCTTTTCCAAACTGAGTAACTTATAATTCACGGCGGCTAACTCCTCTTGAAGTCCCTTCTTCTCGACTTCAAGCATATTTATTCTTTCCCTCAGCTTTTTTACCTCGTAATTTCGAGTTTGGAGGTTGATGTCCAAATTCTTGTTTTGCTCTTGCAGCTCTTGTACGCTCTTCCTTAGATCTGCTATTTCTTCGTCTTTTTGGTCTATTTCGAGTTTTAATTTCTCTATGTCTTGCTCGTGTTTAGCGATACATATATTTTCGTCTTGCATAGATGGACCACTCATAAAGGCCGTTAAAATACTTGCCGTTCTTTCGCCGGATATTCGTGGTCCATCTTGGCTTAACATGTTGGTGCATTAATGGCAAATGTGGACTACCTTTCAAAGACATGGGCAGGCATGATTCTTCATTAATGTGTATGAAAACGCTCAAAGCCCGCGCCACGTTTTAGCCTGATATGTTTCCAAGAAATCCATGATTACTTCATACCACCGCTGCGCTTATGCGAAAACCCGTTGTCATTGGTTGATTCAGTCGCGTGACCAATGGCAATTGCGAGCGAGTAAACTGGTAAAACAGGTTTTCGTATTTCATTTCTTGGACTATTAATTAAGTATAATCAGAAATTTCCAAGAAATGGATGACTTTTATGGATGCTGAATCATGTCGTTGCCGCCAGGACGGTTTGTTTATGACCGGGAATTTTCGCAACGTCACAAAAAAAATACCGTTCGAATGAGTCAGAACAGAAGTAGCACGCTTTGGAACTATCACAATTCAAAATCAGCAATTTCTTCGTAAAAAGGTACATTCATCTAGATTGAAGACTGAGCAGATATCAACTAGATTTTGATTATCATCCTATTTTAACTAGATAGAGGTGAAAGGGGAACTGAGCGACGGGTCTAAAACGCGGGTAGCGGGTGACGGGTAGCGGGTGACAGGTAGCAGGGTAGCGGGGGCCGGTTGGAATTAGATCATTTTTAGATTTTATTAGACTTTAAGGTGCGTGGTTTTCCTATGGTTAGTATTAAATTGTGAACTTGTTATGTATCAGTATTATTATTAGTAGTAGTAGTGTTGTCTTTTATGATCTTTTAGAGGAGGCCACTATCTGTATTGGATTTGTGAAGTCGCGAAATCCGATCTGATCTATTTTTTAGTGTGAGATAATCATATTGGCGCGGTATTTCATTATTGTCACGGTTTTTATACACAGGGGATTGAGCTACTGAATGGGTACCTGATTTGTATACTTACAACCGATTTCAATGTTATGTGCATAGGCGTTGTTTCAAGTTTTTCATACAATCATTCAACGTACTCATTCGGCATAACATTTCCGCGCACATTTCCGCCACTTCTGGTCGGCAACTCATGTTGGCGAAGTCAGTCGAGTACTCGAATGCGAAAAAGCACCTAAATTATTCGATTCAGTACCTCAAAACCACGATACACAAGTGAGCCTGGTTACAAAGCATGTCGAATGACTGCTCTACGAACGTAAAACTGAAATCGGTTGTAACACGGATAGAGTTTTAGCGATGGGCTCCTGTCTTTTACAGTTATCTATAATGTGCCGTAATTTGTTACTCTATCTTAATAATATTCTTATAGTAACTGTAACTACTTGATGTAAATATTTTAATCTATTTAATCGACGGCCGCAAGTTTATCAGGCTACGCACTGTTTTATTAGTGATACCCTCATTAATTAAAGTCTTCTTATTAATTATTAGTGGCAGTTGGTTTACTAAATATTGTTTATACAGTGTATATTACTACTTTACAGCATTTTATTACGTTACTATACATATTACTGACATATGTATCTATCTATCTGTCTATATCTATACCAAATACCTACCTATACCAAATACCTACCTATACCTACCCACCCACCCACCTACCCACCTACCGCTTGCATGGGATTGGATCCGGCGAAGATGTTCCGCGATCGATCGGCTATTCAAGATTTTTCATTCTGTGATCATCGGAAGGTTCGACTCTTCAAGTGAGCATGGATTTATAAGTAATTCCTTTTGAAAGCATTTTAGTTCACATTTTAACGGATCATGGGAAACAGAATAAGCGTTATTTTTCAACGTGAGAGCTTTAGCTGCTTTAGTACGGAATAAGTATTGTAGAGCTGATTGTAGTCTGTAGAGCTATATAACCATGTGTTTTTCAATGCAAGTAGTTTGCACCGTGTGCATCCCGGCAGAAAGTGACGGGTCATTCAGTTCTGGTTCATTAATATTATTGATGAAGGCATCATTCTTGAACTCCTCGTCCTTGGATTTTTACTATTTTTCCAAACTGAGTTGTCGGCCTCATTACAGGCTCGTTTTCCTTTTGTAGATCCTCACTTTGGCCCTGCACTTCTTCTCCCTCTTGTGATGGCTCTGAATAGTCATTAAGACTGGTCTCTAACAAGAGTTCTTCCATACCATCTTCTGCTGTTTACGCCACTGATTTCAGTTGCAACTTCATGTATCCAGACGGAATGAGGAGGTACCCTGGGTGAGAGAAATCGTGATCAGGATAATTAGGTGATGCATCTGACATAAAGAAGTGACTGATCTGGTGGTATCGACTCACAGCTAGTTGGCCAACGCGCATCTTATTCATATTATCTACACTGTCTGCAAGTCACCATTTACTGAACATGGCTGCCATTTCACGACGGCAGGTAGTTACACGGCTGAATAGGAAATGCTGATCTGGGTGATTTTCACGATGGCAGTTCCTTTTTCCTGGTACACGGGCGTCAATGAGTCCCTTGTATCTATCAGCGCAGATAGTTCCTTTTCTCGGCGCGACGAGAAGGTGGTGTACCGGCGTATCTCTACTAATTCCCTTCACTTTCAAACCCGGGCCGGACAGATCGTATTAAGTGCTCTCTTAATTGGGTAAGAGTGATCCTGCTACCACTGGCTGTGGTCTACGATTCTCTGCTTAATGTTGCTTAAGAAACTCAGTTGCCACAGGTATGATTGTGGGAAACTGTGAAACAGTAGACGGACTTCCTGCCTTGCCTTTCTCTTTTTCTGCTTGCCGATTGTCAGATGGACCACACTCTTTCACTGTCGGCGTTTCAACTGCTTCATTGTTTTCATTTAAAAGTTCCTCAAAGATGTTGGGGTAAAGGATCAGCTCGTGAAGATTAATGATTACTCCTTTAGTTCCCATGGCAACGAGAAGAACGGGGAACTGAGGACTGAATTATCTGATCATCAATGGCCACTTCAAATGCTTCAGAAATTTCATCTACGGTAAATAAAGGCAACTGAAGGTTTTCCTCAATCAACATTCCTAGGGCCTGGAGATCAACAGCGCTGAGAGGCTGCTTTGGCATATCCTGAATACCGTCATAAAACTCGTCATATTCTGCTCGCCAGGTTAATGTTTTGGAGTTCCAGCTTTCAAAATGAAGCCTTTCAGCTTGAGACCGAATAAATTGTCCGGACGGTTACAACCTGCTGCTGGTTAAGTCGGCATCGAAGCATACGGAGGAGTTCCTGGTCAACAATCTGTAATTATATAACGTGTGATATAATTGTGCCACACTGCGTTTATTTTAGTGTTGGTCTACTGGCACTTAAACCTACCCCTTCTCAGACATAAAAGAAAATCCCTACATGTACCCCATCTTAGCCTACCTTTTTGTGTAGAAAAATACACTGTGTTTCAGCTTCTGTTAACAGTCTCTGTTTTGTCATGCAAGAATATGCCATCTCATTGTTCCCTGCTTCGGGTCCAGAGTAATTTGGCTAACTTTCTCCATTGTCAGTTTTAATTTGTGTGTTAACTTTTCTACTTCTTCCAATTTTTCCATCAACTTAGGTTTCCTGCCCTTCCGGATTATATTTTCATCATATTCGTTCTTTAGCTGGTTCAAATTAAGGTAATCGAGGGACAGGCGCGCGACAATATAATGGCTAGAAAGGACTTGTTGAATATGATACATCTTCCGTCAAGATAGCAGGGCATAATTTATACAGGAAGTTCACTGCCTGTGCTTGTTCATGACATTTCAAATAACGTACTCTGTCTATTTGTGAAACTTTCTTGGCAGTTTCTGGTAGTACACGGTTTTGATGAGGGTATTTCGCCTTCGCTGGTCACCACCTCATTTGAAACATATCGCACTGTTGCTGAGTTGAACGACGAATGGACTATACTCCTCGGCAGATTTCATGTTCGGCCCCATCTGAAATAGTTTTTAGTTCTTTTTCCCCAGGAAGTAATTCCTGGAACTTCCTCAGAGCTTCTTCGTCTTTGCAGTAGATGTTTTTCCAAAGCTGTTGAGCTTCGGAAATTTTGCTCTTTTTCACTTTTCCTCCAGCTTTGTGCATTTGGAAATACCGCTCAATAAAGGACTCATCATACCTGTTGAAAGGATCCGAGTAAATAAAACTACCTGCTCTCTTGCGTTCAGGGAGAACGGCCCCGAAAAGTGTTAACTGCATGTGGAATGGTGCAGCAACTGCAGGGATGCTTAGTAACCACTATATCAATATGGCCGGGACAATATGGCCGGGACAACGGGGCTTAACGTTAGTGAAAATTGTTTTGATTTGTCGACGGCTCCTTAGTCAGTGTGTGATGAATGATCAAATTAAATCGTATAATTTACCCACATTCTAGTTGTCTACATGCATGAACTCTCTGGTATAGGATATATTATAGAGTGGGACAGATGTACATTGCTTTACCCTAACCTTCCTCTCATTTACTGTACCATTTCTAGCTCTGTAATTACATGATCATGCCGTACAGTGCAGTAACCATGCCGTAAGTCATGGCCGTAACTTGCCCTTCTGGCGAAATAAGGATCGGGTTTTGTTCAGGCTCCCCAAATGAGCACTCTGGTTGGAAAGTGGTTATCGTAGTATTATGCACTTATCATCGGCTTTCTCCGGGGTCGACCCCCGGGGTTTTTGTTTTCAGGACCCAAAAAAGTCGACCAAAGCCCCAGGGTACTGGGCATAATTTCGTGACAAATCCCCCTCCCCAGGGCCATATTAGCCAACATACCCTCAAAAACCTTTGCATGTAAAACAGACAAAAGTGTCCAATTTTTGGGCTCGACTGGCGCTAATCTTGATACCTCTGTCATGTTACGAAATAAAGCAGCCTGGACCTTGTTTGTCGCACTTTATCATAAACACGTTTAAAATATCCGCACCGTGAAAGTTTGGATACCGCTGACCTGTGTCAAACCAATCCCGCGGGGTGGTCCCCAGGGGTCAATACTATGATCCAATAGACGTACAATTTCCCCTCCCCGCGGGGAATGAAAAATGTCCAAAGTCGACTAATCCCTTTTCCTAACCCCATGGGTATCCCGGGGGTCGACCCCCGGGGAAGCCGATGATAAGTGCATTACATGGAAACGAGTAATACACCAACAGGAAACGTTTGCACAGTTAATCTGCCTTTGCTTCGTCATGGTATTTCTCTATTTAGCAAACTCTTTGGTTTTAACTAAACCAGCCATACACTATGACCGCTGCCTACAAACATAACACTGAGTTTTATGTGAAGGATATTCTCACTGAGCTAAGTACGGGAAAAGCTTTCAACTGCCCGCAGATTACGAATCACTGACAAATGTCGCGAATACGAGATATTTTACAAAATCGCGTAAAATTGGGCGGCAAAAACTAACAGGCTAAACTAAACACTGAGTTTTGTACTGAGCTAAAATGGATTCTATAGCAAAGATTTCACGATACCGGTGTGTCGCTTTTTGAATGGTGAAAGTTAAATTGGGGTGCCTTTTTGGAGCAAAAAAATAAAACAAACTTATCTTGTCAGTGCTAGACCTGAATATGTAACACCAAACTTCAGGCGGTTTAATGGCTGACTAAATTTACAAAGAAAACCAAGAAACCGGCTAACTTTGTGCCACGCAAAAACAGTTCTTAGTCAAGAGTTTGTTATTCAGTGTGTTTGTTTGTGACTATAAATAAAATAGTAATTAGAGTGTTAATCCAAAGCGAAAATTGGAATTCAAATTAGTCTGCAGTGCTAGTTTTTGGCGAAAATCCCCTTTTAATAATGAAAACTCTGATACCAGTATAGGCAATTAAAATTTGAAAAAAATATTGGTAACCGGGAAACCGGCGGCCTAGCTTGCTGTTTATTTTTGAAACAAAAAGTCTCGTGAGTGAAAACCATAAGTCGCACTTTAAATTGGGTAATATTTGCTTGATACCTTTCAGTTGATCTAAGAAGATGAATGTTTTAACGATCTGTAAATGGAAACTGGGTGCCAGATAAAAAGCAACCAATCATAGCAAAGACGCCGCTACGAAAATCTAAAATAAAATTTAATTAGACAAAACAATTGATTTCCCCAAATTGACGAGAAGACGTTTTTCAAATGGAAAGGGAAATTTCTTGTTTACTTTTGTATACTTTTTAATCAATATTATGGTCTCTAAGAGCCGAATTTTAAAGGAAATTTAAATCTTAGACGCTATTAGAAACTATAGATCCTTCCACGGTTTCTTTGAACTTTTGATATATAAGTATAACAGCAAAACCGTCGATACTGCTGAAAAGAGGACCTCGAAGTTAGTCAAAATCCCTAATTTGAGAGTTATATCTTGAATAGGAGCAAAGTTATAGGCCCGCAAAGTCGGAAAATTTCGGAAAATTTTACAGACGTTTGTATGAAAATTTTGATTGGGGGGCAAGTTTGTGCCAACAGATCAACGGTATCAAAGATTTAGACTTGATTTAGGCATGATGAAACGGTGACATTGGCGCCGGCTGTACTGTGTTGGAGCCGGATATCCTAGTGGGACTACTATACGTACTTCGAATATATACTGATAATCGATGTAATCCAGTAAACCTCTCGCTAATAGTCGTCGGGACGTGCAAAACAGTTTTTGTGGTTACGTCTTCAAGGGCTTGAATAAAAAATTGTGTAAAAATTGTGAATACCCGTTAAAGTACTCGGTATTCCGGCACAGTATACATAGAACATATTGTACTTTAATAGTGTCTATAATTCGTCATGCACTCACTCCTACCTTGCCCGGCGCTAGCTCGTTTTACTAGTTAGTGTTAAAACAGAGTTCACAGGCATCGCTATAATACAGGCGAAAGCTGTTTATCTGGAGTTGCAAAAACGAAAAAAAAAAGGATAATAAGGATATTTCGTCTGTCATTATCGACGCTTTCCACCGATTATTCCATTTGAGAACTGGTCGATCAGACTAATCGCTACCTTTGTTTGTATTCTAACATTTCTAGCTCCGTCTTCCTTGCTTTTGACCTTTAGTTCTATTTAGCTGATGCTGGACATAACATGCAATTAAGGTCACTCAACTATCAGACCCGGCTCAAGAAACTCACCGATAAAATCATCAAAACGTCTATGATCTAACATTCTTATAGTTCGTCTAGTATAACTTAGTGCATCTTCTTAGTTCGCCAAATATAACTTAGTACGTCTTCTTAGTTCGTCTAGTATAACTTAGTGCGTCTTCCAGATTTAACTTCTGGCCGGTCATACAGTAGTATCAGTTGTTACGTAAATGTGGCTTGTCCGTCTGTCAAAAAGAAGTTCATTTGGAACTCTTTGAAAACTCCATTTTACTATAAAAAATTTTTTTATGGATTTTTAACATGATTAAATTAAATAAATGAATACATGCCGTTGAATACGACTTAAAATGTTTGTCGCGTCTTTTAAAGGGACTGTGTCATGGTGAGAGACCACAATAGATGTCCGCGCCGGATACGGTCATTATCAGCGATTTTCATATGAACTGACGAACCTCCCGCACATGTGGTAAAATCAAAGCAAATATTCAAAAATGACTAATAAACTGTGTAAATATACAGTATTCAAGTAAAATAATGAAAATACTTGCAATCAAGCATTGAAGGAGGGGATTTAACTGTTTTAACCCACCAATCGAACACTCATGGACTCCATGCATGCGTAGTACCATGACATAGCCCCTTTTAGACCATTATATATAGGCCCTAACCCTCATATTGATTTTTTAAGGCAGAAATCTAACACTCTTTTGTAGCAAGTCACCATGTTTGAGAGTGTCAGGTTACTCGTAATTACTCGGGCTGCCTGTGGCAGCACCGAGTCTTAAAATGCAAGCCGTTATTATTATTTTTTTGTTGGGTGTCGCAAAATTTCTGCGCATGCGTTAAAGGTCAAGTTCACACCAATCAGATTGCACTGTGCTGGTCACGCAACAATCGCCAGGTTAATTTATTTACATAATTTAAGACAGTAAATCAAGATGGTGGAGGACCCGCGAGGAACTTTCTCTCTAATTTGGAGTCCCATCTCTCAAATGTAAGCAGTTTAATGTTTTATTTAACTTCACTCGTGCGAAAGCCTTCCAACCGGCTCAGGATATTTCAACTGGCGCTATTGTCGGAGCCGAAGGACCGCGTTTTTTACCCAAGCTGTCGAAGGATTTTACTTATAACCATCCACGTCTACTTAACAACAGGAATAGTTATGTGCCAAGGCATGGGCAAAGATTACAGATGAAAGTAGAGAACTTAATGAATGAAGAAACAGAGGCCACGCGCGACATGCTTGAGAACATGTTCAACACTTTATGTTATACTAAGAAAACAAAACAAGTTACAGAGCCTGCAAGTTCACAAGTCAATGAAAAACCCCAAGAGCCTGTAGTTTTGGATCAACATATCCTTGAAACTCCAAAAGCAACATACACATGAGTCAAATTCAAACCGGAAGAGACGGAATTCTTTAGATTCTTCACGAGGAATGTTAGCCCGCAATAAGAACTCTCTCGCTGATTTAATGACCTTGATTTGTAACATGGAGGCTGACCTAACTGATATGCGTAATGAATTCTTACTCTCGTCACATCAAAACACGAATCAAGAAACGAAACTCAGTCATTTGGAAGACAAATTAGTGCAGCAGGATAATATATACAAGACCGAAATCAAGATGCTGTCATCACGTATTATTGACCTAGAAGTTGAAAATGGCGAGTTGAAAGCGGATATAATAAAGCTGAGATCCGACTTTCAAACTTAAAAAAAATAATCAAGAATACAAAAAGAAGACAATAAAAGACCAAGGTCTCCAGTGTTCCGAGACTACCCAACCTACTGAAGCTTATCAGTTTGGTCAAGAGCCATCTTTCTTACATGACAACCCGATCCCTATTCATCAGAATGCATTTTCTGTGCTAAATGACGAGAGTTTACAATCACCTGACCGACAACCCACTAATAAAGAAAGGGACCATGAAGTACGGTAGTACGGTTAATTCTCGGGTTCCAAACAATGAATATATATGCCTGCTCAAATGCAGTGTGTTAAACGAATAAGTAGTGTTTAAATTAAAAGGTCAACATACGAGAAAAATAAAAATGTTAAATTGCATATATACTAGGGGAGCAGAGAATGAAAGTCACCGCGCTACCGGTCACTCCTAAAGACTGCTAAGTTCAGCTAATAATTCTTCCCTTTGGTTATTACTAAGAGGATTTCAAATGAAAGTGTATTTCATCTTCAATCCGCATGTGGCCCGAGTGAAAGCCCAGATGGACTCTTGTTTTTGATTAAATTCACATGTTATATCCAATGGTGCTACCTGCATGTCTGCTCTGTTAATTGAGCAAAACTGTGACATCATTATGCCATTTAATTTTGAAGGCTTTGAGTCAAGACGTCAATCTTATTTTAACATTTCAGCTGATGTTCTTAACATTTCCTTGAACGATTCGTAATCTTCGGCGGAGAAGAAAGCGTCGAAAATACCACGTTCTTCCAACTCTTGCACAGACGGCAACTCTACTCCTTCAACTGGCGGATGTGCCTCACTATTTCTTATGCCCCGGATGTATTCCATTATCTTCAGGTGGTCTTCCGTGAGCCCGATAACTGTTGTAATGTAGTTGTATTGTTTCCAGGCGTTGTCCCTTTCATCGGACTTCACATTTCTCTTGATCAAACTTTTCATACTTTCTTCATTTGCCTTGCAGTGTTGCAGTTTTTCTGGTGAGATATGTGGCAACACATATCGGCAGATGTTGGTATGGATTTGCTGCGATAGCTGCCCTGAAATGATGCGATACATTGAGTCTTGCGATGACATCAACTCCTCCATTCTTGATTTAAGGGAGGCGACCTCTGACCTTAGAACCTTTATTTCCGACTCGAGCTCTTCAATGCGATCACTTTTCAACTTGAACTTCTTTTCGAGTGCTTCGACCTCTTGTTTCAAGGCCTCGATTTTCCTCGAATCAATCCCGCGAGTCTTCACTTCATCTTGAAGCTCTGTTAATATTTTTGTCAAATTCACGATCTCTTCCCTTGTACCTTTCGTTTCCTCTGATTGTGTCTGTTCTTGTTCTGGTTGAAGACGGATTACTTCACGAGAGTAAACTATAGGTTCTTGCTTTTTAATGCTGTTATATTCGCTCCCCTGATTCGGCGGTTTAAGCGGTGGAATCGACATACCTGAGCTGGTGCTTTGTCAGTCTTTTTCGAAACGGAATAGAAAACCTGCAAGTGTGAAATATGGAAACATTATTAAGTGTATGTGTGACCTGAACTGAAACAGAATTGTGTCTAGAAAAGCCGCTCGCACCGGCTAGAGCACTATTAAAGTAAATTTAACGTCGGCCTTCAGTCTAACCGACTGCTGTTCCAGGAGGCCGACGGTGCACAACCTTAGCCCTTCTCTTACAGAGCTCCCAGTTAAGGTTTTTCAAAGCTATACAAGCTACTCGGATCAGAGAAGAGTCGGTACGGATGTGGCGACCCGCGGCAAATCGAACTCGGGACCACATGCTCAACTGACAATGAACTGATATGTCGTGCACTAACCATTACACCACAAACACGCCACATACACGCCCGATTCTTGAACTATATCTTCTTTCAGCTTGCAATACTCAGGGCCGTAGCATGCCCTGAAAAACTGGGGGGGCACAAAGTCATTTCGCAACACGTGATCACCAAAACATATTTAATTTCATAGATAATCCTTATTTAAAGTTATATGTACTCTGATGGCATTCCTATAGTAGGGTCAACGAGCCTATGGCAATTATTTTTTTAAAGCGAGTTGACTAGTCTCGCGTTGGTGGCTCAAGCGAGTTTCGGCTATGGCTGGAGACACGCCGTTTCACAGCGTTCGACAAAAAAATCCCCTGGGTTTCCGAGGGGCCAGGTACCTGATAATACCTTGTTGTTGTTTTTTTGGAAAAAAATTGGGGGAGGCACGGGCCCCCCCGGCCTCTAAGGGCGCTACGGCCATGATACTGTTAGGCCCAGAACTAGAATGAATTTTATCGATTGTTTACCATCGAGTGGAGTTTGCATGCTGTACATGTTGTGAGCCCCAACAGGCGCGAATCGCGATATTTCACTAAGACGCTCTGCACTTCATTTCTGAACGTTGACGACTGAATGCCGGAATTTTATTATACCAGTTTCAATCCCGTTCAATTTTTAAATCTTAATTCTAAAAATAGGATATTTGATCGAAATCAGTGTTCTTTGCGTTTGTGAGGAAAACGTGTTTATCAGTACCTGAATAAATTGTAACTAGAGTAACTAGTTACTTTCACGCCTCGCCATTATCAGGACTGATTGAAGCCAATAGGGTTTCAATTGCAAGTTTCAAGGATTGAACTAAATACCAACGTACAAGGGCTCAAAGATATTGTCAAAAACGGCTGTTCAACATTTTCACAGAAATATTTACTTTACCTACCATGAATACTAGTGTTCAAATATCTACACAACTTTCTAGGGGCCGCCAATCAAATGGAACCTTCAAGTTCCTTTAAAACAAAACTACAAATTAAAATAACACTCTGAGAGCTATAGCGAAGAGAAATACCATGTTAATGTCCTGATAGAGGATGGCAAAGATTAACGTGGATCAGTACAAAAGCTTATCAGTTCTAGAAACTTGATTTCGGTTACAGTGAACCGATTCAAGTTGCTGTAATTTAATTTTAAAAGTAGTATTTTTCATACCACTCGAATCTTTGCCATCCTTCATCAAAATTGTCTCAATTTTTTTCAGCACATCTGAAAAGCATACATGTACTCTGCAAGTCTGATTTTGTCTTTAGTGTTACGAGAACTGAAGTTTATAATTTGGAGGTTGATATATAATGCCCCTTTAAATCCCTGACAAGGTGACCACGGCACTGACACAAAGCATGATTTTAGTGACGTTCTGCGCGTAATTTTAAGACTAGCTGTCCAGTGGATCTTGGAACGGACTGAACAAAATGCAAACTCGATTTTATTACACGAAATAAAAATTATCATTGAATCAGAATAGAGTGATTATAAAATTTACGACAGGGATGCTTTAATTTCTTATGAATTGAGCATTGTTGTGGCTCTTCCTGGTTCAGCAAACGATTTTGAACTAAACAAATCTACGCCGATGTGCGCACTCCCCCCCCCCCCCGATGCAATGTTGTTTCACGGAACACAACCACAGTGGAAAAGTGATGCCAACTCAACATTGTTTCGGGGAGGGAGGGTCAACCAGACTTTATTATAGTAAAAAGTATGAAATGGTCAAAAGACTGAACCAAGTGTTATATTTTTGTAGGGAATCTCATTAGTTTTGGCGCTTATTGTAGCTCATCAATATATTAAAAAAACTGAGCAACAATCTAGCTTAAGGATTTTTTTACTAACCTGAGCACGTCTCCGGCTTTTTTATTTTAGTGTAAAAGTGGAGTGTTTCCGAACGTCGAGAATATGGAACTAGTAAACCGATCAAGGATGCCCTACGACTCAGTGCCGTTCGGTTCGACTTGAAAGCTATAACCTTTACTTGGTCAGAAGGAATAATTTTCTATTGACTGACACAGCCTATAAATATGAGAATATTGATTTAAGAATATTTGTTGGAGCCGAAAAAGAAAGGTCACCGACAGATAAGAGATCACACGACAATACCTTTTAATTACGATCAGTTTAAAAATGGGTAATATCAGAACTATGGTAATATAGATTTTTTTCGTGGATTTTCATGGTACTACAATGATAAAAACAGACTATAAGGAACGATCTTTTTACTCAACTCAGCAAGGCTCAAGAGATTTTTATTTCAGTCTAAAGCAGAGTGTTTTGAGATCACAAACGTGAGAACTAGGGCCTTATTTTAAAATTGAGGAATCCCACACTCCGGTAGTATTTGTTTGATTTGAAAGCTTTACGTCACGCGCTTTACTTGACCAGTCAAAGGACGTGTCACCTATCGGATCAGTGGGACACTTTTCTATAGTGAATACATAGACTATTGGTCTAGGAATATTTGCTGTTGGAGCCGAGAAAGGAAGCTCACTGACAGATAAGATTAAAAGCCAAACGAATGTAGACCATTACTCAGTGACAATCAGTTTAAAAAATGGGTGAGATCACTCGGTATATAAGATAGATTTTTCGCATAATTTCATGATTAAATTACATCACTAATATTATATCCTAGACCTTACAATGGTTTCCTTCTTTAGGTTAAATAGGTTTCATAGTTACGGGAACTGTGTGGATGGATTGTGGTTCTTCGATAACTCTGTCAAGAAAATAAATATTTATCTGAGCAGAAAACGAAATCTCAGCGATAAATAAAAATCATACCAAAACTGAACACCTTTAATGACAATCAGAATATCAATAAGATGAGCATTTCGTAGAATTTCCCGTTTAGGTAATATCAGATCGTAGACATGATGGTTTGCTTGATCTTGCATGAGTGATAGTTATATTAAGCGACGTGACCGACGTGACGTTGTGTCCAAAACGCTCAACACAAGCAAATAACTCTGGTTGTATCTTAGATTAAAATGCTGCCTTCTCCCCAGGCACTTGTTTGGAATGAACGAGCGCGAAGCGCGAGCGACTGGGTACAAGCGTGAACAGCGAAAGGGCTCGAGAGAGACTGGAGTCGAGGCAGAATTAAAATCGATCACGCGAAATAAAAGGCGAGTTTTGGTTATGCTTCCAGAGTTTAGACTGACATTATGTAATTATCTTGCAACTGCTTTTTAATAAATCGTTCCCTTCTGGATTCACCCTTAAATCATACGATTTGAAAATTCTCTTTTTTTTTGCAAAGTAAAGGGACATCGCTCTATTTTCAAGAAATCCGGCGGAAGGTCACGATGTATTACTGAAGCGTTACCCCCTGGGCACACCGCGGGAAAACGGTATGCTCCGCTGGCCAAAAGAACGAAGGCTCTGCCATCAAATACAAATTACCGAGGGTTTCAACTTTTTTAGTAAATAATTTTATAACTTAGTAAACTCACAGTGAATTACAAATTAAGAAAACTTCAACCTGTTAAAGTCTTAGGCTTAGCTTTTAAGTAGTTTTCTTATTTTTTGACAAAACAGTTCACAAATGGGTGCTTTTAAGCAGAAATTTTAAAATCACGGGTATGTGCCTGTTGTTTCATTTCAGTTTTCGCGAGAAACTGGGGGCGGCCGCGCGCCAACAAGAAATAGCAAATACGCATGCGCGTAACGTTTTGCCGCGGTGTGCCCCCTGGGTTACTAGCATCCCACAGTCCACGTCATGAATCAGTACAGATGAATCACTGAGAGCTTGGATCTCACCTTAGGCAATATTTTCCTGGGTACACGATTTTATCCGCTCAGACACTGACTCGATCGGCCCCTCACAGACAGACAGACAGACATACTTATTTAATATACACGGTTAAAAAAACATCAGTACAAAGCTATATTTAATTTAAAAACAGTATATAACTCAATATACACCATCTAAAAGCAGTACATAACTCAATAAAAACTGAGAGGGACGTTAGTGTTCTCAGTTTATTGGGATCGGAAGCCCGTTCCATAAGGAAGTTCCAGAATAGCTAAAGCTGCGTTTAAAACTATACACTATATCTAACCTAAATTCATACTTTACCAAACACCGACGCGCTAACCAGAGAACAGCAAGCAGAACAATTACCAGAAAACCCACGATTTAGACACACAATGTAACTAAAAAAAACAGAATATATTGTAGAGAAAGAAAAGGAGGGAAGGGTAAAGCCAGCGAACAAATTTAAATGTTCAACTGAGCGAAATATGACGACTACAACCAATTCACACATGCAGTCTTGAGGCACCTAATCCATGTGTGGACATCTCAGATAGTACTTCAGGCATATTCAAGCAAAATCATATGTGAGCCGGGATATGCTCATTGCCACAGCCTGTTGTATTTTATTTTACTTCTTAGAGGAAGGCATTACTTAATTAATTATTTCCTTTCCAATGTCGAATTTTGTTTCCAGTTCGACCTTTGAAATCAAGGCCGGTAACATAATAACCGGTTTCAGTTTATAATACTGCCGGAACGTTTCTGAATGACATTGATACCAATACAATGAGTAATTTTAACAGATTCTTTTAAAATTATTTACAGGACACAATCATTCTGTACGTATGCCGTGAATCGACTTCTTCAGCTAGTATCCAAGATTGCTTGAGCTACCTCCACAAATTTAACTACTAGATACATCCGAGTGAACTACATCTTGCCGGCGGGAGAAATTCCACCTTAATCGTTCTTCTGAGAACTGTTAGAAAAACAGCTTGATCCAAATAAGTATACTTCCAGACTTTTAACAAAGCATCTATAAACAATATTAGGTTTACATAAATGCTACATGCATACGCCATTTACTTCAGTACTCAAGTGTAACGATATCTGTTGTTTTGGCGTCATCGCGTTTATTCTCACCTGATATCACCTGATACTAATCACACGAGCTTCGAAACCAGATCAGGTTTACAAAACCTGTTTGGGATAGGTCCTCTGTCTTTGCGTGTTCCGGTAAAGTATAGGATCAAGCGCCGTGCAGACGAGGAAAGGATAAAGTGACACAAAGAAGATAGGAAAAAGTTAGAGAGATAACTAATGATGGCCACAGTCTATGCGGTAACTTCTCGAAGTATTTGCACTAACTGTTCCTGGAACAGAAGATTATTGAGGGAAGTTTAAAACTGACTTACGTCGTTCTGACTCAAAAGTAAGATAAACTCATAGAAGCTGAAGAGTACCATGCAAATGGTAAAGACATCCCGTAAGGTTTAAGGTTGGGGAAAGGAATCTCTGTCTAGAAGGGTACACCTAATATCATGTTAAAGAGATTTTTCTGCGCTTGAAAAAGACAGAAAAGTAAAATGCACTGCCATTCTTTTAAATCTGAATCCTTATTAGTTGTCTAAACTGTTCATGTTCCGTTTTGAGCCTCATAATAAATAAATAAGTCTTAAATTGAAATTCATAATTAATATATTATGCAATGAAGACCGAACAAGGAATTTTTAGTTATATTAAATGCAAAGCTATCCACAGGTGAAGTCAATTGGAAACGGTACGACTGCAAAGCTGAATTCTTATTTTTTTTGGCAATGCAAATCAATGTGCATGCGCTATCGACACGCAGAGGAGAGTCCAATCTCGTATCCAGATCCCATTTGTTTCTTACTGCGCATGCTCGACGAAAACATAGGGCTTTGGAAGAATCCGATTTTTATGTATTCTGATTGGCTGTTCTGAACAATGCAATTTCACCGGAAGTCAAACACAGCCTTTTGGGAGTTGGACAAAGGCATTGGAAATTGGGGGTAATCTAAACGCTAAAAACCGTTGGATTTTACCTAAATGCTGCCGCTAAACTAATCTTCAGGGATTCTTAGGTATTTTCTTGCATACTATCGGGAGTTCAAATCACTATCTGATATGGCATGGCCATGCAAGCAGCGTTTAAAGTCCTTAAAGAAAAGGTTAGCGATAAACCCCGGAATTAGAGAAAGATATGCTAAATCAATCAAGGATTACGTTGAGAAAGGTTACGTCAAGAAGTTGAGTGAGGAAGAAATACAGATAAATAGCAAAGTCAGATGGTATCTACCGCACAGATTCATAATAAACCCCAAGAAGCCTGATCGCCTTCGTCGAGTGTACGACGCATCAGCAAAATACATGGATCAGAGTTTGAATGACAAGATTTACACGTGTCCAGACCTGTTGTCATCATTGTTTGGCGTTATGCTTAGATTGTGCGAGGACGGCATCGCGATGGCGGCGGATGTAAAGGAGATGTATCACATGTTACGATTACCCGACCAAGACAAACCAGCAATGAGGTTTCTGTGGAGCGATACACCTGGCGAAGAACCTGATGTGTATCAGTTTGAGAGAACGGTGTTTGGAGAAGTGTCTGCTCCTTCTAGGGCGAACTATGCGATTCGGCGAAATGCAGATGACAACGGAGAAGACCTACTACTAGGAGTCAAAGCAGTTTATAAGCACTTCTATATGGACGATGGTTTACCATCAACAAATTCTTGACAAGAAGCTATCGAGATGCGAAGGCAGATGACTGAATTACTGCGCCGTGGAGGATTTCGCCTGCATAAGTGGCTGACGAATGACCCAGACGTTCTAGCTACGATCCCTGAGGACGAAAGATCGCCACGGTTCCTAGAATTGAGCGAGAACAAACTGCCAACAGACAGAGCATTAGGTGTCACGTGAAGACGTGTTCAAGTTCTCTGGGCTTTCAGGAAGTCCAGGTACCACGAAACGGCAAATCTTGAGTCAAGTTTTCTCTATCTGGGATCCAAGAGGGCTACTTTTGCCGTTCTCAATCAGGAGCAGGATTATACTGCAGAACCTGCATCGTACAAGGAGTGGCTGGGACGAAGAGCTGAAAGAAACTGAACTTCGAGAATGGCGTGACTGGTGCAAGAAAGCAGAGGAGCTGACTGAAGTAAAGATCCCAAGAGCTCTACTCGGTCAAGACAAACCAGTCCGAGAGACTACGCTTCACGTGTTTAGTGATACGGGCCAAGAGGCGTATGGTGCATGCGCGTATTTGTGGCGATAGTTTGAAGACGACACGGTCGAGTGCAGACTCGTTGTGGGGAAAGGACGTGTCGCACCCCTGAAGGCACAATCTATCTGTAGGCATGAGCTTATGGGAACTCTTATAGCGGCACGGCTTGCCGAGATTGATGACAAAGATAGAGAGGATAACGTCCTGGAGCGATCTACAACTGTCCTGCATTGGATTCACCAGACAAGTTCTGACTACAAAGCGTTCGTTGTTAACCGAGTATCGGAAATTCATACGATAATGAGTGATCTGGAGAGCACACTGGGGGCGGCTACGGTGAGTTGGAGGTGCGTACCTACGAAGGACAATCCGGCCGATGATGTTATGCGAGGCTTACGCCCCACAGAACTTACCACGGGTTACCGCTATGAAGATGGAGCGAAGTTCCTAAGTAAGTCGGCAGAAATTTTGCCACAGAACAGAGTAGGCGCTCCAAAGGAGGAAGACGACGAGAACGAGAGGAAGAGATGGGCTGGGGCATCTCAAGAAGCTGAGCCTGTGTTGGGATGGAAGAGGTATTCGTCGTTGTCTAAGTTGAGAAGGGTGACAGCGTACGTGTTTGGCTTTGTAAATAATGTACGAGCGAGAAAGGATGCGCGTCTAACAGGACCGCTTACCTCAGCATAATATAATAATAATAATAATAATAATAAATGAGTTTATATAGCGCCTATACATTGCTGTTCTAGGCGCTTTACATGAGTTTCTACAGAAAATGTCTGTATATATATATTAAAAATTAAAAATGTGACTAACATAACTGATGAAAAGAAATAAGCAAATCATTACATTTCTCTAGACTATTCGCAAGAATACTAAAAATAAGCAATAAAAATGATGAATTAGCAATAGGCCTTCTTAAAAAGAAACGTTTTTAATTTTAACTTGAACGTTTCAACGTTGGAAGAAGCACGGATGTCTAAAGGTAGCTTGTTCCAGAGCATGGGAGCCGCGGTAGAGAAGGCGTGTTGACCATACGTTTTCATGTTAAAGGCGGGCTCAACCAGACGAAGGTGGTCTTTAGATGACCTCAAGAGTCTTTTCTGTCGGTAAAATGTTAAAAGATTTTTAAGATAGCGTGGACCGAGACTATTTAATGATTTAAAAGTTATAAGATTTATTTTAAAAATGATTCTGTACTCAATTGGGAGCCAGTGAAGTTCTTTTAGAGTCTCCGTGATGTGGTCGTTTTTTCGAAGACATGTAATATAAAGCTGTAATATAAAGCTGTAATATAAAGCTGCACATAATTATCTCGTGAGGAAAGCGCAAGCTGAATCGTTTGGGGAAGAGTTACGGAGTCTGCATAAAGGCCAGGAAATCTCTAAGCAAAGTAGGTTGAGGTCCCTTGATCCAAGTGTTGAAGATGGATTCCTAGTCGTTGGAGGGAGATTGCAAAGGGCATATTCTCTACCGTACAAAGCACGACACCCTAAAGTTATGGATTCAAGACATGAGCTTGCGAAGCTTATAATCGATGAGATGCACCATGTCTACCACCACCCACCAATCGAACAATTGCTGAATCAGATTCGCCAGGAGTACTGGATAATCCACGGGCGGCAAGCAATACGGAACATGAAGTTTAACTGTGTAGTTACTGTCGTCGACAGACAGTCAGACCGCAAGAACAGCAAATGGGAAATCTTCCTGAATGCAGAGTCGAACCAGGAATGGTATTCAGAAATACTTGAGTTGATTTCTTCGGACCGATGTTAGTCAAAGAGAGACGGTCCGAGGTCAAAATTTACGGTTGCTTGTTCGTGTGTATGAGCACAAGAGCGTGTCATCTGGAACTGGTTGATGACTAGTCGACGGATTATTTCATCATGGCACTTAAGAGATTCATTGCGTGGCGCGGAAGGCCGCAGAGGATCTATAGTGATAACGGCATAAATTTTGTAGGAGCCAACGACGAGTTACGGAAGTGCCTCAAACAGCTTGATCAATAGAACCTGCAGAACTTTTGCGCGCCACGTAAGATAGAATGGAACTTCCAGCCTCCAAGTGCACCACACTTCGGAGGTGCGTGGGAGCCTTTGGTACGGTGTACGAAGAAGACGCAGAAGGCGGTGTTGAAAGACAGAGTCATCCCTAAAGAAGAACTGCTCTAACAGAAGCAGAGGGGATCCTCAACAGTAGACCGATTACTCATGTATCGGGCGATGCGAATGATATCGACGCTTTGACGCCAAACCATTTACTACTCCTGCGTGCTAATCCCATTTTCGAAGACGCTGTTGTTAGTGACAGAGATAAATTCTAAGAAACTTTGGTGACAAGCACAAGTGAATTTCTTTTGGAGGCGCTTCATCAGAGAATATATCCCAAGTTCGACAGAAAGAAGCAAATAGAGGGATAAAAGACGGAACTTGAGAGAGAGGGACATAGTGCTGGTTGCTGAATCAGCCCAACCACGAGGTGTGTGGCCGGTTGGAAGGATCGTGCGGAACCACCCAGGCCAGGATGGTTAGAGCGATTACCGTGCGTACTCAGTACGGAGAGTACAAGAGGCCCGTGACAATTAAAGCTTTGTCTGCTGGAGGAAGCGGAGGGCTGATATCGTCTCGAGACATTGTCGCGACTGGGGGCGGGGGTGTCTATCCCGCTTCCAGGACATTTATTTCCGGTTAGAAAAACTGACTTCCGTTACTAAGAAGGGAACCAGCTTCCAAGAATGTTTTACCGTCGCCCCGCGACGCTGCTATTCAAACTACTTTGAAGTTGATTACTTGACGAGCACGACAGCACCTGCAATAGTCGATAAGCTGAGAGCACAGTTTGCTCGTCATGGTATTGTATCGGACAACTGCCCACAGTATGTTTGTGAAGAATTCCGCAGATTTTCAAGAGAATGGGAATTCAAACACATCACGTCTTCGCCACACAGGGGAGTCAGGATGGCGCAGTGGTTAAGCGCTTCGCCTCTCACCTCTGTGGCCCAGGTTCGATTCCCGGACGGGGCGCCATATGTGAGTTGAGTTTGTTGGTACCTCGCCCTTGCTCCGAGAGTTTTTCTTCGGGTTCTCCGGTTTTCCTCCCTCCGCAAAAACCAACACGCTAAATTCCGATTCGATCTGTGGATTAGCCGGGACCTGGCTTTGATCAGCCCCCATGGTTGTCTCAGGTCTCGTTAGAAATTCAGAAACACTACCCGCAGTCGAATGGCAAAGTAGGATGAACCCTTTTGTATTTTGATAGCTATGAATCTTTGAAAGGTTTTGAGTACTTCTGTGAATAAATTTTGGTTTACAGAGAATACTCTATATATGCTCTGCACTTGTTTGAAATGGAGAAAAAGTGACCTGCTTTCCTGACCCATGACCACAAAAGAAAAAGACTGGGTCGATTCCCGAGTAGACATCATCTTAGTTTGCAATAATTTGAAAAACTACTTGGCATTTTGTCTAAAATGACCTTTACTAACAATTAACTCACAGATTGTGAATATTCTCTATAAATCGATGTTGTTGTGATAGAAAGGCGCCATGGAGAATAATGCATTAATGAGACTTTTACTTAATATGCAGTCATGGGTCAGGAAAGGTCAATTTGTCACCATTTCAAAGAGCATAGAACATAGAGTATTGGCTGTAAAGCAAAAATTTCTTCACAGAAGTACTCAAAACCTTTCAAAGGTTCATACACGGTTGCCACTTATTAGGGGAAAAAAAATTCCCTGACTTTTGACTGACCAGAAAACTATTTTCACTGATCATAAGACTGTTCCACATTCCCTCATCCACAGGCAGCCCAATCTCTAGATTTGTGCATTTATACGCTTACAAATATTGCTTGAATAGTTCATATTATTAATCCTTCCAAAACATGTATGTTAGAGAAATAAATACACAACTTCACCCTACAATGTTTCAGTTGTGGTTATTCATACCTCTGAGCTCTTCTAGGGTCCGACGTTTCCGCTGATTTGGAAAATCATGAATAACCACAACTGAAACATTGTAGGGTGAAGTTGTGTATTTATTTCTCTAACATACATGTTTTGGAAGGATTTATAATATGAACTATTAAAGCAATATTTGTTAGCGTATAAATGCACAAATCTAGAGATTGGGCTGCCTGTGCCTCATCCAAAACAAATGTCATTCTGTATTTATCAAAATCTGTAGACTCCCATCGCAGGTGCCTTGAGGCACGAGGAGCTCTTAAAACTAGCATATATATATATACATGTATGTTATAAGAACATCAATTGAAATTTCTGCAGGTAACTGTCAGCCAATAGTCCCTTGACAGAACACTCTATTGTTTAATTAGAACATCGAGACACATCTTCTGCATGTGTACAATACATAAATCTAAACAGGATTGTCACCAGGATTTGGAGGTAACTCTGGTCAGGCAATATCAGAAATGGGGGGAAAAGTAACAAATGGAAAAAATATTTGGGGAAAGGTCAGGCAAAGTCAGAAAACAAATGGGGGAAACTTTTTTGAGACTCTGAGGGTGAATGTGTTTACATATACTGTATATTGTAATCCAGTGAGTGATATCCAGTAGCTAAATTTAAATGGGACTTAATGATGTGAGAGTAAAGGTACAAATGTAGTGGGGTAGTCTGATAGGGGAGGGGGGCAGTTCCTTGGGGAATGGGGTGCACCCCCTGCCCCCTTATTTGTTTGCTTGATGGGAATGCAAGATAAATGCAGCATACATAAGACCTTGACCAATAGTTATGTTGATTTTGTTTTACTTCATCCTATTATATTTATAACTAAGTGATTATTTATCAAAAGAAATGCCACATAAATTAGTTGCGAGCTGAGACTGTGACAAAACTAATGAGAATTACAACGACCAGTGGTTTAAAATATTAGTAGGGGTTTTAAAATGTTTTTCTCTTGCTCAAAATATTCAGAAAAACAGGTTTAATGAAAATGTTGCAGGGAAAATGGATGTGTGTGACATGCTGAAATAAATGTCAAAACAAAGACTTTTTTTGAAAACGTTTGCTTTTCCTTTTCATGATCATACAAAATGTAGTTTTGGCACCTTGAAGCATCTCTTAAATAATTTAGAAAGGTTAGACTATGAAATTTTCATACAAAAAACTCAAAATTTCCCAAGCTGGAAAGTGCATAAATATTTAAAAGAAGCGAAAATCCATTTTGGCCTCGCTTTCATGCCATTTAGAACTTAGAATGTTTACTCACAACTAGTGTGAACTAATACTGGGAGAGTGCGAGTGAGTGCAATAAATTAAATGAGTGAAATCGCTCTAAAAATGGCATTAAAGTAGACTAAACTTAATAATACTTATAGTGCAAGTGTAGTTGAAATTAAAGAAAAAATGAAAAGTAATGGTCATCAAAAGTTTATAGTCTCTTTAGATGGGCAGGGCTCATTTTACGTATTTCTGAGAGCGCTAGTGTCTGAAATTGTTTTATACTAGATGCAAGGACCACTGGCTCAGTAACTTTGTTCCAAACACAAATGGCTCGAACAAAAGGAGTAGCAGTAAGTACGTTTACATGAGGTTGGAGATAAGCATAGGGCTTGCATGCTCTAGATGACTGTTTTACACATAATGGCAACTCTATGTCAACTAAACCATTCCTAACTAAACCACTTTATAGAATATAAATACTTGACATAGTAGCTGCCTCCTGTTCTCTAGAGATCGAGTCCCACCATGATGGGTTTCATGATCAACTTTTCTTTTCCTAAATTGATTCAATGTGTAGCAGTGATCTTTGATTTTGCTCTCATCAGAAATAATATTTCCAAACTGTTCTTGATCATATTTATTTGTTGGAAAATGTTGAGACATTTGGTGAGACATTGTCCGATCATTGGCATTCAAAAACCCTGGGCAAACGTGGGGACTAACTCAATTTGTTGGAACTTGTCATTTTTATCTGTTTATCCATCGGGCAAGAAGAATTTCCAAACCCGGTAATTTCTTTGTAATACAAATCTTATAATATAGCAGCTTGCATTCTTTTAGCGGCCTACAAATTAGACAGACCCTCCAATCTTAGATCCTATAAGCTTGAGCACATCCACTTGCATAATACTATTTATCATATGACCTGTACGGCCTGCGCGCGCTTTCCTTTCAAAACCATTTACAAAATTCACATGAGGAGGGCCGGACGTGTATGGCGTGAGCGGGCCGGAAAAAGCTGTCCAGCCCTGCACAATTTTTTCTTGCTGTTTTGCAGTTTGATCTACAAAAAAAATATGGTCATATGATAAAAAACCTATTGACTGAGTTAATAGGTCAGGCACGAGGTCCGTACAAAATGACCTTGAGCCAAATATTTTCGCATCCAACCCTCCCACTCAGTCAATAAGTGCCTAATCTAGTACATTATTTTATAACTGCCCAAACGCACTAGAATTAATAAATTAAGCTAAGACTACCATATAATTTTAATAGATCAATCTTGCTGGAATATACTTCATCGTAGTGTTTCGTTCCATATAGTCTGCCTGCATAATTCTGTAAAACAGTAGAGAATATGATAATGCAGGGAGACTACATGTACAGGAGTTCCATGTACATGTATATGGAACAAAACACTACCATGAAGCTATATACCAGAAAATGGGACTTAGGTAATAAAACTTAATTGTAAAAAAAAGAAAGCAATATTCTTTCCTATTCTACTTGTAAGTGTATCAATTGACATTTAGTGATTTACGACTACAGCTAACAAGAATAAGAACTCCCATTTAACTGAACTCAATGAAAACAACATAATAATATGAATTTGTATGGTTAATCTTATGTTCAAAATACAATACGTCTATCACAAAATTAAGCCATTAAACAGCGATATCATAAATGGAATCACTTACAACTCTTACGTATGCTGTTACGAATCCAAAAGGCAAAACAAAAAAATCGAACAAAACGAGAACCAAATCTAATAGTCAGTTACCTGGTTTTCCTTGGGTGATAAAAATCCCAAACACTCCTTGGTCATCACCGGCATGTGTAAAGTGTGTGATTCCGCGTGAAGAGAGATAAATCTCATTTTGTGGTACGAGAAAATAAAACAAGTTCTGCTCGAATTCCTCAAAGAAGGAATCGCCATCTTGATTTTCAAAGGTCGTTACCAGTCTCTCACGTTCGTTTGTTTTGCCTGCCTTTCAACCTCGTTCCCAGGCGGTTGTGCGTCACGAGCTGGTACGTACAGCATCGTGGGTAAATTTGTGCAACTGAATTTTTATGTAAATGTACTGAAAAGGGGCTGTGTCACGGTAATAGACTTTACATTCGTGTTCCGGGCCGGAAACAGAAATTTCCACCGATTTTGATATGAACTAACGAACCTCTCGGCCATGTGGGATGATTAAATTCAAAGCAACTATGCAAAAATAACTAATAAATAGTGTATTTAAACAGTCTCCAGGGAAAATATGGAAAATTTGCCACGAAGACCCGGGTAGATTTAAAAGAAGAAGGATCAAATTAACTACACATTATGAAATCATTTACATGTAGTTCAGGAATGCGAGTTATTAAAATTAGTAAATGTTTCTGATTGATTTCTGATTGGACAGCTTTCAGCATGCGCATGTCCATGGAATAGCCTTCCGATTGAGTTGCGGCAAGCCAGAACTCTAAGTAGATTTCGCTCTGGTTGCAGCAGTTTCTTTTCTCATCTTAGCTTAGCTTAATTTTAAATTAGCACACGGCACTCATGGAAAGCAGGTTTTTATTTGAGCTAATTTTAAATGTAATTTTATATTGTAAACTTTTTACAAAACCCTGATGAGCGTACCGTGTATAAATAAAGATTACTTACTTACTTACTTACTATTTCCCGCGACCTTCCACACAGGGAGCCCAAGCGTAGTTTCTGTGTAATCACTATAATCATATTAAAGTCTATAACCAGAAGTGTCCATCTTCTACACTTGGTCTTGACCCATCAGTTTACAGAGTAGTCTATTTATAGAAAGCTGTTCCCACCATCCCGCAGCCAATCATATTCTTCGAAATTCTAACAGCAGCACCTGATTTAGATATACGAAAAAAAATTTGCGGACATGTACAAGGCGATGCCTTGCTAGCTAATGTAGAAACCACTGATTATCAGCTATTTCTCATTTATAGATAACAAGAACTGGTGAGCATCACATGTTCAGGAAAGACCAGAAGTCCATAACCAGAACTTGTGGTTTCCTTTGTAACCTTATATTTTCCCATTTCATCTGTATAAGACTTCGTGTTTCAGTTACAGCAGAAATGTATACAGAACGAAGCTATGTTTTACTTTTTCGTTCATAATTATTTGTTTATAATATGACCAAAGAAATTTACTGAAAAAGATAATCAATGACAACACAACAACAACAACACACTTTATTTATACTCTTACAAACTTACATAAGTAGGTGAAGGCAAAGAGAAACGAATTGAACTACATCATTCAGATGTTCTCTCGGGTGCACCGAGATTGTTTATTAATTAACTAACTTGAATTTGAGCTCAAGTGAAAATTTGAAAATCCTATAAGTTTGCGCTTGGCATATAATTTAGCTTATGAAATCGAACAGCCCGGCAAATCTAAAGAAAGGCTTAATAATCGATAGGGGCTGAGAGAAAATAGCTATAACCTGTGAAATAAAGTCAATTTCTGGTACGCTGACACTAGCAAAAAGCAAAGTTTGCAGCTGTTCTGGCAGTTGTCACTTTGCTGTTTTATTAAAGACTAAACTGTTATGTATCTACAAGAATAAACTTTACAATCGAAAACTAGAAAATTGAGTGAACGCAACTATCGCAGCTGGAAATGATATTCCAGTTCAGAAAATTAGCACAAGCAAGGGTTTTCTTCAGGCAACTTGAACAAAATTTGAATCAACTGCCTCACGCCGGAACGGGTCACATCACAGGCAGCCCAAGTTTAGCCTACCGAGTAGCCGTTACCCACTGAAAAATCAGAGGGAACTTCCCTTTGATTTTTCGGTGGGTAACGGCTACTCGTAGGCTACCCAAGTTATGTATCTGCACTGTGTGACTAATACAGTTTTCGTGTTACTAGAAAAAATGAAAACAATAATAAAATATTGAACTTTAAAGAACTTGTCTTGTGTTATCAAGTGTCCTTAAGTATCATGTTTCAATCTTAGCGCTCTGGGACCTGTTTGTTAGTACGTTTTCTAGCTCGCTCTTTTTCTTATTTACTGTGTACTATATGAGTAAACAAGAAAATTAAAAGATCGAGCTAAATAAGAAAACGGCGTACTAAAACAGGTCCCAGAGCGCTAAGATTGAAATAAGACACTTGATGACACAACACAAGTACTTCAAAGTTCAATATTTTATTGTTTTCATTATTTTCTAGTACACGATATCTGATACGGGAAAACTGTATTTGTCACACAGTGCAGAATTAAAGTGCAGATACAGAACTCGGGCTGCCTGTGGTCACATGCGACCGAGTTTCCAAGGATTTCTCGTCAATGGATTAAAAACAAAACAATTAAATGAAAATTTAAAAGTAAACTTGGCTTACTTTGATGGTATTTTGTCCTTGTATAATGTCAGCTGTTGCTGGCCAGTTGTTTGAACCGGGGTTTGAACGAGATGAACTTGAATTTTCGGTGCCGTTTTCACTCATTTCAAACTTTAGTCGTCGCCAGTCAACTGGTCACTCGAAGACTTGAAAATCACTTTGAACTTTGTCAAATCACCCCAAGATCTATTAGCAGAGGTACAGATGATCAATCTATACATTTCGATTCGTTTCATTTCAATTCCAAAATCTTCAATTTTAGCCGTCAAAAGCCAAGCATTTGCCACCGTAGCTTTTCCTTGACTTCAGTAAAGCATTCGATACAGTTAATCACGAAATTCTGATCTCTAAACTTCATCACTATGGAATTAGAGGAGTTGCATTAAATTGGTTTAAATCATATTTAAGTATAATAGGAAGCAATTTACCTCAGTTGGAATCACAATGTCTGAAGAAATTTAAAGTTTATTCCCTGTGGTGTTATTGGACCTATCTCATTTCTTTTATATATGAATATCTGCCGAATAGTTCCAAAATTCTTGACTTCCATATTTCTGAGGATGATACCAACTTATTCTATGCAGATAAAAGTTTACATAATCTTGAACAGACAATTAACAAACAGCTAAAACTTGACATCACTAAAACAAATTTTGTTTTATTTAATCCTCGCCATTAAAAAGAATTCTTGCCCAGTTAAATTCTTGACTAAATACAAATTCAAAAATTGTTTGAAAAAAGATTTTATAAGTAAATATTGATCAAATATCTTTTCGATTTGCCTTTTCAATTTCAATTTAAAATATGTATTTTCATGCAGCAGATTGTATTTTATTCGTTGTCCCTTGTTATGTTTTAATATGTGTGTGCGTTTCTTGTACTATTCATTATATAAGAAATTATGTACATGCAATCTGAACTTTGTTCCGGTGGCTCAGCTTAGTTTAGCTTCCTATTTACTTTGAGCCTACCAGTACCACTTATTGAGCTTTTTCTTATTCTTCCAGTTAACCTGTAATTATTATTAATTCCAGAACGAAATAAATTTGTTGTTGTTGTAGTTTGTAGCACCGCTTGGCGACCTGTAATTGCTGCGAGCGCAGCGAGCAGCAACCTATCAGGCGAACGCCTTTGATGTTCCTCGTTATCATTTAATCGGAGCAGAGAACTGGTAACTACGTTCATTGTGCAGTCATGAGACCTCAATTATACCCACAATACAAGGGCACCCAACGAAGTTTTCGGTTAAAAAGCTGTTCGGGAGAGTAAGTTAGCCTAAAACGTTCGGATTTGACTGAAAAAAATTCCCTAGAAAATTGTTTTCTGAAATACTGGCTAGAAAATGTTTTCAATCCCTAGAAAATTATAGAAGAAAAGGGAGACTAAAACTGAGGTTTCCCCTAAAATATTCATGCGTATTCGTCTGATCAATAGAGTAAGAGCTTTCCCCTAAAATATTCGTACGTTTTCGTCTGATCAATAGCGTCAGAACGATCCGGAAAAAGACATTGGTTGGAATGAATAAAAACCCACATATTATCACAAATCATTTAGTGAAGCGGCCACCTAACGTTTTCGAGAACACATTTTCATTCTCAAAGAAATTCTGACATATAAAGCCCGAAAGAATAAACCTTTAGCTAATGGAGGTCACCTTAAAGAATTGCCTAAAGCAAAAAAGAACCCCTAAAAAATTCGTACCTCCACAAAACTTTTCTAGACTACTAACAAATTCGTAAGTCGGAAATATTTTGCCATAGTATTTTCGGTTGACGCGATTTCCACCTAGAAAATCCGAACAGCTAATAGCTTTCTAGAATACGTCAAAAGACATAGTAGGCGCCTTAAAATGGCTAGATGAGCTGCATACAACTGGTTTGAAGCGAATTTCAAAAAGTACTCGTTGCAATTGGGTGCCCTTGACAATAATCTCCGCTTCTATCGCTTTAGGTAAGTAGGATATTGCACAAAAAGTTATTGAAACATTCTATCAAAACATTAGGATGCTGTTTACTGCATTGGGTTGTGAAAGAAAACCATGCGGTTTCCTCGGTAAGTGCGGCTTGTATCCGAGCAGAATTTCCGTGTTTGACTCTTTTAGACGATATTATACGATCAGATGTTTTCACGGTGCTGTGGGAAGGCTAGAAGGATTAATAATCAAGGGCACCCAACGAGTACTTTTTGAAATTCGTTTGAAACCAGTTGTCTGCAGCTTATATCTAGCCATTTTAAGGCGCCTACTATGTCTTTTGACGTATTCTAGAAAGCTATTAGCTGTTCGGATTTTCTAGGTGGAAATCGCGTCAACCGAAAATACTATGGCAAAATATACCCGGCCTACGAATTTGGGATCAATTTACGTATCTGGGTTAGATCACGAGATCGTAGACGATAACTAATCGTGCTCGATCCATGCAGGTCGAAATCGTGCAGGTCGAAATCGTGCTCGATCTAAAATTTGCAGGTCGAAATCGTGCTCGATCTAAAATTTGCAGGTCGAAATGGTGCTCGTTGTCGAAATCGTGCTCGTTGTCAATCTCGAAATCGTGCTCGAGCTCAAAAATTTGCAGGTCGAAATCGTGCTCGATCTAAAATTTGCAGGTCGAAATCGTGCTCGATGTCAATCTCGAAATCGTGCTCGAGCTCAAAAATTTGCAGGTCGAAATCGTACTCGATTTCAAAAATTTGCAGGTCAAATCCTATGGAGGGAGGTGTGATCATCCAAGATTTTTTCCTTTCCATTTTCATACCATTTGACAAATTGACTCGCGACAAGGAATTGCGAAAATCTATAGTCCCAGAGCCCTCGAAATTGTTTTGCCATACATACGACGCGCAAATAAACTAGAAATAAGGGATGGATCATAACACGTCTCCAAGTTTATCACGAGTAATATCATTGGATTAATGGCATGTACATATATAGTCTCTGAATAAAAAGGATAACTGAGTTCTGTTTTTGTCTTTCTTTTAATCTCACTCATTTGGAATACTACAACCCAAAACAGTGAAAGGGCCCAGCCTCGGCTAATTTATTCAAGATGGCTGCCAGTACGTTAAAGAAACGAGACCGTTGACATCCAGGACAACTGCACTGAAGACAATAGAGTAAAATGCATCCATGTTGTCTGGTAACGTGGTTAGTTTTATCGAAAACATTGAATCACTTGCTATCGTATATTTTTTTAATACTTGATTGGGAGAAATAGTTTCGTATTTGCAATTTGCCGCTGATTAATGATGACTCTCGTCATTACTGGAGGAGCGCACATATCTCCGATGTAGGTGTCACGGCGTTTTCACAAGTAGATATATTTTTAGATGGTGGGATGTACCAGCGGCGGGAAAACGATGCCTCATTAGCTACTCTTGTTATACCAACAATGTTCATGGCTGCTACGCTTTTGCGATTCAGTATCCCGTATCCCGCTATCCTTAGGTGCAATCATTCATACCGTTCAAAAAAATGCCCTTCTCGCCGGCATTTTCGAATATTTAACCAACACTGCGCAGTGAGTCTGAAGTCATCGCTATCAGTGGCAAATTACAACTGAAAACGAAAAGTATACACCTGTTACATTAAAGGTTGTCCAGGACAAACGATAAGCGACATACCCCAGACCGAAATGGATGTTTTTTTTATTTGTAATAAACTTATCATCATCGTCGACCCCTTGGGACGTTCATACTCCTTATAAACCACTCGACGTCGCACTTTCAGCGGCCCTAGTTCCTAGCTGCTTTTCTGTTTTCTTGTATGATTGTAAATTGTAACACATTCTGTACGTCTCAATAAAACGTTGCTGACTTCCGTGCGGCTCCCTCCAATATATTGTCTCATTGTCATTATTAATGTAAATAGAAATGTTTTCTATTCGCCTGAGCGAAGAGAAAGAGAATAGAATTATGGTTGTTGCTATTAGTCTGGTGAATTCGTTTGTTTTTTAGTCAAACGCTTTAATAAAAATATTAATAACAATTTCCATTCCGCATACCTGCCGCAAGTTATAATGACAACCTTTGTCGCTTGTCGCTCGTACGTGACAACCTTTTTTGAAATATGTATACTCAGGAGCCATTACCAGGAGCCATTACCAGGAGCGTACCTATGTGATGGGTAGCGTACCTATGTGATGGGTAGCGTACCTATGTGATGGGTAGCGCCCATAGCACAGTAGACGATGTGGCTATTTATAGTATATATCACCAGGAGCTCATTACCAGGAGCGTACCTATGTGATGGGTAGCGCCCACAGCACAGTAGACGATGTGGCTATTTATAGTCGCGAAGTTCTGGTATGCGATTACGTTGTCTTTTGCTCTCTTGCGCTTTAGTATTTTTAGCAGTTTGAACCGTGTCAATTACAATTCTTCAGTGCATCCTGATTGGTTAAAAGTGACGGTCTTTGTTTCTTCTCGCGGGAAACAAGGCTAAAAAGAGCTACATCATCTGTTCTGCTGTTGGACAGACCTAATCTGGGGGATGCACGCTCCTGGTATTGGGCTCCTGGTATACTCTATTTCATAAAGTTGAGATGAAATTAATTATTATCAGTGCTTGTTTGTCGGTAATGCATGAATCATCACATTACACAAACGCAGGAAACTTTGTAATAATCGGTAAGCGTACCCATCAGCCCGGTGTACACGATAAGCATTCTGGGCACGTCACTCCTAACTTTTTCATCGAAAGGGTCTAAGAACCCTAGAGTGATCATTCACACAACAAAAATAAGGGGTGCCATCAGTTGAAACACTGAGGTAAATAATTGTTTTAGTATATACCACACAAGTGAATAACCAGCGCCAAAAACGTATTTTATTTTCTGACAAATGGACAAAAATAGCTGCTTCGTTCAGTGGTGATTAGTTAACAATGAATTATTGACCTCAGGTGACTAGTGGTGGCTATTTACTGAAATCTACCACTGGAATAATAATATCCAACGTATCCTCGCTCTAGAATTACTAATAATCAGTAATTGGCTTTTGCTCTTCTATTATCAATAATCGCTCATTCTAGAACGCAAATTAAACATTAATTAATTCCGAAACGAATCCTAACTCGAACCACAAAACGAACCCTAACCATCGGACGAGTTCACGGGTGAACGACGGGTTCTCACTCACCTAGAGCTAGGGTTCACAGGTAAACAAGATCAGAAGGTAAGCGAGAGTAAAGTAATTTTTGAGCGCCCCTACTCGGGCTCGAACTCGTAACCGTTTGCGTGTAGTCCTTGGTAGTGCAGACGTCATGACCACTACACCAAGCGCGTCTTCCGCCGTTTGAAATAGAACAAATGTTTAACAATTATTCACTGAAGTGGAGGTAAATATCTACCACTCTTGACCGACACTGAGGTGAATAGTTGTTTTAGTATATACCACACTGCAGGAAAATAGCCAGCACCAATTAGTTATTTTATTTTCTGCCAAATGGACAAAAAACTCGCGCGAGTTGATCGCTGCTTCGCTCGGAGCTGAATATTTAAAAAATAGAATCCCATTGCATCTAGTGATTTACGAAAATAAATAAAGAATATACTCAGTCTGAAAGTTGCTGAAATTCCCGCCACGCGCCAGGAACCCATTGCGCGGTAAACTAACGAGCGAATAGGAATCAAGCTAAAATTAGACTGAAACTCACACGATGTTCAACTAAAAGTGCAGTCGTTGCTCACAAAATTTGGTTTTCCGACATAAAAACTTTTATGCACGAAAACACCTGTATTTTATTTAGGTACACTTAATTTCGATCTAATCTTTACCAAGAAAGCGAAAGTGCATTAACTGGAGACAAAATTGTGAATGTTTGTGAAACCAGTTGTCGATAAGTGAAAATCTAAACTGAACCTGACAAACCGAAGAGCTGCTGCACAAGTATACGCATAAACTTGTAAGAATTAAGCCAGTGTTCCTTACTTTCTAAGCAAATTCAGTACCAAATGTTAATGCTCAATTTCTGTCTCACAATAAATAACTGAAAGACTATTGACAAATAAATGAAATCATTGTTTTATTGACAATCTCTGACTCAAGCAATTCACAGGAAACACCGACGGTGAAAACCACCTTCAACCGGTCAGGGATTAGAACAATCATTTCTACCGGCTCGATCGTTCTTGGTTTCCGTAATATACTTATAATAAACGTAATTACGGAGCCCTGTTGGTGCCATCCACGCGCGCGTATACATCATATTAACGATGTATACATTTACTTGCATCGCGACTTTTTCCCCTTTGGCGCGACTTTTTTCTGTTTTTTGACGCGACTTTTTTGCTAATTTCATTGGCGCGACGGTTTTCTCTGGCGCGACTTTTTTTCTCCGGCGTGACTTTTTTTTCTTGCGCGAGTTTCTTTTTAACCCCTTGTAGGAGTAACCGCAGTTCTATGTCATCAGTGGCTCAAGTAAATCAACATGGCGGCGAACGACCTTCGCGACGATTTCATTGAGGAATACTTTCATATGGGCTTTAGTTACAAGGAAATCATTGATTGCCTTTTTTTAAACCATGAGATAAGGCTAAGTCTACGACAGCTTAAAAGAGTCTTAGCGAAACAAAATCTTGGACGGCGACGTTTTAGCAGCTTCGATGAGATAGTAGACGCTATAGTCCTTATAGAAGAAGAGCTAAAAGGAAGTGGAAGCATTGTCGGCTACAGAACTATGTGGCAGAAATTAGTGGTTGACCATAAATTGTCTGTTACCAAGGAATTGGTTCGGAAAGCGTTAAGAATAATGGACCCTGAAGGGGTAGACAGGCGCTTAAGGCATAGACTCCAAAGGCGACAATATCATGCAAAGGGCCCAAACTTCATTTGGCACATAGACGGATATGACAAACTGAAGCCTTATGGGTTTTGCATACACGGTTGTATAGACGGATATTCAAGACAACTCATGTGGCTTGAGGTTGGGCGTACGAATAATCATCCTGGTGTCGTTGCAAGCTATTTTCTTGACTGTGTGCAAAATGTTGGGGGCACCGCCTGTGTAATTCGTGGAGATATGGGAACAGAAAATGTTAGAATTGCTGCTATTCAACGTTATCTACGACATGAAGCAGGGGATAGTTGGTCAGGGGAGAAGAGCTTTCTTTACGGAAGATCAGTTGCTAATCAAAGGATAGAGGCATGGTGGGGGAAACTGCGAAGAGGTGCTTCTGATTTGTGGATGACACATTTCAAGGATTTGAGGGACAGGGGACTATATACTGTGATGTCAATGTTGTGTATGTGGAATGTCTGCTGTTTTGTTACATGGCAGTTATCCACGAGGAACTCCAAAGAGTAGCACGACTGTGGAACCTGCATCGGATTCGACCCTCAACAAGGAACAACAGTTCTCCCCATGGTCGGCCCTGTTTCTTGTATCATTATCCTGAAATGACAGGGGCTGTAGATTGCAAGCATAATGTTGACATTGACGGGTTAGATGTTGCTAGAGACCTGTGTTGTGATGACCTTCCCATGTGTTCATCACCTGAATTTATTGCACTAGCTGAACTAATCATGACAGAAGGTCTAAGAATGCCAGAAAATGGTAATGATGCGCGGAATCTTTGACTCTCATCAACGAGATAGAGAAAATAATGTAGCTTCGCACATCCACAGAGTGAACATGGTCTACCATAAGACAATGTGTTGAATATTCCAAACTGATAAATTTGTGAAACCAAGAGGTGAGCCCTGTGGGTCTCCCAGTCCCATGAAATGTAATAACCTACTTGAAAATGTCAAATAAACACCTTGGGCTTTAATTTTATTTTTAATGTTGTTTTGGGGGGTGTGTGGGAGGGGGGTGGGGTATGTAATATTATTTACAGCAGTCTCGCTGTATTTGAGTGATTCCATTAACCGTGAAACAAAATGTACTTATTGAAGAGTAATAGTCAAGAAAATACAAAAGAAAACAAAGAAATTAGAGGGTAATAAAGTGTAATACGTGAAAGTGTATTTAACGGGTTAAAGTGTCTATGAAATGAAAAATTCGACCGTTTAGAACTTAGTTCATTTGAAACTCCTTTTGAAAGGATGAAGAATGGCGTTGTTTGTTTTTCAACATCTTATTTCATCCAGAGATATTCAGGTTTTCAAAATATGCAAATTAGCTGGTCTATGACGTCATGCGTTGGACACAGCCTAGAGACTAATCATAAAACAAAGAATATCTCTGTAAATATTTGGTAAAATCAATTGGAACTTTGCACATGTATAGTAATATGAAAAATACACACTATAAACCAAATAGTGTTGTTGTCATGGAAACACTTTTGGCCCCAGACGCCATTAATCTTGAAGACAATATTGCAATTTACGTCTTTGTTTCACGAAATATATTGCTTTGAGCTACTCACAAGCAATTCCAACATTGTTTCAACTTTTCCGATACACAAATAAGGACAACAACTTGTTTGGCAAAGGAGTAATTGAGGAATTTTCTTTTGTTCAAGGAAGGAGCCTGGGGATAAGATTGTTTCTATGGCAACGGTATTATTGGATTTTAATGTGTGTTTTGTTATTACTATAGATGTGCAAAATTTCAATTGAGTTTACCAAATATTTACAGAGATATTCTGGTTTATGATTTGTCTGGCTGTGTCCAACGCATGACGTCATAGACCAGCTAATTTGCATATTTTGAAAACCTGAATATCTCTGGAATGAAAACAAAAACGTCATTCTCCCTCCTTTCAAAAGGAGTTTCAAATGAACTAAGTTCTTAAAGGGTCGAATTTTTCATTTCATAGACACTTTAATTAATCTATCAGTCCATCGCTAACTCGCTTCTCCGGTCCTGTGTATTCACTCATCAGCCGCGCCTCTAACGTGTCACTGTGCTCCTCCCCCCCACCCCCTACCTGGCGGTGCTCTTCATTTTTATTTTCCCACCCTCCCTCCCTTATGCGTGTTGTTTCTCGCCATAAAGAGCTCCGCCAGGTCTCCTCCATTCCTTAATAGAGCACAATGAGACCGGTGTTAATAGAATGCTATTCCATAGCCAAAGCATTAACAAAAAACATCAACTTTATTGACATTCTTATCTATAAAGATTCATACTTGTTGTCTTGTTGTCAAAACAAGAACACTGACTTGATAAGGAGAAAATCGAATAAACTTGCCACACTGACAGTCACTATTCATTCTAGAAAACAATCCATTATTAACCAGAAGATATGTGTAATCATAACAAATCACTGACAAGTGTAATCTAAACAAACATCAACACCTAACTGGCTAAATCGTTATTCAATGCAACTAAGTAAAAAAATCTCAGTTACAAAAATTGACTGATGTCAATGAACATGAAAGTTGGTCTATCATCAATATAAATGTCAATGAATGTGTTCACATTTATCATAAACACTAACTTCTTACAAAAACGCCAACTGGATAGCCTTTTGCGGGCCATCATTGATCAATATTTATTTACTCTACAGATGTCATAACATCATAGTCTAAGAGATGATTACGTCACTGTCAAAACTGCGACAACCAGTTAAATGGCAGCAGATAGGATTATTTCATGCAGATGTGTACTGGTTATGCCGGGCCTGAACCCATCTGAAAGTAGGAACAAGAGAAACTACAAGAGAAGCTACAGCCCAGCGACTTCCAAGTCCAATTGTTCCAAATGGCTCAGACACTGTATTGCGCACTGTTCTTCAAGCAGTGCCAAAACCTCGTGCATTGAGAATTCCAAAGGTCATATCAGCTTTGAAGCTTTCATAAGCATCATGTATTACTGGAAGGCGAAGGATGCTTGAACACGTATTTGCTGTCGGAAACCTTGGCGACCCCAAAGTTTCTGGTTCGTGCAAAAACTCGATAGTGAGAGATATCTCACGTTGTGGTAATACTCTACAGCCAGTAGTGAAGAACAAAATATCACTCAAGGTGATGTCAGAATCTTCCGCATCTTCTATGTCCTGCAGATAGTCGCTCCATCTGGACAAAACAAGACTCTCGGTTAATGCCTTTGAAGAACCAACGGGGCTTGTCTTAACTCTGAATACTTTCTCCGTTCTTTCTGCTGTCCACTTCTCAGGTAGATCACAAAACAATGGCCTGAAACTATCAAGATATTTCTTGACTGCTTCTAACACTCCAAGGGCTGAGAGGCCATCTCGGAAGCTTTCAAATGCTGGTTTACATCGCCCAAGAATAAACCATTGCGTAGTTGAGGCGATTACTTTCTTGACATCATCCAGTGTTTGTATTGGCATTGCCAAAGTCCCAGCCAGGTCCAGTACAGTGGGTAAGTTGCCTTCCATTGAGCATCTCTTTGCTTTCTCTACAGTGTCCGAGTCATGCAGAGCTTCAAGAGAAGACTTCAGCTCATGATCATAGACATCTTGCAATGGGACTGTCAAAGGTTGGTCACTGATAAGAGCTTCAAACATGATAGGCGAAAGAAAATGTGGTGCAGGTCCTCCGTGCACTAGTGACATTGCAATCGTCAGTCCTGCAACGAAGTAGTCATTATCTTCTAAACACTTCACATTGTATGATAACAACCTGCTGTTCTCTGGACCACACATAAGTTGAGAGTCATGGACGTATTGTAGTATCAACGTAAAGAATTCTCTCATGGGGCCACCCCAGTCAAAGGCGCCTTCACTGGTTCCAGTATCATCTGTAAACTTAACGGACATCTTGTTAGCCGGCGAGAATGCTTTACGGGACACTGCTCTCTTTGTTCCTTCCCACATATAATTGCGGGCAATGTTGAATTTTGTCAGGCAAACAGCGTTTATCACAGCTGCTAGTTCGTTTAGTACCTCACGTACTGGTTTATCTGGAGAACAAGTAACAGCTGGAACATGATCATTGTGAGTTTCATTGGTGGTAATCTCATCTTCACTGTCAGACCAATTCGCACTGCTTGTTCCAGGCATCCCTTCAAGAATGGAAGCGTAGTAGTTGTCTAACTGCATTGGAGTCATGGACCTAGTAAATAAAAGTAAAGTACGAATACCATCAAAACCGTTATGAAGTCAATGGCAAAAGTTACAAGTACTTCCATACAATGGACTATACGGAGTGTATGTGCCGATGAATAAGGTATGTTTTTCTGTCTTAAAAAGGGTATATATATTTACAGCCGAGTGCTGTATGGTGGAAAAATCAGAATGTGGAAACCAAACATTCGGCCAGCGAAGATCTCTATCGGTACTAATCTGTGCCAATCCATTATCAAAAGTGATTATCAGATTCAGCTCGGATGTAATACCATATACCACGAGAGTTAGTGCTTGATGTACTAAAGGACTTTTATACAATTTAGCGCTATATGTATTTCTCTCGCATGCCTGTAATAACATAATTATGGTAATTACAACCACCCAGATGACTGAGAATTGCCGATTCGTTACTCTTAAACAGGGTTATATTTGTTTACTATTTGTCTTAAATAAACAGGGTGTGTTTTTCCAGAATTTTTGCATTATTAAGGGCAGGGTTTGGAAGCTTCAGCAGCACACCCCTACCCTAATATATTACAAGTAAACCCCCCCCCCCCCCTCCCCCCGGGCAACTCCTGTCATAGCCTCATACAACATATAAGGGTAACCTTGGGTTACGTACACTTCAGTATCTCTTTCTGTTCCCTCTTTGTTTGGCTCACAGTCTGGCAGTGTTGTGTTACTGCTATTACTTGCAACTCCAAATCCCTGGAATTGAATTTCATCATCTGACTCAGACAATGATGGTGTATATGTAAAATGTACAGTTATTTTACAGATATATGTCAAACAACTGTACATGTAGAGTGATGATAAAAAACAGTACAGTACTAATAATTGATTAAATGGTTCTGTGAGTCATTAGTTAAAATGCATACTATAACTACATTGTACATCCATCACTGCCATCACTCACAGAAATAACCAGAATATGCACATAATTATGCAACATATTTTTGTTTAATCTATATATTGTTATATCTTTGAAGAACTCTAGTTGTCTTTTGTATTTATTCTTATTGGCTTGATCTAGCCATGGATCTACAAATGTACTACACATACATGTACAATGTGTTCTCCAATCGGTAAAGTGCAGTTGACTGACTAAAAATAAAAAAATACAGTTGAAATGCAAACTTGAAAAACTCATGAACTCAAATACAAATGCAATACATAATATATATAGTGGAACCCTATTATTACAAACCCATGCAGTTATAACAATTATTATTCTAAAACTCGTTAATATTCAATTAGTGCAATATGTATAATATAATTGTTCCAGTTCAACAAATACATGTACATGTAAGAGTTTTGTGCTAGTACATGTAGTGCTCCAGTTCGATAACCAAGAGTTCTGTACGTATTCCAGTTCAGTAGATACTCATCAGCTCTGTACTCCCCTGAAATATTCAAACCAAGCCCCAACTTTTAACCTTCAAATGTAAAAATAAAATACAAATAATTAATAATTTGATTTATACTATAAGGACTTTTATCTAGCTATATTATCTTTTTACCTTTCAGTATAAGTAACCAGTAGTTACGACTCCCAGATTTTAGTGGCTGGGTATTCTAAAGTTTCATTTTTGTGTTAGTGAGGGTAATCGCACCCAGATATCAAACAGGAGTCTAATGTGCTGCTTAAGGAGTGCCAGGCAGTGGAATTTTTTTTGTGTGTGTGTTAAGTGTGGGTATTCGCACTCAAACAAGAGTCTAATGTGCAGCCTTAGGGGTGGTGGACAAGGGAATGGGCTGATGGGATTTTTCAGGGATTAGATTGAAAGAAGCTGGAACAGGTGTTGGCAAAAGCTGAAATAGGGGAATCTGGCCATGGAGTGGTAGAAACGAATCGAAAATGGAAATATGGTGAAAGAAAACCCCAGTGAAAATTTGCAAGGATCAACAGACAAAGCAGGACTTGATATTCCAAGATGGGATCTAATAAGCAAAATTGTAAAAGTATTGAAAGAATGATACCAGGCTGATTGGTATGGTATTGGGAATAATGATGTAGAACCAATATCTTGGCTGGCATGGCCAATCCTAGCCTGCTCCACTAGACGTTTTTTTCACTCTCGTAAAATTCAAAGAAAAAGAAACGTCTGTTTATCCGAGCTTATATGTAATTAGTTTGCAATATACAAGCACGACATCAGCATATTTCTTTTATTTTTCTGGCCAATGAGAGCTATTGTTAGAATTTTTTAATTGGCGTACCATGCAACAGTTGCAAACTTTCACCTGGTTGGTGTCATTATGCAAATTTAAATTCATTGAGCTTTGGGAGGCTAAACATATGAAACATGAAATGTACAAATTGGTCTTGTCGAGCATGGGAACAGTCCCCAGTGATTGGTCAGTGGCAAATATGTCATTGTCAGAACCTTTTAAATGTAACATTACCTCTACACGACGTGACTTTCCAGGATATAGAAGGTAAAATCTGATTGGTTCATAACACAATGAGGCTTAAATAATAAGCGCTCTGGTAAGCAGACGTTTCTTTTTCTTCGAATTTATGATAATTGTAAAAATGTCTGGTGTAATGGGCTAGGCCATTCCCAATTAGGGTTAACAAATATTGTGAAACTGTCAAAACTCCCTATACATGTATAAAGTGGAGAGGCTTGAAAAATGATTTAAGTATTTAGTGTGACTATTAAATCCTAATGCATGAAATACATTGTGTAGCTCTAATGTAAGTCAAGGGATGGACTAGCAAATATAACGTACAAAAATACTTCAACCAAAAACAAGAGCAATGAACTACATGTATGGGTTAATAGTGTTTTTGTTGAAGTGTGATCCTGGAAGTTACAAGTCACATTTGGATATACATGTATAAGTATTATTTATATTTAGCTGACTATCAGTCAAACAGTCTGACAGTCTCATAAATTCTGATTGGTCGGCTAAAGGCAATTTTCCAAAGAGTCAACTTCAAACATCCAGAGTCGCACTTCAACAAAAACTAATAATAATATTATTGTTGGATTCTGTAGTATGCCTTGGCTAATTAAGAAGTACCAGTGTATAATATTTATGCACTTATCAATGTTAAGCCTGAGGGGGGGGGGCAAAAAAATGAAATTCCCCACCCTCGGGACAACACGTTTGGTCAAAAATATCAAATCTCTGCCCTGTCTTCCTTAGGCTTAGTTGCAGAAAAACCCCTCCACTCAAAATATCGCTTGAAAACTGCGCTAAATTCTCCACTTTAGTTCAGGTGTATTGATTCATTCTATGACTGATTTTGGGTCGAACATGGTTTTTTTTTTATTTAGGTTTGTATTAAAAAGTTGAGAAATTAATTATTAATGAACCACTGGAGGGGGTATTCTGCAATTCAGTCCTGTCCTTGTTTCCTATAAATAACTCCACCCTGGGCAGGTAACGTACATGTATGTCAAAGGGTAGCCCTGCCTGTCAAATCCCCACCCCTCCTCCTTCGGGCTTAACATTGATTGGTACATTAGCAAATGAAATATAACATGATTTCAAATGATATGTATATGTTGTAGGTCAAATTGACCCTGAGTCAATTTAACCTAGGTCAAATTGACCCTTCAGGTCAAATTGACCCCAAGTCAATTTAACCTAGGTCAAATTGACCCGAGTCAATTCAACCTAGGTCAAATTGATTCAACCTGGTGTTTGTGTTTAAGGTAATGTTTTCTTCAGGTAATTTTATAGATTCTAAAAAGGGAACTTACTGGTACATTGAACGTTCATTGATATTAAGGTTTTTCAAAGTAAGGGTTTGGGTCAGTTCACAAGGAACATTTAAGAAGTATTATATTTCTGTGTTGTTTAGTGATTAATAGCCCTAAAGACCCCTACATTAGTGAGCACACGTTGTTGACGGTTAGGGTGTTTTTAAATGTAGGGTTAGGATTTGTATTAGTTCTCAGCATCACAGAAGAAGGATTACAGTCTGTATTATTTAGCAACTAATAGTTCTAAACACCCTAAATAAATTAGTGACTATATAGCTCTAAACACCGAAAATTAGTGAGCACCCATTGTGGACGGTTAGGGTGTTTTTAAATGTAGGGTTAGGTTTTGCATTAGTTCTCAGGACAATTGAAGAAGGATTACATTCTGTTATTTAGTGATTAGCTCTAAACACCCAAAATTAGTGAGCAAGCATTGTGGACGGTTAGGGTGTTTTTAAATGTAGGGTTAGGTTTTGCATAGGGTTTGGATTAGTTCACAGGTCAATTAAATTGATTTATAATAGTGTTAGGAATGAGTTTGCTTGGAGTGGGCTGTTAACTGGCTTTAATAAATCTGCTTGTTATTACTGGCCCTGTGCATGGAAACGGCAAAGTGAAATATAACTATTGATAACGTTTTGAGTTATTTATGTGCAAGTTCTCAATTTCTGTGTCTTTTCACACCTCTGTGGGTGATTCTTTGATGAGAGACCAAGACAATATAATACATCATTTCTTTGAGCTACTTTTCAATTGTGTTTTATTCCATTTGAAAAGCTGAGTCTAACGAGTACGAGCCGGTAAAACTCCAAGATCCTCTGCACTCATTACTTTACTGAGATACTGTTTAGCTCTTGAATCGTAGAAATCCTCTTCTAGATACAATGTTAGAGGTGATTCGCTTTCTTTTCCCTTTCTTCTCCCTTTACTTTATCTGTCAGTGATGTCAGTATTCTGCAAAAGTCGTGCAAAAGTCGGTTCGGTTACGTCGACACAGTTTGTTTTGAAGTACGAGAGGAGCCGTAATGAAGTACACCTGACGATCTATAAACAAACTTTACAATTTGGACTGGGTTTAATATCGTCCATGTTTTTCGAAAGATGTTTCCAAGTCCGATTTTGTTAGCAGTATGCATGCGTTCATAACGAGAGGGACTGGGTTCCACGATGACTCACATGGAGAATAAATGATGTGCTCAAATCAACAAGCGCTTTCGTGGCGCAGTGCGATAATCCACTGGATTAATATCTACCAGGCGTTCCTCGTGATTCAGTCAAGTTAAGCCCGATCGGGTGAGGTAAGTAAATGGATGGGTGACCTGAATGTAAATGGCATGACATCAGGGGGGTTAAGAAAAGGATAGAAGTAGGGGGTGGTAGTAGGAAAAGAAGGGGGGAGGTAAGGGTGTAGGAAGAGAGGGGATGGGAGGGTTGTCCAAAAAATGTTTTAGGGGAGGGGTGGGTAAATTTTTAGAATCATTGATCAAACCGGAGTCAATTTGACCTAGGTTAAATTGACTCGGGGTCAATTTGACCTGAAGGGTCAATTTGACCTGCAACATATATTTCTGTGCACAAATTAATAATAACTATATTCATTATTAGAACCATGCATTGGCAAGTTTTTATTTCAGTGTCTGTAATTAGGGTGGATCTGTGGCTCTACAGTCTCGCATTCATGTAAAAACGTTTTTGTGGCTAGTCGATCTGAATATGGCCTAGCTTGCCTTCTTCAATTAAATATAAACCTGTTTAAAAGAACGTTTACAATGTTGGATGTGTGTTCATATAACCTCTTACTCGAGATCCATGTAAGAACCATTCACAAGTGAAAATAAAGAGCCCAACTAACCGTACCTGCACTCTGCAGAGCTGCACCATAAATGTTGATGTCACATTTCATTTTTCTGCGGCAATACTCCAATAGTATTAGTCGTGAAGTTGGAGATGAGAGAGCTTGAAGTATACAATTTGAATGTCTCATATATTTTCTTTAAAAGTGCCATTGGAAGTTTAGATGTTGAAATTATGTCAAGGAAAACTCGTGTCCACATGTACAACGGATTCTGTACAACACATAATTTCAGCCAGCCACTCTCCGACTCATTGGTACTGGAATCGGTCCAATACTCTGCCATATTATCTTAAATACATCACTAAAATGTTAAATTCTTTAGTGATCGGTTTCCAAGCCTTGATTACCTTCATTTTCAATTCCATTTGGAATCCATATCCAACATTGTTTCACTCCAACCGAATTCGTTTTCAAAATGGCTGCCAAAAAGGCTTCATTGCATTATGGGATGTATTGGTGCACTATGGGATTGATTTGCAAAGTTCGCATTGCATTGTGTGTATTTTGCGCCATTTTACTTTACCAACGGTTTTCGGTACGAAGTACGTGCGTGTGATCTCTAATATGGCTTCAAGAAAAGGCAAGCCTGTGAAGCAAGCCTTAGAAGACAAAGGAGGTAAGATGGGATCATTCAATTTATGTGATTTGGTTGTGATTTGTATAAACGGTAGAGTGTATTTTTTATAGTTAAAACTATAAAGGCTTCAACACCGGGTCGGGTAAATTTTTTTTTTGGGCCCCAGTTCAGATCAATGAACAACTTTACCATGAGGCCTTGCGCGCCCAATCCAAGATGGCGGACAAAGATGGCGGTCTTGCGGAAAGGAAATTGTTCTCTGGGTGGTGCTAGTAAAATTTTGACAACTGCGTTGACGTAATTCAAGAAACCACGTGATATTGCCATAATAAAGGGAGGAGTGAGTCAGTAAGAAATAATACGCAGTGGGTGGCTGGCGGCAACTTATAGTTCATGTTTCATTTTCGCGGAAGATTACAAATTTGGCACCGGCTTTTGCGCGGATCGTGGGATTTTCAGTATTCTTTAATACTATTAAACCTGGATTTTTCTAACCGCTGGAGCCGAATAAGGGTTTGAAAAATCTCGACAACTCTTGTTTCCTGAACAGTGATCATGAAAGTAAGTGCAATTCAGTACTTGCTCGTAAGCGTTTATACCTTTGAGACATTTTTGCGTATTTTCCGGACATATATTCGAAAAGTTGCAAGTTGAAAGGTGAGAATTTTAAGTTTCCTTATTAAAAATTATAAGACCTTGTGAACTTTAACTACTTATGATTCTTTTCCCGATACAAAAACATTAGGCTTTGTTTTTATATTTTTTTTGGTTGTGCGAAGCGATTATATATATCCCGGTATATACAGAGATGACAAGGGGATCTTCTCAAATATGAAAGGTAATAAATACCCCTAAGTGCTAATGTAAAATAAACAAATTTCCTTATGCAAGGCACAACGATCAATGCATTACTCTTTCGTGTTTGCCTTTCACGACTTTATGATTTACGCGAACTTGGCGAGACGTTTTCGCGCGCTAAAAAATATTTTCGGGACCGCAAGTAGCCCAATTTATAAAGGGAAGACACACTTCAGGGGCAGATTCCGACTTCGGAAGAATGGTAGAATCCCCAAAAGGAACAAAGTATCTTTTATAAAAAAATTGTCGTGATACTCATAATAAAATATATTATATATTATAATAAAAAGTCCTTTGTTTAGCACTCGCAGAACCCCCCCCCCAACCCCCAATTGTGTTTCGCCCATCCGTATTTACTTTGACAATACATTGTGCAGAGTTATAAAACAACATTCATATATATGTATGTATTTGTTACATTTGTACCAGGTCAGAGAAAGGTAGTAATTTATAATTTAAATTTCTTCAGGGAAATTATGGGTTGTCCAACAATCTTTTTTTTTTTTGGTGGTCATTTTCAATCAAAATATTGGAGGTGGGGTACTTGTGAATTTTACAGAATTATGAATATATTTTGTGTATGGTTTTGGTATTCTTTATGAGGGTGGGGGAGGGAAGGTAGGGTTATGCAGGTTATATGTTTATAAAGACTACCCCTTCCTAGGTTATACTGATTTGTTTCATTTCCACCCCTTTCCTTAGAGTTGAAGTCTAGTATTTCTTTACAGTAACAATATTTGCAATAAATACAACAAAATGTACTTCTTTATTATCCAATACATGCAGGCTTGAACCCATTATTTGTGCCTGGCCAACAATGAAGAGAATGTACATGATTTCATGCCTTCCTTTATAAATATTAGCTATCCCATGGAGCTTTTGAACTTTTCAGTTGTGATATTGGAAGTAAATTAAAGGCTGCATTTATTATGACTATACCATAGGGGGGCAGGTTATTTATTCAGATTACGTCATATTTTTATGACTTCCCCCAGAATAAACTGCTTATTTAAATAATTTTAGCAACCCCCCTCCATCCTTTCAAAAATTTAATACACCGCCGCCCCTCCCCCCGGCAATTTCCATATGCAAACTAGCATTATTAATTTAACAAGCATAATTTTACAGAACTGTCATTTCGGGCCGCGAAACTCGGTTTAATACTACAACATGTAGAAAAGCTAAGAATAAACCATAAAATTAACTGTTATTAACTACCACTACTTTGGTGTCTGTAAAACGTATTTGTTGCTGCATGGTATTCCAAAACTACACAAGAATATATTGTCTTTTAATTGATATAAAACATTATCATTAATTCCTTACATCAGGCATTCCCAGCTGCATGCAACCTTAAGAAAAAGTGTTCTTTGGGGGGGGGGACCAGGAAGGTTTCTAGATTTTAGATTATTGGAAGAGCATTCTCCTGCATTTCTTAAGCTAGCTCTATTTAGTGCATTAATTAGCCATTCTGGGCACCTACCATTTTAAGTGTATATACGTAGGTCTTTGTTTGACAAACATTAAAAAAATTAACATTAATCCACCCAACCTTTCATAAATAAATTTTAAGATTCCCCCTTCTAAAACCTGTTAAAAAAAATTGGTATCCCCTTAAAAATCACCTGCCCCCCTCCCCCTGTCAGGTATACATATTATGAATACAGCCTAAAGGAATAAAAAGAACCCTGTAATTCTTGGGTTGCAATTTTGTCACAATTGTTTTATCAGAAAACCTAACACAGTATTTTTCAAGTGTTTAGAAGCAGTATGAATTAAGGCTATACGAATTATTTGTAATTGTTGCCATTTACATAAAATTATATATATACTAGCACACTAATTGTTATATAAAAGCTAGCTCAGAATTATGCTTGTACATTTTTATTCGCTTATGAAACACTTTCACATTTACAATATTTTTTGGCTGTGTTTAAAGTTTTTTTCTACAATAAACAGCTAGTGCACAACCTTCTGATTAATTAGTCAATTAAGCTTTAATAAATAATAGTGTTATCAGAGTATATATTCTATAAATAATAATGCACATGCATGCATGTCAAGACTTCAGGTATACCTGATTTAGTTAATGATATTAAGGGAGCAAATACATACTATATATAATTATATATATATAATTAACTAAGGGAAACAAATTAAACTGCTAAATGAATGTAAAATACCACAGGCAGTAATAGGAAATAAAACAACAATTTGATTAATTACCAATGAATTGATCATTATTATTTAACACAACTTTTAAATTTAAAATGCATGTAAGTGTGTGCTCAGTATATTATAATATTATATATAAATGGGCAACATACATGCATGACTGGCCTTCTATTAACACTTGAAAAATACTGTGTTTTAATAGTTAATGTTTTTTGACAATTACAATTTTACAGTATTACAGCTAGGGTTTTTTATTTCTTTAATTAATCCACCTAATTTACATGTACTTCAAATTCCAATATCACAACTAGAAAAGTTCAAAAGTTCCAAGGGGTAGCTTATTTATGAAGGAAGTCATGAGGTCATGACTACATCCTCTTGTTGGCTGGCACAAAATAATGGGTTCAAGCCTGTGTTGGTTAATAATTAAAGTAAGTACATTTTATTATATTTATTGTAATGATATTGTTACTCGATCAGTAAAGAAATATGAGACTTCAACTAAGGAAAGGGGTTGAACTGAAACAAATCAGCATACCTAAGGAAGGGGTAGGGTAGGATTATGATTAAGTGCAATTGTTAAAGTCACCCAAAATTACAATCAAAATATCCTTACTCTTTCTCTACCAGGTACAAATGTAACAATGTATACATAGTACATATATATGAATATGTTTTTTTTATATAACTCTGCATAAAGTATTGGAAAAGTAAAAAAAATTCTAAGAACTAGGGGGGTGCTATACTTTTTAAAATTATATTAATATATTTAATATACAAATTAAAAATAAAATTTTCTTATGAAATTACGACAAAGTGTTTATAAAATATACTGTGTTCCTTACGTAGGGAAATTCGTTTTTTTAACATTCACTTTGTTTTAGCACTTAATTGGGTATTTATTACCTTTCATATTTGAGAAGATCCTATTGATCCCTCTGAAGAGAATAATTGCTTTGCACAATCGGGTAAAGAATAATAAGTAATTAAAGATTACAAGGTCTTATAATTTTTAATGACCACCAAAAAAAAAGATTGTTGGATAACCCATAATTTCCCTGAAGAAATTTAAATTATAAATTAGTACCTTTCTCTGACCTGCGGTACAAATGTAACAAATACATACATATATATGAATGTTGTTTCATAACTCTGCACAATGTATTGGCAAAGTAAATACGGATGGGCGAAACACAATTGGGGGTTGGGGGGTTCTGCGAGTGCTAAACAAAGGACTTTTTATTATAATATATTTTATTACTTTGTTCCTTTTGGGGATTCTACCATTCTTCCTAAGTCGGAATCTGCCCCTGAAGTGTGTCTTCCCTTTATAAACTGATTGGGCTACTTGCGGCCCCGAAAATATTTTTTAGCGCGCGAAAACGTCTCGCCAAGTTCGCGTAAATCATAAAGTCGTGAAAGGCGAACACGAAAGAGTAATGCATTGATCGTTGTGCCTTGCATAAGGAGAAGATCCCCTTGTCATCTCTGTATATACCGGGATATATATATAATCGCTTCGCACAACCAAAAAAAATATAAAAACAAAGCCTAATGTTTTTGTATCGGGAAAATTATCATAAGTAGTTAAAGTTCACAAGGTCTTATAATTTTTAATAAGGAAACTTAAAATTCTCACCTTTCAACTTGCAACTTTTCGAATATATGTCCGGAAAATACGCAAAAATGTCTCAAAGGTATAAACGCTTACGAGCAAGTCTGAATTGCACTTACTTTCATGATCACTGTTCAGGAAACAAGAGTTGTCGAGATTGTTCAAACCCTTATTCGGCTCCAGCGGTTAGAAAAATCCAGGTTTAATAGTATTATAAAAGAATACTGAAAATCCCACGATCCGCACAAAAGCCGGTGCCAAATTTGTAATCTTCCGCGAAAATGAAACACGAGCTATAAGTTGCCGCCAGCCACCCACTGCGTATTATTTCTTACTGACCCACTCCTCCCTTTATTATGGCAATATCACGTGGTTTCTTGAATTACGTCTTCATAGTTGTCAAAATTTTACTAGCACCACCCCGAGAACAATTTCCTTTCCGCAAGTCCGCCATCTTTGTCCGCCTTCTTGGATTGGGCGCGCAAGACCTCATGGTAAAGTTGTTCATTGATCTGAACTGGGGCCCAAAAAAAAATTTGCCCGGGTCGGCGGGTGGGTTCAACCCTTGCACAATCTGTAGAGTCAGTAGACTGTTTGAACTTGAATAGTGATTATTTTAAAGAAGTGATTGGTAGAGGTCAGGTTTTATATCATTTTACACGAATCGCGAAAGTACGAAGCGATTTTCTTTAATCCCCTACTGCCCTAGCAAGCATTTTACCCTGGGCTTGGTTTCGGTTCCAGAGCCAGAGGACTTGCTGGGAGAATTACTTGAGAGAGATGAAGAGACGGCCGAAAGGTTTAATAGAACCTCTGCTTTGGTACCCAGCTGGGTACTAACATAGTTTACATGTACGAGAATTGAATATATATAACCTCTCATGAAGAACTTAACCATTGGCGTTTGAAAACATTTGTGTAGCAAATTTTGCACTAATATAGACACAGGCAGCCCAATCTCAAGATTTGTGTATTTATACGCTTACAAATATCGCTTGAATAGTTCATATTATAAATCCTTCCAAAACATGTATGTTAGACAAATAAATACACGACTTCATCCTTCAATGTTTCAGTTGTGGTTATTCATACCTCTGAGCTCTTCTAGGGTTGTTTCCGCTGTTTTTTTCGAACCTCTTTCCCTCACCTCCTAATAATAGGAAAAGGCTGGAAACAACCGACAAATATACGATGCATAACCTGTAATCTTTGCCACAAAAATCACACTTCGCTCACTCCAAATAATTCGAAACTACGGTAGGACATAGAATGATAAATGAACTCATCCCAACCCAAATTTTAAGATCCAGCGATACCACATTCTGGAGAAATCAAACATTTTGTCGCCATTTCCAAGTCCTTCATCAGACCGAGGTTGTCTACTAACCGGGCTATTTTGACGGTTGCACTTCCGGCATCCAACTTCGTTGGCTGCCAACCTCGAAGGACTTGAAAATGGGCGACATATTGTTTGATTTCTCCAGACTGTGGTACCGCTGGATCTTAAAATTGGGGTAGGGATGAGTTCATTTGTCATTATATGGCCTGCCGTAGTTTGGAGTTATTTGGAGTGAACGAAGTGTGATTTTCGTGGCAAAGATTACAGGTTATGCATCGTATATTTGTCGGTTGTTTCCAGCCGTTTCCTATTATTAGGAGGTGACCAAAAGTATAGTTGAACATAGCTAAAAGATATCAGTAACATACCTTAAACATACGTAGAGCATACCTAGAAGATACTCCATTTGCTGTGCCATATGTATATCATAGATATGTCACTGGTATGTTTGAGGTACCTCAGACATACCAAAAAAGTAGGATAAAGTATCACTTTTGGAACAACATTTAGATACCTACAATATACCTAAAACATACTATTTGTGAAGTACCTAAAACATACCTCAATCAGGTATTAAAAAATATATGTTTTAGGTATGTTTTAGGTATGTTTTACCATACTCAAAACATATAAATAACATACCAAAAACATATACCCATTCCAACATACCAAAAGCATAAGTATAACATACCTAGAACATACCTTCATTTGATGTTCCATATATGTATGTCAAAGATATGTTACTGGTATGGTTCAGGTATCTCAGACATACCAAAAAAGTACCATAAAGTATCATTTTTGGAACAAAATTTAGATACCAACAATACACTTAAAACATACTATTTGTGAAGTACCTAAAATATACCTCAATCGCATATTTCAAAAGTATGTTCAGGTATGTTGTAGTCTTGGGTATAGTTAAAGTATGCATTAATTAGCATACTCAAATTAACTTACAAGTGACTTAATTACCAAGAACATACCCATTGGAGAGTTTTGGCATACCTAAAACATACAATTATTTGAGCTCTCTAAAATGTGTACTTAAGTCTGCTAGAAGATTAGGTTAAGCTCACTATATTATTTATTTAGACAATGTATTAGTTTAGACACTAACAATATGAGTATTAGAAATCTGATTTAGTTATATTTGACATCATACCTGAAATTGTATAAAAATTTGCCCAAGCCACCTAAATTTGAAGTTTTGATTTTTACATTTTTTTTATACTTTCAAGTTTGTTGTTAATTATTATTAATTTTATAACAAACAAAAAAATACACTTTATCTCCTCCAGTTCTATATGTACAAGAATCAATGGTTAAGTCCTAAATTGGATTGTTCTTGTAGAGTGCACTCAGTAAATTTAATATAAAACAACTTGGATTTACAAATGAAATCAAATGATATATTTTTGCTTTCGAATATATCCAATGTCATAGATCTTGAATGACTATTTAATAATTCAAATAAATTCAAGTGTAAATTAGGTTCTGAGTCCTGGTCTAAATTCTGCAGCCAGTCTTTAAATAAGGCCTGATGTGATTCTGCTGAGTCCTAATTCTGATCATCAGTTTCCACAGGATTACAGCAGCTGGTTCTTATAAAGGTAAATCCCACTTCCACCAATGAGCTCAATCATCTGAAAAAGAAAACATTGGTTGCAAGCCTAATGTTAATGTAGTATCACTGTGTCCATTATACCTGCCAGTTGGATTCCTCATTACGATTTAATGCTGAAAATATTTGTGATTTATATCTATTTTGAGAAATAAAAACAATTTATTTATTATTGATTACTTTATCTATTATTAAGCTTACTTTATTATACATACTGTATTACGAGAATTTCATTGCATAAAGCCTGTGTAAAATTCTATATCTTATATTTTCACTTGTGAAATTATAGTGATACGTCCAATCACCGGCCATCACATATAGCTTTTTCACATGTGAAAAATATAACCAATCAGCAACAAGAAAACAGCGACTCAGCCAATGAGATTCATGTGTGCATGTGAATGGCACTCAAATGGCTTCTCGGTTTGCTTTTGAAAAATGGCTGACGGTTGTGAAGGCTCTTCTCGCTTTGTTTCTTGTGACTGCTCTTTAGATGAATTTATAGATCAACAAAATAACAAAAATACACTTAGCAAGACACAGAGATGTCATTGCTGACTACTTCTCAAAAGTCAACAAAGCATCGTCGTCGCTATGTGATTGAATCTTATAGTGACTGCATTGAATCTGACTGAAAACATTTTAAACACTTTTATCAAAACTCGACATGCATTATCAACTGCATTCAGCTAGTTTGAGCCGTTGAAGAATTAAACATATCATTTATTGTTCTGTGATGCATAATAAACAGATAACAGCATAGCAAATAAAAATGTAAGTACTTTGTATGGGTTTTATTCACTCGCTGTGAAGCTTGAGAAAACTCACTCGCTAAAAGACTCACTCGTTCGTTTTTCTCAAACTTCACACCTCGTGAATAAAAACCTGTACACCGCATGTACTATTAAGTAATCTCTATTTGTTTAGCCCTTGCAGATTTTAAATTGACCTTTTTTCCCAATGAAACAGTGCATGCAAAAATAAGCTTACCTTTCTCACTTTGTGAACAAGTTCTATATAAGGTTGTGCAAAATATGAAAAATGTAAGCTTAATTCTATAGAAGCATTCACATATAAATTATAATAATTAAGTATGGATTGCATGGATAGCTGATTTTTTAATACTCAGCTGGGTTCCAGAGGTTAAATGTTTTGCCTTTTGTTGGTGAGTTCTGCACATTCACAATTTTGTCTGCAGTTTCGGTTTTCTGTTAAATTTAAAGATGTGATTGAGATGAAGTTTATCTAAATACAATACATATATATACATTTATTTTCATGCATTATAACAGTTAAAATATATTTTTTGATTAAGATCTGAGTGGGTATTTTCTCGGTGTAAGAAACCCGAATTTGTAGGGTTCCCTGCAAGTGCAAACTAAATCGACACTTAGAAGTTTTTAGAACAAAAATACTCACAAGTACGCCACCGGAGGAATCGAGTCACTATAAGAATCCCTCAGCACGATATAAAGAAACCCGAATATTTGAATTTCAAATCATTTTCTGAGTGAGCAGTGTTTAAGAATACAATCATATACAATACAATACATAGTAACGATTGGTGTTAATATGCTAATGAGAAAAGCAATAAAAGTTCTAACTCTAAGTCGATCTAAGCGATCATCGGCAGCGAAATCTCCCTCGTGGCGTTTACATGTAATAATGCTAATCAGGGTTAATAGGGTTTGTTTCGATTCTATTGAGGTACTTGGATATCCTTATTTAGGGGTTCCCCTCTGGTAGAGGGGGTGAAACGTATGACTCAAGAATTCCATGAAACACCGGCCGTTCTAGCGACCTAAAATACACATAGGACGACAAAACAACTTCAAGTAAGTCTTCTTCCTTTATTTACCTTGTATTACAGGAGATTTATGTTACTATTCTGAGTTATCGGAAGAACTCCCATACAAACCTTGTTACACAGTCAGAACTTGGGCGGCCTGTGCTTCGAGGCGCTTTTCATCGATGTCACCTCACTCGCCGCCGAAATTCGACAAGAAATTCAAATCGATTTCGCCTCTGCTTTCGGCACACAAATTCAGAGATGTGTAAGCACTTCTCATCCACGTTTCAGCCGAAACAACGTGAAAATGGCTTGGAAAATAAATTCCGAATTCAAAATATACGATCTGCAGATACCCTGGATGCCAGTAGCCTCCGATGCAGACGTCTTGTGTGGTTCGTTTCTCTCCTCCCACACCAACGTCTGCGAACTCGAGCCACATTTTGTGTTCCGTGACTTACGGATTGTTTATTTTGACCAATCAAATTGCTAGTTAGGTTTCTCCTTGGCCTAAACATTAATTAATTACTTCGTGGACCGTGGGAACACAAACACTTGATTGGCTGATTATTTTGACTTCCATTTTTGCACGTGCAGCACGTGCTAGCCTGCACATGCAAGTCAAGTCGCCTAGACAACAGAAAATAACTTCAAAACGCTCAGAGCAAAAAAACGATATTTCAGTGCATAAAAGTGGACTTTGACTATGGATTTTGAAGCTTTCGAATATCTCTAAAAGAAAGATTTTCACGTCTTTCCCGTCACCACAAAAAAACTCTGCTTTGGTGGCAAGAATACTCAGTTCAGCGACTGTGAAGGTTTTTAGGGAATCTATTCATATCGATGAGCTGTGCATTTTAATGAACTCCCGGAAAATGAGAGCTCCTCTCTGATTGGCTGAACAAAAAACCCGGCTTGAGTTCGCAGACGTTGGTGTGGGAGGACTGAAACAAGACGTCTGCATCGGAGGCTAGGATGCCAGAGGTTCTAAGAGGTTAAGTGCCAGAGGTTCTAAGAGGTTAAGTGCCAGAGGTTCTTCTCCAGGCCTCTGGAAACCATTGATCGGTCAACAAATCAGCGGTAGACATCGCAGGCGGTGCTTTTAAGGTGCACTGAGTTGCCATGCACACACATCTCTGGATTTGTGTGCCGAAAGCAGAGGCGAAACTTGTCGAATTTCGGCGGCGAGTGAGGTGACATCGATGAAAAGCGCCTCGAAGCTGCATACCTTGTGTATATTTGTGTCTTTGAAGTAGACACGCGGCCAACCGTCAAAACCTCGAGGCCTAATAAACTGCTTTAGAAGTCCCCAAATCACCCCAAAACCACTCACAAAACTTCATTAAGTATCAATCTTTTATTATTGAAGATTTATTTCGTAGGAATTGGAAAAGAGAATTCACAAGGAGCAATTATGTAAACTCTTCCGAGATCGCTTATGAAACATAACACAGGTAACCCAAAAAGCGGGAAATATATGTCGAGTCTGGGCTGCCTGTGGTTCTTCTAATCATTTCACGGCGGTCAGTACAATACAATACATTTTTATTCGCATTTAGTCTTCATTTTTACAGATATATCAGTTACTATATTTAGAAAATAATATTTGTAGATAAATATAGTTCTACAATAACTAAATATAGGGAAAATGTAAGGAAATGCCTAGAGCCTAAGTAAACCATGAGGTTTCGAGTTAGACACTAGACAAAGAATGTAAGTAGTTTTGTGTTGCAACCTCGTCCCCAGAGTCTTCTCGGTCAGATCTTGGATCTGACTGAGAAGACTCTGGGGATGAGGTTGTTTGTGTAGCTCTGACACACACACACACATGTTAAGAGAAACTGAACAACATGATGATAATATGCGTTGATAGGCAAATGTACTCAGATAGAGGCTTTCCAATGTCCCGATTGCTGTAGTTTCCGTGATTCCGGAAAAGCTGAATCCACTATAAACATGTCATAAAGGGATTATCACGCGCCAGACTCTAGTTCGTATTCTGGCTTCAAGATACAGTTTTCTATATATCTTGCGAACTTTTTAATGTGCTCAGTGAAATCATTTTTTCGGGTAAATAAAGAACAATTCCTATACTTCATCCAATAATTATTGTAGTTGTGCAGTTAATTACTGGCATTTTGTTACACCAACTATGCTAGCTTTCGGTTGTATCAGTCAAATTAGCTGCCCAGCTTCAAATCAGCTCTTTCAATTTTGCGCCTCCCAAAAGCTCAATTTTTGTTAAAAAGTGCACACTACCAAATAAGCATCCCCTCTCCCTCCGAAAAAAATAATAAAACTCACTTCGGTTTCATCAACCCTGCCGAATCCGGCATATACATGTACTTTGCTTTGTTCGTATAGTTTTTTCGATGCTATAAAGACGAAAATAAATCAGTGAAATACTACAAACCCCCCCCCCCCCCCCCATATTAAAATCAGCGCCTCCTTTAAGTAATACGTACGTCAAGCATTCAGTTACGGTAAGATTACTCGAGTTGTTAAGCTGTTATCGGTCATCTTGCTAAACTACTTGTTTTTTTTGTTCAATTAGTTCCTTCAGCACCTTTTTTTTTATATCGAGGGTCTGTCTTAAGGCATCCTCTGCCTTCTGTATCTCCCGATAGTAGGACCTGTGACTCTCTTCCTTTTTCTTCAGACGTTGCTTCATTTCAGACGTGCTGCGTGTTGCGACGCTGTCATACAGCTGGTCCAATTCACTACGGCTATTTTCCAATTCTCTTTTAGCTCTTTCTAGGCGCTTCAAATTCCTAGCAATTGTATCTTTCTTTACCTTCCTCCCCAGCATGACTGAACGAAGATCTGGGTGGCTTTTTAGTATGTCCTCTATCGCATTTGTGGTATCAAGTTCCTCTTTTTTAATCATGTCCGCCTTTCTGATTCTCCACTTTTCATGCAAAAGTTTATCAAGTTCATCGCGCTCACACCTTTGATATTTAGGATCGTTGCAAAGTTTCTCTGCGCTTTGATTCCAAAATTCTCGCCTCTCCTTTTCTAAACCAACTTACTCCCTTAATTCCCGCTCAGAGTAAACATGTACTCCTTTTCGGCTAGCTGCCGTGGCGCACTTGTTCCCTGAGGTCGTAGCTCCAAAGTAGCTCGTGAGCGTATTCTGACGTTTTATGCATAATTTCTTTCTCGGAACACCTTCGCAGCTCTGTGCGCTGAACTTAGCACATGTCTCCTTTTCTTTAAAACTTTCTCTGGAAGGCTGGGCCGGAGTTACTGGTCTTCGATAGCTTTTTAGCTCAGGACTCGACGGGGCGTCGCCACTTTCCACTCTTGGAGAGGTTTCCAGCTCAAGACTCGACGAGGCGTCGTAATCGCTAGCCTGGCTGGTCGTTTCTTCTGCTCCTCTGATTTCGTCTGATGATTCACCTTTGATTTCACTCTTAGACGCCCGGACTTGCGATTTTATCAGGATTGTCGAATCATCATCAATAACATCTGTTAGTGAAAATGTCTTTTCTTGGAACGTGCTGATAGGGGCTCCCCAGTTGCACATAAAGCTGTATTTAGCGGGTAACAGCTCCTCGATTTCTTCGTCCATCTGTTGACGTACCTCATCTAGCTTCTTATCTCTTATCTCTTCAAAAAAAATTACACCAATCACATCTCCTGTTGTCAGTTTGACCTTAACTACTTCCATGCTTTATAAAGATCGCTGGATTTTGTGCCTATTTTCTTACTTTGGCAAGGATGTTCAGTAAAGGCGAGTACTGTGTGAGGATACTCGGGAGCGTTGATTTTCGGTCTATTTATATTCAAGAAACCGGCTTCACAGTAATTTAATACTACTGTCGTGTACCTTGCAGTCTGTTCACAGCTGTCTAGCTAACAGTTCACAGCACACACGAGACATTACTCGATCTCACATTTTAGCCGACATAAGCATTCTAGGGCCATACATCATATGCAAATGTTTGGCTGGTATTTATTTATAAGGGTCCGTTTATAAGCTCCTATGTTGTAAGACGCATCAAATCATGTCGCACGAGGAAGCCATAGTGCGTATTTATCTTAATAGAGAAATTATCGCTTTCCTCAATACAACTTTCGATGAGAAACTCGAACATTTAAGAAAGAGATTGAAAGACCAGGTGCGTGAGCTCATGCCAGAGCACTTTACATTTCTATACCATCAAGAATACCCGATTGCGCTCAAGCAAGAGTCACGTGTAACTGTGAGCCAGTGTTCAGTTAAAGAGGCCGTCAAAGGAAAAGATGTATGGGATCTGAACATTTTAGCAGATGATAGAAAGACCGTGAGGAAGAAACAAAAGACTGAGACAGAGTCCACAGCGGGGTCCACAGTCGTCAACTCAGCCGTTTCCAGGCGTGCTAAACCTTCTTCGCCAGACGCAAAAGGTACGCAGGAGTTATCCACAAGTTCTTATGCTCGTCATGAGTCTGACCAAGAAAAAAGGGATATAAATATCGAATTGTACACGGACGATGAGATTGATTCTCAGGTCTGCTGGTTAGAAAGAGAACGAAGGAAGTTCTGGAACTCCAAAGTGAAGACGCTTCAACATGATGCTAAAGAAACGCTAAATTTCAGAAAACTTGAGCTCCTTGGCATTATCGAAGTATCTTGGGCTTTGAAAAAGGCGGAACTTCTGCAGATAAAAATTGTAGAGCTACGAGTAACACATGATCGTTTTAAAAATGTATTCAGTGAAAATTATTACGCTAGCACCAAATTGACCAGTCATTCTACTCTTCATCCATCCCTGCAAATTTACAAGCTCGAAGAAGAAATAACTAGGCTTATTTTCAGCATTAAAAATGAAGATAAAAAAAACGCTACGCTACAAAGTGAACACAAAGACTTTTCGCGGGAAGCGTCAGAGGATGTGATCCATGGTTATTTAAAAGAACTGAAGCGTGCAACCGATGCGCTTTATAAAGCACTAACAGTTTATGAAAAGCGTTTGATAAAATTTGCCGAAGATTTCGTCACTGACAACCGCCAAGACACTGCACAGGATAGTATAATCAGTTTAAGCGCGCGTGAAATTGACGATCTGGTTTTAGATTCAACTGCCGCACCATAAGGGGTTTAAAGCGGCATGTCAGTATTATATTGGTAAAGTGGTCTTGTATTGGCTTTGAAGTGGATAATAAAGTTTATTGACCATAATCACTGTATTTGTCACATTAACTTAATAGGCTTCGCGAGACGGCATTCCCACTCTCGAGTTCACGCTCTCATTCACGCGGCATAATACTGATGCTATGGAGTTACCGAAGTTAGCAAAGCTGAAATCTTACAAGTTTTTACACTAAAGTGTAAATGTTTTTACATGTAATTAGTGACTTTAGTTGTTTAGCATTTACACGGAAATTTCGATTGGAATGTAAATGTAAACGTGTTTTCGGTCCGTCCCGTGGAAAATTTCCGAAATTAATGTAATTTCTGGGCCTAATTTCTTTAAAGGTAGACAAAAATTCCCAACCGGAATTTCTGAATGGGAAATCGTGTACCATTTACAATTCCCGGTGGTTCGTACCAGTTCCAGGCCTTATGCGGAGCGTTTTTCATCTGGAACGGTTTGTGTACAAATGGTAAACATTTTTCCGATCGGAAAATTCCGTTTGGAAAATTTTGTGTACCATTTACACCAGAATTTCCGACCGGCCTATTGTGCTATTGTGTAGACCTGTTGCGCTTGCCGCTAGTTTGAGCACTGGTATTATTTGCCAGAGCGACCATACACTGGTAGTCTACAGTTGACTGTAACACGCGTTACTGCTTCTCTAACTCAAACAAGATTAACTTATTAAGTCTAATTGAAGCAGCATGAATCGAGAGGAGATATCGCGAGCAAGCTTCTGTAAAAGTATTGTGCCAACGTTGATGTTCCGAGATCGTAAAATTCATCGCCAACTTCCCAGTGGGGTAAAATTGACGAATGTAGACACCCTCAATGAAATTCCGTCTTACAGTAACGTTTTGATGTTAAGGGCTGAGCTAAGTAAAGCTGAAGAGGATGCAGTTGGTTCTGTGGAAGTTGAGGAAAGGCTGGGATTAGTAATAGAGATCAAAAGGTATGGATTTTTCAAGAGGCCTCAAATTCAGGCATTACTGGACTTTCACACCCGCAAACAAATCGCCGCAGACGTAAGATCAGAAAAGTTGTGGCTGGACGAAGTGAAAGAAAAGTCCAATGGCCCAGCCCTTACGCAGGCAGCAGAAAAGTTTTGTTTCAGTTTATGGAATAAGCGGGAAAGTGAACTCTTTGCTGGGAACCTTTTAGTTAGTGAAGCAAAGATGTTGTGTGGACATCGTTGGTTCAATGATTCCTTGATCGAACACTTTTTCTCAAAACTGAACAGTGAATCTAAGGAACACCTTTTTATAGTGTTCGACATAACCTTTCTGAACAGAGAACATGTTGTTCGTAGACTTCGCAATGACCTAAGACGAGAAACTAAATTCCTCCACTTTGCTGTAAATGTTAGAGGCAAATCCTCACAAAAGCATGAACCAATGCGCACTGCAATTACCGACGGCAATCACTGGGTGTATGTTGCGCTGAATAGAACTGCGACGTTTATGGCTTACGGAGACCCCAAAGGGTGGTGCATCCCAGACAATTTACAGAACTGTTTCCAGGCTATCGTACAAGAGCTGAAGGCTGACAGTGCGACTACATTACACTCCCTTGTCCCGAAGCCAATGCACATTCCTATGCCAGGGAGTCACGTTTGCTCGTCAAAGTGTAGCTCGCTTTTTCCGGTCCAAAAGTGTCAAGACCTGTGTGGTGGCATAGTTGTCATGGTTGCGGCAACAGCAGCAATAAACACGGAAATTTGGGAAGACATAGTCTTAAACAGAGAAACAGTGAAGACCAGCATGACTTTTCCACCGAGTTTCATAAAGTGCTTCAAGAACCCTTCTGATCACGGTATATCCTTTAGAGCATTATTGATGCTATGGTTGAGCGCCGACTGCCGAATTTCAGAAGTTGGATTCAGGCCGCTAATAAACGCGCTAGAAGAAGAAAGTGAAGTGATGCCCCCAAGTATGAGCACAAGTGCACGCCAAGCTGAGGGTAAGCTACTAAACAACTAACTGTAAACTGTATAGGCTACTATTAAAAATAAACGACACAGCAACTTTCTTAAGGTTACCGGATACCTTCAGGGTGCGTTTCCAGTCTAAAAATATATGCAGCGCCTCGAGGAAACAACGTAGATACATCATCCATATATCATTTTAAAGCTTATAAAATTGGCTACAAGAATACATAAAAAGTTTTGAGTTCTTTGAAAAGCTCGAATTTTCCGCCATCCCGTTTCTGATTTCAGAAGCTCCAACTACCAATTTTTTTTAAAGTTTTAAAATCGTTTTTGTTTCGTCGCATTTTAGAGGAATTTCAAATTTCGATTTACTGTAGTTCAAAAGTTATCATGCTCTCCGTGAAAAGGCGCAAAACTTAACCCGAGTAGATATGCGGGAAACGCCGTCAAGAGCTCTCTTTAAAGAATTCGCCAATTCGATCCCCGACACGGTTTTCAGCTGAGATATCACTTGACATTTTGTGAAAATTTCACACAAATCAAATAAATTCCTCTTGAGTTGGAGCTTTCGAAAGCGTAGAAAATAGCACTTTAACGAATCTAGCCGTCTGGCGTGCGTGAATCTCCAACAATTAGCGAGCTCTTGGCCAATCATTTCACATCACAGTTTAACTATCTTTCAAGATTTCCCGCCAATGTTGATTTCCGATTAAAGCTACGCGCCGCATCGAGAAAATTTTAATATAGCCGGTTGTCCTAGTTTTCTTGTGACTTTAAAACTAGGAAAGACAAAAAAAGCCAATGTGAACAACTAGAGACGTCTTGAATGCCAGGAGACAGCGATTTGCAGGCGTCTGAAACAGCACGGTAATAGCGAGATCGTGGTGTTGTCAAGCGATTCAGAGCCATCGTCAGACTTGGTTTCCATGTAAGATTTCTTAGAAACAAATATTCTCTCGACTGGCTCCTATCAATATTTCGTTATGGTCAGATGTGGACCACTCGGCACTCTGTCTGAAAGTGAAAATATGGAACCCTTGTCGGGTTTTGCGAGGACTTCTATTTTATATATCCTCTTTTTTTTTCTTTGGCCACTACGGACATTATTTCTAAAAATAACTATTCTTTTTTTTACTTTATTTCCTTTATATTTGTATATTTATATGTTGTAAGATATAGGAATCTATGGTTATGTGCAAATAAATGGGGTAAGGCCAACAACCCATGGAATTTAATATGGAATCGTTTCTTAATAAACGTATTAAAACATTGGCCTATGAAATGAATTCCCACACTTTCGTTACGGGCGAGTTGAGCAATCGTCATGTGTTAACCGATATGCTGTCAATCAAACAACCCTTTGCTTCCGGTTAAAAACTTCCTTTTGGTATTTTCCCGTCAATATTATTTTTTTGCGAACTGAGATTTTTGGCAGTATGAGACACTACTACTAAAACTACATTTCCTCTTTTTCGTTTTGAAGGTATCCGGTAACCGAAGTTTTCCTCATTTCGAAAACATTTAAAAATCATATAAACTTAATGTTTGCTTCATATGCACTCTACTCTTACCAGGATTTATTTTTACGAGTCACTAATCTGCCATTTTGTTTATAGATTTGTTTAGTTCGTACGACGACGAATTCCCTGAACTAAAGGCGACCGCTACTAACCCACAATTTCCAGATCAGACACGTGGTAAGTTTGGTTATATTATAAGTCACAGATTAAAAGGGTATCGATTATTATTTTGTGGGGAGGAGGAGGCGTTGTTTTTTACCGCGATTTCGTCCATAATTTCAGCAATGCAGAACTGTGCAGCCTTTAATTTAAGCCTTACGCGGGCTGTTTATGTCCTTCAGGTATCTTATCAACACACATCTGAGCAAGGAAGAAAATTTAGAATTTTAAATCAGTCACAAATTGACTCTTCTGTAAAGGGTATCAACCACTTTGCTTTTGTTTTTTTAACCACGATTTCATCCATTCTACAGTGTGATAGGCCGACATCTGTTGAATAGAGGGTGGCCGTTAATAAATATAGGAGTTCCGACTGTACTGTACGAAACACTGGCACTATTATCAAGTTTCAATCACTTTTTTTTTTAGCTTTTCTCGATTCGAGCACCGAAGAAGTTCCAAAGGCGAAGGCGACCGCTACTAACCTACCATTTCCAGATCAAACACGTGGTAAGTGTGGATATACTCCAAAATATACGTACCCCAAAAAATTATCTGGGCAAAACTGTTTGCTTAGAAAGATCTTGAGAAAATTCAGTGTACCCTTGAATTTACAGAGTAGGCCGGAGAGCTAATATCACTGAGAAAAATATAAATTATAACTATAATTTTGATTATTTAAACCAGAGTGGAAAAGGCCTACCATGGCTTCTAGTCGAGGAAGTGAAGAGCATAACAGATCCACCACAGGGGCTAATGAGGGAAAGCGTAGTAAGTACATCTCTAAACTGGCTATTTGCAGAAACATTAACCTAGGATTATGTGTCTATCATATTCCAAAGCCTGCCTGCAATATTCTAAAAACACAGAAATATCAAATGCCCCACCAATGCTACGGGGGTGACTCCTGAGATTTTAATAAACTCAGTTTTTAGCTATAGGGGTAGAAATTCGTTCAGGATTATCACTTACTCGCCCCAGAATTTGATGAAAAGCTAAAAAAAGGACATATAGTCCGGTATTTTTCAGCTATAACTAGAATAATCATCCGTTGTCAGAAGATATTCTTTTTTTTTTCTTATCTTCAACTTTTCTCTGATTATCAACGTTTTTTGCATGCTCGAGGATTCAGCGTACTATGCCCGCGCTCTATGTCTTGTGTTCTCTAAACGTATATAGACTCAAAAAGTGAATTTTATCTTTTCAGCTAAATACGACAGTTCATCTGACGAAGAATCCCCAGAAAAAAAAACCCTGCCCCATAAAAATGTAAACCGAACACCAGCTGGTAAGTGTTTTAAGTAGTTTTAGCACCATGTCCCTAATAGATATAGACCTAATTCAAAAAAGGTTGCATTCATAGACGGTGAGGGATTCTGGTTCAAACATTTTGTCAGTTGTTTTTAATTGTTTTGCAATTCAAATTACTATTCAGCGCAATGAATATGCACAGCGCACAGTGCCGCCTGACTGTGCAATCAGACTGGTGCTTTGTACAATATTGTACATTGGTTATTGTCCGTGAAAAATTCATAATCCCCCCCCCCCCCCCCCAAATCTCCCAGGTATAAAAGTGAATAATAATAGAGCGGATTTCAATTGAGTGTTGGAAGTGTTTTGGTTTTGCGTTTACTAAGCTCTCCTATTGGCTGAGAAAGTAAACCAACCGATCAGAATCCAAAGTAAAACCAAATGCAAATTGGTTTTGGTTTTGCTTTGGTTTGTCATTGGCTCACAGGGAAGCCATTTATGGGTAATTTGCGGGTAATTTGCGTTTGGTTTTACACACCAGTCACAGTTTTCAGGTCATTGTGACTCAATTTTTTTTTTCTTTACTTCCGGTTTGCACGGCAACGAGACATATTGATTGGTTAATATGCAAATGTTAAAATTCGTAGCGTACAATTTGAGGAAAATAGGAGCTAAAATTTCAAGAAACGGATAACATTGAGTGGAAACATAGCGGAGATCACGAGGAAGTTACATAGGAAGCATTTTCATGTCAATTATCACGGAACAAATATCATTTCTCTTGGTTCCGCGCTGCAAACGCCAAAAAGTGTGAAAATCCAGACAACTGACCTCTTTACCTTCAAGGTCACATGGTCGGAAGTGGGTACACATGGCATCAGATTCCAAACCAAACACTGTATTTAGCGTATTCAATGCCAAATAATTTCCGTAAAATCGAATTTCTGAAATATTCACAGCCTGCAAATGTAAGGTACCAGGCAAAAAAATAACTGATCAAAATTTGAGGGTTCCAGCTGTGCTTGGAAGCAAGCAGTCGTATTTTCGGTTTTCCATGCATTGTCTAAACATTTTCCCACGGACTTAGACACATTCCAAAGACAGACAAATGTATGGTTAACCTAAAACGCCTAAAACACGACTGCTTGCTTCCCAGCACAGTGTCCATCTGTACTAGGGTAGCAGCTATCAGTTTACAGAGTAGTCTATTTTTATAGGGATAAATTGATAATATTGGAAAATAGTTTAAATTCTAGCGATATTCACTTCTTCTAAATGTAAGGAGCTGCATGGGTCTGAAACAAATATAGGAGCAACTAGTTTTTCCCAGCTGTTTGTTGAATTCAAGGGTGCTTTAATTGGCCAAGCCAGAGTACATGAAATAGCTATATGTTGCTAACTGGACAAGAAGTTCCTTGATCATTACCATATGGACTCAGCAAAGAAATTTGAAAAATGAACATTGTTTTGCAAACCTAGAAAAAAATAACTTTAGTTCAGGAATTTCAATGGCCAACCAATACTTTAGTGTGCCAATAAGTGTTAATTGCATGATTATCAATATCATCTGAATGCTTGTCATTCAATAAGTTAAATTGCTGGTTTACATCAAATAACATGTTGTAAATGAGCAACACATTCTGTAGACTTAACCGAACACATTACAGAATACATCATACCGCATAACTAAGTGACATTGCTCAGCTGAGAAATGATAATTACGAAATTTGAGAAAAGAATAAAATTATATACAACGAAAGGTTTAATCAGCATATCAATTCAGTGGTATATATAGTTTTATAGTTAAACTATACTTATCACACAGCAGGCACAAAGGCATTAAAAAATAACAGTGTACATGATAACTTTAATTAGAAATTCATATATTTTTGCTGATAATTGCATTACTTCCCAACAATTTAAAGGACTATGTTTGATTACTATTTGTAGAAGAATTAAAGTTATGTATTTTGCATTCACTATTGAGGGTCTCAGACTGGCAAAGCCCCCTCCCCATTTGAATTGAATGCCAGTGTTTTGCAGGCCAATTTATAAGAGAATTGAAATTCTCATCCTTCTTGCCTTAATTATTTAAGGCCAGTCAGGCCTGTTACAAATTAATGTAGTTCTATCCATGGACTGGATTGTCTAATTAAATTTATTATATTAAGTATAGCCAGGTCAGCCCATGCTGCTTCATTTAGTTAGTGCTTCAAGTAGTATGGTTCCATCTAACTTATCAGTCCACCAATATATATATATATATATATATATATATGGAATGGACATGCAGGCAATTAAGAATGTATTGTGATATGGTACGGTAATTGAATATACATGTATGTATTATGTATCTTGCAGTACATATTTTGCACAAAAGTAAAAAAATTGTGTACAACATACCGAAGTGTGAAAGTGGATATTGAAGGCAATGTTATGTAAAATGCGATGTTAATTAGTAATGTGGATTTCATAAAAAAGTGATAAAATCCCTGTCAAGGACAAGGCATTTAAATTAAAACATTCAAATAAGCTAGATATACAGGCACTGCCGAGGGAAGAGGAGCTTTTTTGGAAACATGCAGCCCTCTAACCGGACCCATTTTTGGGCTTTGGGGGGGGGGGGGGGGGGGGGGTGGGCTGTATTAAAATGATCACTAGCTCCCTCCCCCCCTCCAGAATGAATAATTGATTGTCAAAAATGGGGGAGGTATCCTGTGCCGACAGCTGTTCGTGAAAAAAATGGGTCCCTATCTAGGGCATGTATTTTGACTCATTCCCTTACTGCTTATTTACTTGCTGCTCCCCCCAGACACTTGAAATTACTCTCCTTGGTCACTGTTATATAACGTTAACATCCACTTATGAATACCAAGGAAAAAATCCAGAGGGGGTGAGAGGGTACCCAGGGGGGTAAAAAGGCAATTCCCTCAATAGGGCAAAACATAATGCAAGGGTGGGAATCCTAGAGGGCTGGAAAGGCTACCCAAGGGGGCCTGGAGAAAAAGTACCTTCCGAAAGAAAAATCCAGAGGGGGTGAGAGGGTATCCAAGGGGGTAAAAAAGCAATTCCCTCAATAGGGCAAGACATAATGCAAGGAGGTGGGGGGGGGGGGGGGGACCCTAGAGGGGTGGAAAGGCTATCCAAGGGGGTCTGGAGAAACCCCCTCCCCCCCCCAAAAAAAAACATCCAGAGGGGGTATGCCCAAAATTATATCCAAAGGGGTACAGAAGCTGTAGAAGTGAATCCCTCAATAGGGGGGGTGTGCATATAAAATGGAATGGCCCATTCACGCAAGACAAGTTTTCAAACGGTTAAGTTATTCTCGACTTGATAATTAAGTTATCATTTCTCGTAAATGCTAGTGTCTCTTTCGCGAGTAGGGAGCGATAAGAGTCGGCTGGTTTCCCAGGCTAGTACCCAATGGAAACCAGAAGTTCTATTAAATTTAAACCTCTCGCCTCTCGGCCAGAGTTCCTAAGGAGAGGAATCGCTCATTTAATTAATTCATGAAATGACCATATAAACTAACATAAATTAGCAGTAGTTTTAAAATGTACAAATTTGACAGCATTTGAGCGACGATGGTTGTTTAGTGTAGTGGTTGCGACGTTTGCCTTACGAATAGTCGGCAGCGGGGTTCGAGTTCCAGAAGATCTCTCAATTTTTTTTTACCTCACCATTTTCTTGAGAAGTTTTTCTTGAGAACCCTAGCTCTAGGTTGGTAATATCTCGTTTACTGACCGGTTAGGGTTTTTTATTTTTCAGGGTAGGATTTTAGTTAGTTTATATTGTCATTTCATGAATAAATTAAGTGAGTGATTCCTCTCCTAATTTAGGAGCTCGTCTCTCGGCCGCCTCTTCATGCATCTTTCTCTCAAATTACAAGGGGGTTGATTCACTCCACCATTTTATACAAATCACATACATTTAATGATCCCATCTTACCTCCTTTGTCTTCTAAGGCTTGCTCCAAAGGCTTGCCTTTTCTTGAAGCCATATTATACAGATATTGTGCAGAGATTGCACGTACTTTGCACCGAAAACCGTTGGTAAAATAAACATCGCGCTCAAAATACACAATGCAATGCGAACCTTGCAAATCAATCCCACAATGCACCAATACATCCCATGATGCAATGAAGCCTTATTGGCAGCCATTTTGGAAAAGTTGGAGAAATGTGGACATGGATTCCAAAGGCAAAGTGCATTGAAAATCAAGGTGATCAAGGCTTGAAAACCGATCACTCAAGAATTTAACATTCCAGTGATGCATTTAAGTTAATATGGTGAAGTATTGGACCGATTCCAGTGACAGAGTCGGAGGATATTTGGAATGGTGAATCGAATAATGGTACTGCCTACTGGCTGTACATGTATGTACAATGTGTTGTGTGTGGACATGAATTTTCATTCTACTTTTCTAGTTCATCATCCAAACTCCAATGGAACTTTAAAAGAAAACATATGAGACATTCAAAGTGAGTTCATACAACATCTCAAACTTCATAACTGATACTATTGCCGCAGAAAATGAAATGGTAGTCGAACCCATATTTGCCATGTGACATCAATATAATGTATGGCGCAGCTCTGCAGGTACAGTAATTTGGGCTCTCCACTTTCACTTGTGAATGATTCTTACATGGATCTTGAGTAAGAGGTGATGAACACACATCCAATATTTTAAACATTTATTTAATTGAAGAAGGCAAGCTAGGCCATATTTAGACCTATTGAATCAATGGCGACCAATTAAATAGGTATTTGACTCAATATGAATGAATGTGAGACTGCTGAATCACAGATCCTCCGTAGAAACAGGCACTGAAATAAAAACTTGTTCTATAAGGTTTGGTTGTAAGCCAATGCATGGTTCTAATAATGAATGTAATTATTATTAATTTGTACGTATACATGTATCTCATTTGGAATAATGTTACATGTATATTTCATTTGCAAAATATTATACACTGGTACTTGAATTAGCCAGGGCATACTAAATAAACCTAACAATAATTACTGTTTTTGTTGAAGTGCGACCCTGGAAGTTTGAAGTCGTGTTTGAAAAATTGCACTTAGCTGACCACCAATCAAAATTTAGTTGAGCCTTGGCAGTGGAAGCTTAATTGTATGAGACTAGACAGTCTAGACTGTTTGACTGATAGTCAGCCAAATACAATTTTTCAAATGTGACTTGTAACTTCCAGGATCACACTTCAACAAAAACACTAATAACCCATAGTTCATTGCTCATGTTTTTGGTTGATGTTTTGCTTCAGAATCACTTTAGGATATTAACAATATGATTCTATTTGTGATGAATATTTGCAAGTTTATTATCATATTTCCTCACGTATAAGTCAAAATATGGTATATCTTAACCTCCTTACCATTTTCCCAAAAGATCATGTCTGCATCGACCAGACATATATTTCCAGGATGTAAACAATAACAGTGGGAGTGGCTAAATTATATTCTTTAATTAATTAATTCAAACATAAATGTAACATTATAATAGCCCAATTAATGCATGCTGGGCTATAGCTATATGCCTATATACAACCTTTACAAAACAATGAGCAAGATAACTGATTTTTTGCTGACATGATTACAAATAAAATGTCATTATAACATTCATTTTTACAGTACCAAGTTCTTTCAGCTTTCAATTCAAAATTCTTTCTAAGATGATAGGATGGTTAGCTTTGCTTATATTTTTTTCAAGTTGTCTACCTATCATCAATGCATTCTGAAAAATATGTAAGTAGCGGTATCTATAGCTGTAATGTTAGATATACATGTGCTTTTGATGTATATTTATATAATTATGTTAATATAGTATACCGTATGTTTACTTAATACATATGTTATTGTTCCACCATCCCACCTGGGATCCCAGCTTTAGGCTTGGGATCCCATGTGAGATTTTGTTCTCACCACAGGGATCCCGGCTTCAAGGTTAGAATCCCATGTGGGATTTTGTTATCATTCCAGGTGGGATGACTGGGATCCTACCATTCCACCTGGGATCCCAGGTGGGATTGGCGGGATCCCACCTCTGTCCCACTTTCATTTTTACATGGGTCGAGACATTCACGGATTTTGGAAAGATAGTACGCAGGCTAGCAGCAACCCAGATGATAAGCTGGGCAACTGAAATTTGGTCATCTGTGTAATAACTGCATTTTTCAATCAAGCTAATAAGTAAGGTGTGATGACCAAGCAGGATTTCATTAGCATAGCGAACAGACTATGTCAAAATTTAGACACCACCCATTCCCCCCCCCCCCCCCCAATCTACACTCAAACAAACAGACCACTTTTCACATTAGAACTTACATTGACAGGAGATTAGAAGTGGGGGCTTAATAGTAAGGGGGCAATAATTAATACTTCTAGAAGGGGGCTCATTAGAAGAGGGGGCTTAAAAAAGAGGGGGGAGGGGTAGAATATATTATTTATTGTAGCTGCATTAAATGTACTTTTTTGAAGTGCCTCAAAACTTTTTTCTTCGATACATATCATTACTCCTTAATAAAATTAAGGTACTTTTTGGGTATATCATTTTCTTTGCAAAATAATAGCTACTTATTGACTGAGTGGGAGGGCCGGACGGGAACATACTCGGTTCGAGGTCATGATGTACAAAATGACCGAGAGCCAAATATTTTCCCATCCGGCCGACATAACTCATTCAATAGGTTTTTATTATTTGACCATATTGTTTTTGTAGATCAAACCACAAAACAGCAAGAAACGATTGTGCAGGACCGGATGGCTTTTTCCGGCCCGCTCATGCCATACACGTCCGGCCCTCATCACATGACTTTTGTAAATGGTTTTGAAAGGAAAGCGCGCGGGGGGGCGTACAGGTCATGTGATAACACTGTTTATGTCATCTCATATATCCACTATTTTTACAACAACTGTTCAGGTTCTCATTTTATGATTGGCTAATTAATTACCATTGGATGTAAGGGCTAGGATATAGTAGACTGCATCATTGTGTACAATAATCACTCTTCCCCCAATTCCATGTTTTATGGCTATAAAAATAACCACTCATTTTTTAGTTTATTTTTGTACAAAAACCTTATGCCAGATATCCTCTATTTACCACAATGGTATAAAAACTGCCTTGTAAATTAATCAACAACAAAATACCAGGGTTTTTAATAACATTTGAAGTAAGTGGCAAAACTTGAAGAGTAGGCGGCGAGCATCGAGCGCCATTGGCGCAAATATCACATTTTCCCTAATTTTTCAATCAAAGTAGGCGGCGATTTCATGTAAAATACCCGGCGAGATTCGCCGGCTGCCGGCTTCTATTGAAAACCCTGAAATACATGTAAAATGTAAGTAATTCGTAAAATGTAATTAAAATGTACAGTAAAATGTAATTAATTTGTTTATTTAAACTATGTTTGTGGTAATTAATTTAATCAACATTCTTTGAAGACAGTAGCTTAGTAGTTCCAGTATCTGTTAGGTAAATTACTGAGACTGCATGTCTTTTGGCTATGTTATTTTCTTTAAAAAAGTTAGGTACTTTTTAGGTATGTCTCTAAGCTATGTTTTTGGTATGACATATCTCTTTTACCAATTTAGGTATTGTTTTGGTATGTCTTCAAGCTATGCTTTTGGTATGTCAAGTTCTTTTAAGAAATAGAGTTCTTTTTTGGTATGTTTCTTTGCTATGTTTTTGGTATGTCATTGTGTCATTTCTCTTTTATCAATTTAGCTATTGTTTTGGTATGTCTTCAGGCTATGCTTTTGGTATGTCATATTCTTTGATCAAAATTAGTACCCTTTTTGTATATCTATAAAGCTATGTTTTTGGTATGTCACTTCTCCTTCCCCAATTTAGGTATTGTTTTGGTATGTCTCGAGGCTATGCTTTTGGTATGTCAAGTTCTTTTACGAAATAGAGTACTTTTTTTGTATGTTTCTTTGCTATGTTTTTGGTATGTTTTGAAAGATGACATACCAAAAACATACTAGACCAACTTATAAAGTACCCGAGACATACATTATACATACCAAAAACATACCAAAAATTTCGTGTGGGGAGGGAAAGAGGTTCGAAAAAACAGCGGAAACGACCCTAGAAGAGCTCAGAGGTATGTATAACCACAACTGAAACATTGAAGGATGAAGTCGTGTATTTATTTGTCTAACATACATGTTTTGGAAGGATTTATAAGATGAACTATTCAAGCGATATTTGTAAGCGTATAAATACACAAATCTTGAGATTGGGCTGCCTGTGATCTAGACTGTATATATATTCCTTGTTCCACGTCCTGTCTGCAGCCAGGTTTCCAGCACATTTTAATCAAAAATGTTTTTTTTACTGTTATTAAATGCATGAAAATAAATGCATCTGTATTATATTTAGATACACTTAATTTCACTCACATCTTTCAATTTAACAGGAAACTGGAGACAAAATTGTGAATTTTCAACTGAAATTGAAAACAATCACACTCACAGCCATGGTGATAAGTCAAAAAGTAAAACATTCATGACAAAGTGCTGTACAAGAATGCAAATAAATTTTGTAAGTATTAAAGTAATAAAACTTTCTTACTTATTTAATTAACCAGTAATTAGGCCAGATAAAAAAAAACTTGTATAGCACCACCCATTTTAATTTTTCCAGGTAGGGAGGGAGGTTTTTCTTTTTTTTTCTATGTGAAGTTTATTTTGTCTCGACTAGACATTATTCACTCACCTCGTGTTCATGACCTCGTGTTTTAGAAACAAAATGGCGTTGATGTTAAAATATTTAATGTGCTGGCGCATACTTTAAGAGGTACACGTAGGGGTTTGGGTACAAGAATTGGTGTTCGCGGGCGCATTTACACTTTCTAAAGTTTTTATGAAGAAAAAAATTGAGGTCGGGGACATTTCTCAGGTCGGGTGGGGACGCTAAACAAGTATTTTTTTTATCTGGCCTTAATCTGATTAACCTGGATTTTTTCATGCCAACCTCAAACTTTTTATTGAAATTAGGGATTAATTTGTCCTCTATGGTATTATTATGTTAATCTCCTGGTATATTATATACATGTATGTTTATAATTTTCCTTCCACAATTTTAGTAGCCTTTTATAGCTGATAGTGTGCCTTTCTTCAGGGGTTTTCTGCTTGTACCAATAATTTTCTCTTTGGAGGTGGCTATTCATGGTGGTCAGTAAATGACAGCTACACATGTACATGTGCATTTTCCCTTCCCTGTGAACAGAGCCTTCTTCAACTTTGCTTGTATTTTTTTGTCCAAGCTTCTGCCAGGACTTGTTAAGCCTGTTAATGTAGCCTGTGTACAGCTGTCCATCTCTCAAAACTCAGGAAGGGACGTATGTGCTACACTGTCGTTAATCGTGTTCCAGGTAACATGGATGTTTATGAGGCTTTATAGTGGAAAGAATGCTGATTGGCTAAATACTCTAAATATGTGATAAGGCCTGTTCTTTGAAACTTCGGCACCTTTGATTAGCTAAGAGCCATTAACAATAGGAAATGAACAATCTGAAATGTACAATGTTTACCATCTCATTTTTCTTGGCCAATGGAAATTGAGATAAAGGGCGACTGTTGGGATGCATGAAGAATTTTCACTTTTATGTAAAATTATGGCGGAACACGATTAACGACAGTGTAGCACATACAGTGTACATTTGTAAATTCCCTCCTGATTTTCAGGCTAGCTGTAACCAAACCTGAGTCCATTGCAACAATGTCAGACAAATGTGACACGACTGAGTGAGCCTGGGCACAACAAAATATTGGTGCATGCTTGATCAATATGAAGACAACACAAATTAGTGCTGCAGCATTCTTTTCTGTTTCTTTTTTGTGTGTGGAGAGTTGAAGAAAGCTCTGCTTGCAGGGTAGATTTTCTGGAGAATACATGTAGGTACTTATTGACTGAGTGAAAGGGCCGGGGCGGAAAAATATTTGGCATATCGATTGAGCACAGCAATTAAGGTCTGTACAAAATGACAGTGAGCCAAATATTTCTCTGTTCGATCAGCACAACGTAACTTAGTCAATAAGTGTTTTTATTGTATGATCTGACTAGCATAAAATAGAGCATTGGCAGAACAGCTTTTTTCTAGCCTGCTCATGCACATCAGACATGTAAGGCCCCTGTCACATGATTTTTTGTTAAATGGTTTTGAAAGACAAGCATGTGTGGGGCCATGTATGCATACAGGTCATAATAATAGGGTAGAATGCCAAAAATGAAAGGAAAATAGGCAGCTACAGTAGGTCCTGAGAGCTGGCAGAAAGCCACTGGTCACTGGCTTCTACTGGCAATCAGGCCAATGATTTAAACTTTTGTGTGTGTTATGCCATACTACAGGATTTTGCAAACCCAGTTGGGATGCTGAGATCCCAGCTGGGATTGTTACAAAATAATGTAGTAAAATGTAACCCTGAAAAAGCAAAGAAAATATTCGACCCTAACCTGAATACCCACTATTTTGTACCAACAATTTAGGATACAATTTGGCCATTTAAGGCTGTAGGTATAGCCAGCTAAAATAATATACTTTTTATAGGATTCATATTGAGAGTCAAGGCCTTGATAATTCTATTTATATTGGTACCTAAAATTGTTTTACTACCGTTTGCAAGCAATCCATAATCATGAAACCTTTTCTGTGTTTGTTTGTTTCAAAACTAGACAGCTGGAGGCCCAAACCGCAATGTTGACCACCTTTGACATATGTACATGTCTTGCATTTACTTTCAACAGCATGGGATTCAGGTTTGGAAACTTTTCAGCCAGGTTTAAATTGCCTTCACGCTTCATGCTAAATCATAGAAATGTTGGTTCAAGTTTTGGATGCTCAGAATTTGGAGAGATGCAAGCCAACAACTGTCTCTATAGGCAATTACTCTGAGTTTCATGATGGTAGAAGACATCAAAGGTTGCTGCCAACATCAAGATTGAAACTAATTTAAGTTTGAAATTAAGTTAATTGAAATGGTTTGTGCTGTTAGACGTCTAATTTTCAAACATAAACAAACACAGAAAAATGTTCATGCTTAATGGTAGCTTGCAAATGGTAGTGTTAGCATGTTTATTGGCTTCAAATTGATAATTATATTTTATTATGCAAAATTGTTTTATTATCAGCATTTTGACTTGCTAAACTTAACATATCAAATACATGTAAATAGGTTATTAGTCGGCTAAGCATCTCATACGGCTGTGTATTTTTAAGTCCTGCATAAATATGGATGACAAGTAAAAATATTGTATTAGATGCTTAACTGACTTAGTAATAAGTTGTTTATTATTTAAATTCTGCAATGAAACAAAAGTTTTTTTAATAATAACCAAAACCTTTGTACGCGTGCTCGAGAAATGGGAATTACCATGGTGACGGGAAGCCATTTCTACGTAACTAACCAAATACAGTCTCATATTTGGTGTGTTCTTGTGCATATTTTGTGCATTCTTGGTAGAATTATACACTGTAATAAAACCATATTTTATGTTTCTCACATAGCTGTATACATGTACATACTGTACATATATGTCCAAATACATGCAGATTTGATTTATTTTAGCCCATAAAATAATAGTGTTTATACATGTATGCATGCATGCTTGTACTCTGTGTCAAAGTTATGTTAAAACTATGTGCATGCAGGCAACTTCAAACTGTATGAAAGTTTTATGTATTGGAATGAGGAAAATAAAAATAAAATTATATATACCTGAATGAATTATATGTAACTGTATATGACATACTTTAAATACTTTAAACAATTCCCAACAGCTATGTATACATGTATGTGACATATATGTACATGTATGTGACATATACGCAGACATATATGTGACATATATGTCTGCATATATGTCACATATATGTCTGCGTATATGTTACATATATGTCTGCATATATGTCACATATATGTAATATAACTGCATAAAATTATCAAATTCCGATATCTGTCACAGTTATGTGGCATATATGTTGCAGATATGTGACATATATGCGACATATATTTGACATATATGCGACATATATGTGACAGTTATCTGTGACATATATCTGTTAAACATCTGCAGTTTTGGTAAGGGTAGCTTCCTGAACTCTCTTCTTTTGTTCAACCTCATCATTTGCCCTTTCAAGAGCAATTCTTTTCTGCCTGTCTGCTTTTAGTGAAAGTTCATATCCCATATCCTGCTCTCTTTTAAGTGATTCCCTTTCTTCTGTTGTACCAATCAGCCCTTTGCTGTAACTGCATCTGTCAACTTGTTTTTCCTCAGTGGAACTACCAGCTGTGCATGCCCTTTCAGAAGTAGTGGAGGCATCAATTGTTATCATAGGCGGTAAACTATCATCACTGTCATCACTGCTACTAAAGCTCACCAGCTTGGAGAGCAAGTATAGCCTAACATCCTTCAGCTTAAAAGCTTCCATGTAATTTTCAATATTGAAAGGGACCTCTTTTCCATTTACTTCAAGCGTAACACCCATTCGTTCATTATGAAAATTTCCAATAGCAAATTCCATCTCTTCCACTTTTCCATAATAGGACTTCCCATTAGGAAAAAAGAGTGATTGACAAAGTTTACGAACGTCCATTCTGTTGCTTGAAAGTGGCATGGTCGCGTACCTACTGCCACCTCCCTTTGCCAGTGGTACAAGAGCATAGACCTTGTCTTCCTCTCGGAAATGCTTCCATCCAATTTGTACTCGTTTGGACTTCTTTTTTTCTTTTTCAAGCTTTTTCTTTTGCTGTTGGTTGCCTTTGTTCTTGGACTTGTCTTTCTTTGAAGACAAGAATGCCTTTTTTTTTCGATTCCTTTTCTTTGTTCTTTTGCACTTATTCTTGAGAGGTGGTACAAAAGCCTCGAAGGCTTAATCTGTCCCCTGCTGTTGATAGACCCATGTCTTTGAGGACATCATCATTTGCACTTAGGACTGCTGAGATATCCATCTGAGAAAAGAAGATTTACATAAATTATTATAATGTTACTCCTTACCAATCCAAATGTATACCTTTTAAAGTGCCTATGATATCAGTTTTTGTATAAAACACTAGTACATTTGAGTACTTCATTTGCCATTTATGAAGACTATTCCATGAATACTTCATATTTTATAGCAGTTACACAGCTACTAACTTTGGCTTGAAGCAAAACTTGGGAACAAGTTTAGTAACATAATTTTGTTTCAAAGTTCAATTAAATGTCCCTAGTCTCTAGGCTGTGCTCTAAAAAAAATTTATGGGTCCCCAAGTTCTACCTTGGGTGCCGAAATATTAGCCACGTGAGCGATCAGGCAATTTTTGGTCGTCCAATACCAATAGTTAGTTTCCAAAAAGTGATGGAACGCTGCTAGAGCACAGCCTATGTAGCCTCAGCTGTAAAATTAGGCGTCTTTTTAGGCATAATCTTAATCAATCCTCTAGCATCACAAAATTTTGGAGGTGGTACGTATAAAACAACCAAAGGCTAACCTTTTCATCCTGAAACTTCTCAATTACACTTTCTTGAACTCCTCTTTCTCGCAGAAAGTTACAAACCTGTGAATGCACCAACAACACAATTAGGCTAAGCTTAAGATTAAATTAAAGTCAGTTTATTAATGTTCAAAACATGGTGCTGTTCAACATAATGTCAGCTATTGTTATCAATGCGCCAAACAGTGATCAACTGGCACCAGCTAGCAGGTTGAGCATCTTACTAACATCTTGAAATATCTTACAAGATCTTTCGAGATATGATAAGATATGATAAGATATTACAAAATCTTGCAAGATCGTAACCAGTTTGGTAAAAATAATTTCCTTTTAAATCATTTGAAGATCTAGGAAGATTTTGAAAGGATTAATTCGTGGAAAAATATAAATCAAGATCTTTTTAAGATCTTGCAAAGTTTTAAGTAAGATCTTACAAAATCTTAAACTAATACTTAAAATAATATCAATTAAGATCTTTTGAAGATCTTGTAAGATACAAATATATTGGATGAATCTTTCAAAAATCTTTGCCTGAAAGTCCATAAATTGGCTTGTGGTTGCAGGGCCGTACATAACCCAAATTCCATATAATAGTTTTTTACCAAAATAAAGTTTTTAAAATATATTTTTGGGTTTGTTTTTCACGGTGGGCACAAACTACCATAAAAACGGCATGAGTTCAATATCTTAAAAAGTTTTCAACGCAGACGATTGAATTTTGGTAGGTGGGTATAGAATCGTAAAAGGAATATAACCTGATAATTTAAGCTATGTTAATACCGTTATGACGTCACAATGACGTCATTTACCCATTTGTAATACGTTTCTTATAACTGGTCATTACCTCTAAAAACGGAATGTCGTATATTGCTAAAATCTCCTCGTGATGAGAATGAAGGAATCGAAAACCCGATGTCGATTGGTTAATGAAATCAAAAGTTATGGAAGTTTGAATTTTGGAAATGCCCGGGGGTGGCCGAAGGGGGGGGGGGGGGATTCACGGGTTTGGAATTGATTGATACATTATATCACAGGTGACAGAACTAATATTGAATAAAAAGCGACAATACTTACAGCATGTGTTTATTTGTCCATGCCGCTGCATGTGGTTGTAATTTCAGCGAGTTTTGACCCCAGCAGTTCTGTACACTGGTGTTATACCAGGGTACGGTCGTAACGAGGTATATTTTTTCTCTAGTGGTCCCTTATTTTTACCCAGAACTTTGATCTCTGATCCCAATTTTCCAGTAATTTGTGATCCGTGATCCAGCCAAAAATAAATGAGGCCGTTCTTATTCTGGGACCTCCCATATAAAAGGGGCAGGGATGCTCGTCGGAAAATTGTAATTGAACCCCTAAAAGAGACCAATCTGGGCATGGCCTAAGCTTTGTTTGACCCCTATAAAAAGATACCTTTCTAAAACATACAGACAAATTCCAGCCCTAGCTCGAGTGGCGTCACATGCAAGCGATAGTCGGCGTTTTTTATTTCTCCGGCACATGCAGCCCTAAACGATACCTTGATGGCTAAAAATATTGGCGTTCCATCCTTAACACCCAAAGTGATACCAAATCCCGTAATTTTAACCCCTAAAGGATACGACGAGCATCCCCGCCCATTTTATATGGGAGGTCCCCCACCCGGGAGTTATAGAGCGATTCACTGTGGGATCACAGACCCGAGATCGGGATCACAGGGCATGGGATCGGGATCAACGTATATCAGTTATGGGATCGGGATCAATATATCAGAATATGAACGGCCTCATTTATTTTTGGCTGGATCACGGATCACAAATTACTGGAAAATTGGGATCAGAGATCAAAGTTCTGGTTAAAAATAAGGGACCACTAGAGAAAAAATATACCTCGTTACGACCGTACCCTGGTATAACACCAGTGTACAGAACTGCTGGGGTCAAAACTCGCTGAAATTACAACCACATGCAGCGGCATGGACAAATAAACACGTGCTGTAAGTATTGTCGCTTTTTATTCAATATTAGTTCTAAAAAAATCCCATTCAAATGCTAGTAAATATTGCCACTTACAGAGCAATTGGGTCACCTGTGATATAATCCCGGGGATGTAATTTCTTTCTCATCATGTCCGTGTTGGAGGAGAGCCAATACACAACAATGTTTTTTTAGTGTAGGCGGCGGCCCTAATAGCTTAAAAGACAGGAAAAGATTAAATAAAACCGAGAAAGGAGAAAAAGAAGTTAAAAAAAATTGTGGCTGGTGTGGGAATTGGAAAGCGCGCGCTCTAAACCGCTTTACCATAGAGCCGATTCGCTTGAGCAGTGGTTTCAAAATAAGGTATATATGTAAAAGTTCTGAGACCATGAACTTTGGGAACTAGCGTCGTCCAGCGTAAATTGCTCGATTTAGGCTCCAGAAATGGGGAATATTTCAATTAAATGGCACGAGGTTATTGGAATAGATACTGTTGTGCTATTATTTGAGGTTTAGTTGCGCGGTCGGCATTGATTTTGGATGAAAATTCGAGCGTGGTCAGTTCTAGACCGGCTTAGGTGGAGATCGAGGTCGAGGGGTAAAATTTCAACAGAACTCGCTAAAATTGCATACAGAGCCCAATGAAGAACAGATAAAGTCTTCAGGTAAGTTTTTTTTTTTTTTTTCCCAGTCTGCATTTTATACCCAGTCTGCATTTTATACCCATTCTGCAGTCTGCAATCTGCAGTCTGCAGATTATACTGACCGCAAATATACACAACTATGCAGCTTCGAGGCGCTTTTCATCGATGTGTTCTCACTCGCCGCAGAAATTCGACAAGAAATTGAAATCGATTTCGCCTCTGCTTTCGGCACACAAATTGAGAGATGTGTAAGCACTCAGGCCAAACGACGTGAAAACGGCCTGGAAAATAAATTCCGAATTCAAAATATTTCTCTCGGTATACCACAGGCAACCCAAGCTCAAGTTACGAAAATATAAAGGTTTGTATGGGAGCCAGCGCGCTCCGTTTACTAGCCAGAAATACTGTAAAATATTTGAATAAAATGACTTACCTTGCCACTGTGATGTCTTCTGTCATGTTTCTCTCCTTGTTGGGTGGTTTTAAGCTGATTTCAGCCGGGTTTAAATTAAGAAAATAGGCCCAAATCGCTAATAAACGACAACAGACAACAAATAGAGCAAAGGTACATTTATTTCAGTTGATTTTAACCTATCAATAGTAGTACAATTCGTGATTTTCCCCGTTTAGTAGTTCCCCTATATTATACTGACAAATACACACAATTAGAGCTTGGGTTGCCTGTGGTCTAAATTACTGGTACAAATTACTGAAGTCCAACTGTCCGCCAGTAAACATAGCGAGAAGAGTCCGAGAAGGAACAAAAGTTCAACCAAGTTTACTCGAATTTATGGATTCTAATTACGTTTTTGAAGCGAAGACTCATGTACATCTACAATGCTTTCAATGAAATATTTAATTTTTATTAACACAACTGAAATTTTAAAATTTCTTTCGGAGCTATCGCGCGGAATGGGTTTAACCCTTTCCCTACTGGACATGTTTGGCTCAGTTGGTGAAATCCTGAGTGCTAACTCAACCCTCCCCCCTCAGTTCAAGTTTGGCTAGCCCGGGTCATTTAAATACTGCTGACTTTTTAAGCCGAGGGCTCAAACTTTTCCCACAATGCCATTTGGGAGAATTCTGTTCACTCGTTGACGGTAGGTATGGCTGCTTCGGTAGGGTTTCTAATGAAATGAGCTCTAATTTTGGAGAAATATGCCACTGTCAGAGAGCTTGAAGACATCATTAAGTCTGAGGATGGCTGAAAAGTACTTGGTTTGCTTCTAGTAGGCTTTGTGAGGGGATTTCACAGGGTTTTTCCGTTGTGTTTGTGCTTTGAGACACAGGAAAAAATTCTTCAATGAAATCCTGCAGTTGGCATTCTTTTACCCCTGCTTAACCTATTAGGATGTGTTTTTGTCACTTTAAAGCAACGGCTTGAGTCCAAATCACCGCTCTTGGTTGTAGGGGTAAAGGACTTATAAAAAAAACCCTACCGGAGTCCCAGAGGGGGGAACCCCTTGTGGAATTTTTGTCCATTACCCAGCATGCAATTGGAGGTGGAAACAGGTAAATGTGGTCGAGTGAAATGCAGTGTAAACATCGGCGTGGTTCACAGTCGTTTGGTGCGTTTGGTGCAAACAAACCTGCTGGTTGGAAAGATTAAACAAGGTACTGTAACGACTGAGTGGTGATTTTGTATTTGCTTTTGATTTCAAGTGCGAATGGGAAGGTTTTTTGAGCCGATTTTCAAAATCGAAGAAACGAACAACGATGTCCAAAACAAATGCGTTTTTCTCCAAAGTGGGAGAGTCAAGCGATCCCTGTTATAGCTCTGACTTTGAAGTCATTCATTCCTTGAAATAATATCACAACAGCGTCTTTCCAGCATGTCTAGGTTTGATGCAATAATTTTCTCCAGGTACATGCTTCATATTGGGCGGTTACGGGCGGCACAGGAGGGAAAGGGTTAATACTTGTAGATAATTTGAAAACTCGACAAATGCAAAAAATAATATAATGGCTTGACAGAGTACATCAAAATAAGCAAGACTGCCGAATTTTAAGGTGCTATCTTTTTTCTTACAAAGTTATTGTAACCTGTTTTATTCTCTCGGTTACTACTTCTATATACATCTACTGCTCACTAGCCTGCGTACAGCATCCCCTACTTGAGGGAGAACGGCGATTTCATCGTTTCCGTTTCTCCCCATGTAGGGTCTGCGACTCAGAGCCCAAAACCGTGTCCGTGACGTCACTTCCAAATTTCTGGTAATTAGCTATTTATGCATAACGAAGTCAAAACGAGATGGCGATTGAAATGAGATTTCCAAGTGTAAAGTCCGTCGGAGAGGATCTTTCTCTCAAATTTGGAATCCCATCTCTCAAATACGAACAGCTTAATACTTTATGTAACTTTATTCGTGGGAAAGATGTGTTCATGAGCCTTCCAACAGGCTCGGGAAGGTCACTGATATTTACAACTGGCGGCCCCTTCAAACGGGCGTTTTGAAGAAAAATGCATTTGTCATTGAAGTTACTCCGCTTGTTGCCCTCATGAAGGATTACATGGAGGTCTTTATTAACAATGTTGTTTGGAGGTTGGGGAAAATTGTTTTTACATAGGAGTATAACAGGGATCGAAGTAATGAAGCATTTGTTTAGTTCTGCTATGTTTCTGTTTCTCACCCTCTCTCCCTGCCAAGAATATAGTGTTTAAGTACCGAGCTTGACTATAAATTGCATTTATTAATCTCTGTTCAGACAATTAAAATCGCTGCTCAAATATTCACCTTAAATCCATGACTATATGTAAGCGCTTCACTTGATCCTTCATGAGGGCAACAAGCGGAGTAACTTCAATGACAAATGCATTTTTCTTCAAAACGCCCGAACCTGGCCGCGAGTTGGTTTGAAGGGGCCGCCAGTTGTAAATATCAGTGACCTTCCCGAGCCTGTTGGAAGGCTCATGAACACATCTTTCCCACGAATAAAGTTACATAAAGTATTAAGCTGTTCGTATTTGAGAGATGGGATTCCAAATTTGAGAGAAAGTTCCTCTCCGACGGACTTTACACTTGGAAATCTCATTTCAATCGCCATCTCGTTTTGACTTCGTTATGCATAAATAGCTAATTACCAGAAATTTGGAAGTGACGTCACGGACACGGTTTTGGGCTCTGAGTCGCAGACCCTACATGGGGAGAAACGGAAACGATGAAATCGCCGTTCTCCCTCAGGTAGGGGATGCTGTACGCAGGCTAACTGCTCACTCTTGTCGAGACAGAATACCTGGGCTTTGAAGCCACGGACTCAGGTCAAAAACCAATAGTCCAGTTTCGTATTCGAAAATTACCGCTGAATGCAATGACTACAGACGCATGTACGCAGGTTAGCCTCATTCTGAAGTTAAACATTCATAAATACCTGCAAGAAGGTAGGCTATTTACAACACTGTGTATTGTTGTAGTTTCACGCATTGCACCTTCTCGCTGGTATTTAAGAATGTTTAACTTCAGAATGAGGCTAACCTGCGTACATGCGTCTGTAGTCATTGCATTCAGCGGTAATTTTCGAATACGAAACTGGACTACCGTAGAATTCCGGTTATAAGCCCCCCGGTAATAAGCCAAAACCAAAACCACCCAAAACCCTTACGAAGTTGTATAAGCCCAGGGCTTATAACCGGGATTCTACGGTATTCGCTATTATCGCACTTCGGCCATCTTGGATTGAAAGCGAGGCTTCCGGGTTGTCGGATACGTATGCTTACTATTTGCTCTGTTGTTGGTCGCAAGTTTGGATGAAAAAGCTACTTCATCTCCACTTCTGTAATTCCAATTGTACAAATAATAGCCAGAAAAGAAGATCTAGGGATTCTTTTCACATATTTGATTCCAATAAACAGCTCAGAAAGCGATGGAGTTTGAAAATACGCGGAGATGTCGACCCACACTTCAGACTTCGATATTAAATATCCAGAGGTAGAGTGAGGAAAAAAAACAAGTAATACTTCTTCGGTTAAAGTGTCACAGGTTCTCTCAGACTCACAGCTAGCACCGGTCTCTACAGGTAAAATAAGAAGAGAGAAACCTCACCTAGCAGGGCGAATGGAACATGTTAAGTTATTGTTCTCAATAAATATATATACACGTGCACCAGCCACCTTCTATTATTATATTTTGATAATTCTTGATGCACATGGGACTATTTTCACGTTGATCGTTATTTTTCATTTTACGAATAAGACTTGTGTCCCGGGGGGGGGGGGGGGGGGGGGGGGGACTCCCCATAAAAATAGACGGGGGTGCTCGACCTATCTTTTAGGGGTTAAAATCGTTAGCAGTGCTATCTCTTAGGGGTCTTCCAAAGGTCTTCTATCTTTTAGGGGTCTCCGAGACCCAAAATTTTTGTGGGCGAGAAAAATGACGGTGCTCTCAAAATTCATTGGAAAACGGAAGCGCTCGATGATAATGTCTTTATATAGTCTCTAATAAATCCAATTAATGCCATTTTCTTGTCTTTTGGAGTGCTATCTTTCAGGGGTAAATGTTTTGTGAGCTACGCCCATATTGCTATCTTTTAGGGGTGAATTTCATTTCTCACGTCGAGCACCCCCGTCTATTTTTATGGGGAGTCCCCCCCGGGACTTGTGTACTTTGCACACCACTAATAATAAATTGGCACTAATTTTGAAAGTGTCATGACCATCATATTAAAATTTTAATGTGTAAATAATATTTTTTATGTAAAATATATTATATATCATATGTATTTGTACTGAATCAAAGGGAAATATTTTGGGAGGTTTTATTAGAATGGTCATGGGTGTTATGCAATGATATTTATCACTGTCAAATTCCTGGTATGAAATGAAGGTTTATTTATTAGTTAATCTGGGATTTTTATGTGTGATTTTCTTAGTAATACCATGATCACCTCAGCTTTCTTTGTTTGTTCAGGGACATTTAAACTCTAAATTCCCTCATCAGCATGGATACTTGTTCTAATTTTCTCTCATTGACATGGCAGGTCATTATAAAAAATAGTCCCTAGCAGAGTGCATGAATGCCTGTCAACCTGTCAACTCTACCTATTTTATGGCACAAGAAAGGTCTTCTCTTCATTTGTCAAACCCGCTTCTTCTATACATGTGAGATAATTATACTTAAAATCACAAACATGACATGATTAAACTCTATGCATGCTCCTGGAATATTTAGTCAGCCACATATTACATTTTATTTTTACATTTTACTTGACATTTTATTTATTCTTCACAAAATCAACACACTTGCAGGGTCCAGTTCAACCAATGGTGCTCAATCAAGCATAACAAAACGTTAAACAAACTCAACTATGGTATCTTTAGTTTAGGCAGAGAAAAACTAAAGTCCTCTGAGATTAGTTTCATTAGTCGGTGATAATAGTATTACGAAGTATTAGCATGAAATTAGCTAGTGATTAAATTTCCTCTTCACCCTTGGGAGGATTTATGCAAATTTTCCCTAATCCCCCTCAGCCAAAAATCCCTCCCTCAGCTCTCGGGGGAAATTTGATAACTAATTTACCTTGTGCCATGCCATTACTTATAATAATAATATTTTGGAGTTTGGGCTGATTTTACTTAATTACCAGTAACCGGACTGTTAGGTCTATTCGATTTTATTAAACAGGGTTAAAAAAATCTGCTCTATCTGTGAATAAATTCAAATCAAGCTATCCTCCATAATTTCTGTGGCTTGGCTTGAGAAAGAAATAATATTGGGTTATTTCTCTAAGACAAAGGGAGGGGGTCCATTTCTCTTTGTTCTAAATTGGTTTTTTCAAGAGGGATCAACACCTCCGTTTCTATAGAGCCAGCCAACGGCAGAGCCTGTTTGGCGGCCCCCTTTGCTCTAAATTGGTTTTTGTTGATTTCTGTCGGCAAAAGTCCTTTGCTCTAAATCGCTCTAAATTGGTTGCGCTTTGATCTAAATTGTCTAAATTGGATAACGAGGTTACAAATGTCAAACGTACATTGAGCAGAAACATCACGGGATAATGTCACGTTCCGATTGTCGCTTATGCTTTCCACTTCGTTTACCATGTGTACGGGTCCGTTCCATAAAAAGCACGCGGCCACAAGAGATATTTCTAGTAGAAATGCATCTTTAATAACCAAACTTTGGGTTTAAAACTGATATGCGTTTGTGCCATCGTGCTAACAGGTAAATTTTATCATCGTTATTCGGCCTTACTAAAACTGCTAACACAATAATTATTAACTAGACTCCAAGATTGCTGAATGGGGTAGTTCACTGTCGGCACAAGAACATCGAAAATTCATACTAAGCACGCGGGCACAACAGAGATTTCCAGTTGAAATGCATCTTTAATAACCAAACTTTGAGTTTAAAACTAATATGCGTTTGTGCCATCGTGCCAACAGGCAAATGTTATCATCGCTATTCGGCCTTACTAAAACTGCTAACACAATAATTATTAACTAGACTCCAAGATGGCTGAAAGCGGCAGTTCACTGACGGCACAATAACATCAAAAATTCAAACAAAGCACGCGGGCACAACAGAGATTTCTAGTTGAAATGCATCTTTAATAACAAAACTTTGAGTTTAAAAACTTATATGCGTTTGTGCCATCGTGCTAACAGGCAAATTTTATCATCGCTATTCGGCCTTACTAAAACTGCTAACACAATAATTATTAACTAGACTCCAAGATGGCTGAATGCGGTAGTTCACTGTCGGCACAATAACATCAAAAATTCATACAAAGCACGCGGGCACACAGAGATTTCTAGTTGAAATGCATCTTTAATAACAAAACTTTGAGTTTAAAACTTATATGCGTTTGTGCCATCGTGCTAACAGGCAAATTTTATCATCGCTATTCGGCCTTACTAAAACTGCTAACACAATAATTATTAACTAGACTCCAAGATGGCTGAATGCGGTAGTTCACTGTCGGCACAAGAACATCGAAAACTCATACAAAGCACGCGGGCACAACAGAGATTTCTAGTTGAAATGCATCTTTAATAACCAAACTTTGAGTTTAAAACTTATATGCGTTTGTGCCATCGTGCTAACAGGTAAATTTTATCATCGCTATTCGGCCTTACTAAAACTGATAACACAATTAACTAGACTCAAGATGGCTGAATGCGGTAGTTCACTGTCGGCACAAGAACATCGAAAACTCATACAAAGCACGCGGGCACAACAGAGATTTCTAGTTGAAATGCATCTTTAATAACCAAACTTTGAGTTTAAAACTTATATGCGTTTGTGCCATCGTGCTAACAGGTAAATTTTATCATCGCTATTCGGCCTTACTAAAACTGATAACACAATTAACTAGACTCAAGATGGCTGAATGCGGTAGTTCACTGTCGGCACAAGAACATCGAAAACTCATACAAAGCACGCGGGCACAACAGAGATTTCTAGTTGAAATGCATCTTTAATAACCAAACTTTGAGTTTAAAACTTATATGCGTTTGTGGCATCGTGCTAACAGGTAATTTTATCATCGCTATTCGGCCTTACTAAAACTGATAACACAATTAACTAGACTCAAGATGGCTGAATGCGGTAGTTCACTGTCGGCACAAGAACATCGAAAACTCATACAAAGCACGCGGGCACAACAGAGATTTCTAGTTGAAATGCATCTTAATAGCTTTAATAACAAAACTTTGAGTTTAATACATAAATCCGTTTGTGCTATCGAATCGACCATTATCTATCCCTAACAGGGTGGTTTATACATCCATCTTTTGGGAATGCTATCAATTCCTGATATCGCCTGCTCACGAAGCGCAGCATGCAGCCCACCCTGAATGTAACGCTGCATGCTCTGGATGTCTTTCCAGCGGCCTCCTTCTGCTATGGTAGTATCGTCTGCTCCACATCTTCTTGCCCATTTTGCATGGGTGTGTCTGGAGCTGTGCGTTGTGAAGTGCTTATGCTCAGCACCCTCTGGAACACAAAGCCAAAAATACACTATTAAACTATTTTAATTGATTTGTTAAGCAACTATCGTGATTTCAATCTGCATGTCTATCTGCGAATGTTGTTTCATGTATGGAATTTAAAGCGCGTGATTTTTTGTTCTTAAGTCTTAAGTTTTAATTAAGTTGATATGATACCACTACAATATATTTACCATTTAACTGATGATTGTACCGAGTTTGCATGCGATGTTTGGGAGTTCATTGACACTGAGGTTTGTTCATTTGATGAAAGCTAGCTAGACCTCAAATACATGTATATGTATATTGTTACTCGCAAGCATGTTCTACCGCTTCAGTCAGTTAGTCATGAGCTTGGACACCGCCGGAACGTTTTAACACTTGAGCGAGTATAGTGCTATAATTACAGGTTAATAATATTTACCATGGTTTATTCCAGCATTTGTGACGATTTTCTTATAAATGTCCGACACATCTTTTACAGCAAGTGGCTTCTCATCTGTCGGTTATAACAAAACATAATTAACGTTGTTTGTATGATATGATATAACTTTATTTAGACACGGTTGATATATATTATGCAGCTGATGTAATAATATGAGCTGCATGATTTTCTATCTTTACTTGTTTGACAATTATTAGTCGCTTTAAAATGTGAACTTCGAAGTTGACTCGATTATACGTGTATCGCATATATTTTATCAGTCTTCAATTAATTAATATTTACTTTTTACTGAAACACTTTCTTGGTACCATTCTTTCTCCAACAGGCAAATGCAGCTATAATAACAAAAATACCTCATGCTTACCTTCCAAACAAAAAAGTGGTCCAGATTCTCTCTTGTCTAGTGCCATTAATGCAAGTAGTGCAGTCACTGGGCACAGCTTCCTATCAAGCTTATTTTCCCAGAGAGACAAGGACATAGCTACATAAACAAAACAAAAACTACGTTCGTTATTGATATAAATGATACTTACTGTATTGTATAACGGAAACGAAAGAATTTACCAAAGAGAGCCGGTGGAAAATTATTCTTTAAACTACTGTATGTCAGCTAAATCCAAGGAGGATTGGAAGGCCTTCCCACGATCCTTTGCGTAGCAACTATATTATCAATTTTCCCGGTCACGTGAGCAATTCATTTTTCGTTGAAATTCGTGGAGATCGGACCTCAGCAGCACAAATTTTCACAGAGCATCTCAAAACCAAAGTTTTTCCTGGGATTTTGACGTATGTTTAGGCTAGCTTTGACTTCCCCGTATTTCTGGCCATTATTTTACAATGAAAGCCTACAAAAAATGGGAAAATATGCAAAGAATTACCTGACGCAATCTGATCACGCCATTTTCGAACAACGAGCGCGCGCTCAAAGTTGCTTTTGTACGAGCGCGCGACTGAATAAACCAAAGTATTACTAAGGCCCGGTTCAAACGTCGAACTTCTCATGTGCCGAATCTAATGTTAGTATTAAGTACATGAGAAGTTCGACGTATGAATCAATTAAATGCGACAGATTTGTATTAAGTTCGACAGGCAATTAAATTCGACCTGGTCAGTCGAATAAAACGACTAAAGTTCGACGCCGATTCATACGTCGAACTTCTCATGTGCCGAATCTAATGCATAAATTATATAAATTATATATTACCCACAAGGCAACACTTTTAGGCTCAACGTCATGCGCAGTCGAGTCACATTGTTCGCGCGCGCCGTGACGAGTTTTTCGCGCCAGAATAACTCAAAATGGCGGAGAAGGAGATGTGTTCGTCGTGTTTCCACGATACGGCGTACAGTTGTCTTCTGTGTACTTTACCTTTTTGTAACAATTGTTCAGTTTTCGAAGAAGACGAAGATACCCCAGGCTGGACGATGGGCAGGTCCGTGGGGCACTGTTTTCGGTGTGCCCGAGACAAACAAACAAGACAGACAGACGGAACCAAAAGGTAATTGCAACAATTAACAAGGGTGGCCTGATTGATAGTTTAGGAGTATTTATTGACAGCAAAACAAAAATGGTGTTGTAGAAGAGTGAACTTTCACGGCTGTTTTACAATCGAGTGTCACATGTGCTCAAATGAGTCAATTATCAGAAAAAGTACTTTAAATGTTAGGAGCGATTGCAGAATAGCGATGTTTCGTGTGTCGTCATCTATTGTAACAACAACAAATTTTATTTCGTACTGGAATTAATAATAGTTACAGGTTTACTGGAAAAATGAAAAGCTCAATAATTAGTACTGGTAGGCTCAGAATAACTAAAAAGCTAAACTAAGCTGAGCCACCGGAACAAAGTTCAAAACGAAAACAATGTACATAATTTGTTATATAATAAATACAAGAAACGGACACACGTAAACATAATGCATCAGTCAATTCCAGCAATGCCCATCCCCTCCCCGGGACAACCCCCGGGCATTAGTCATTTTCGTTATTTTTTCCCCAAATTCCCCACGATGGGGACAAGCAAGGTGTTCAAATGCCCCACAGTGGAGCCAAAGAAGTAAGGAAAATGCCCAACCCCCGGGCACATCCATAACGATATACTGCCCAAGTTTAATTCCATGCAAATGCATAAGGCGCAGAGAAGTGCTACTTCTCTATCTATTCATTGATAGTTTCCGTTATGGTTTTGTAGATCCGCCATCTTGTTTTGTATTTGTATTTATACTCACTGCTGTATCAGTGATTATGCTATTGAGCTGCCTGGAACAAAATGGTATTAATTTACATAGTTTATATTTCATTCCTATAAATAATCATTCGCACCGCGGTTAACGTTATACAATAAGCGCTTATTAAAACCACATGACAGACTTTTATAATAATAGTGTGACTTCTGTTCGTCCGGTGGACAGCAGCAAACAGTGTATATTTGTAAACAAACTACTTGATATCGTATCCAACTCGGACCAGCAGAGCTTGGGCCCCGAGTGCCTCCTGAATTAACATTTTAGCGTACTCTAAAATTTATTTACCACGAAACCCATAGCGTAGACTTAAGAATACAGGATTGCAGATCAGTGTTAGATGGGCGGTGAACGTACGAGAACTGCTATTTCTAGCTACTTTTTTTGTAAAAATTAAACATCCATAGATTTCCCGGCTTTTTCGTGTCCTAGCGTATACAAATAACGTGGATAAGACGGTATAAACTGCAGGTTTCTAGGTTTAGAGAAATAGATAGAATCCACAGGCAGCTGGAATAATTACAACAACTCAGCTTTATTGGTTTCTTTTACTTGATACAGTATGACGTCGTTACCACGAGACCTGCAGTCTCTTTCCCAGAATTATTTTCGGCAGTGTCAAATGCCCCACCATATGCCCCGTGGTAGAATAATGCCCGACCCCCGGACCGATATAAGGTTACAAATGCCCCACTACCGGGATCTCAAAGTATGCAAATGCCCCACCATATCCCGGGAGGGGGATGGGCATTGCTGGAATTGACATCCATACGATGTCCCACCAGCCACTGTTTCTCGTAAGTCGTCGACAAGAGCGAGTCGGGAGATTTGTAAACACATCATTTCGTTGGGACATTGTGGTTAGTAGAAGAAGGATATAAATGCTTAGGATACGCTTCCTTCTAGCCACTAGATAACTGCATGTTGTGCGTAAGATATTCCGTCTTCTTCTGATGTTTTGAAGGGTAGAAAACAGAAAAGACGACACGTTCACACTCTCGTCCGCCATGTTGCAAATTGTTGCAACATCGATCTGGTATCCATGGTTGCAATTACCTGGTGACCGCTGGCTCTTATGACAATGTTCTCACCATTTATATTATTCGACTACATTAAATTCGACGTCTGAATCAACGTCGAATTTAATCATTTTAGTCGACTCTAATATGACATTAGATTCGGCACATGAGAAGTTCGACGTTTGAACTGGGCCTTACTTGTGCCCTTTATCTTTTCAGGTAATTATAATTGTTTTTAAGTAAAATGATTAACAAAGAATCATCTGTTTTTTTGGTATAATTAACAATAAACACCACTCGTACTGTTCGCGAAATGCTTCACGAAAGTTCGGCGTGAGTACTGTATATCCAGTGAGCGCGACATTTTGTGAATGGTATCAAACATCGTAAACAATACACATTTTCAACTGCTTTGTAAACTTCTTAAACCTGGAGCCCTTTGCACAAATTAGACAATTTATTTATTTATGTCACTGATCATGCTAATTTCCAGGTAAGGTTAGCTGTCTAAAAGGTTTCTAGTTAATTTCTTTCAGGGTAAGATTTACGACACAAGTTCGCGGGAAATTTCTCCCAAACAACCTCTCGAGAAAAGTGTCCGATAAATATGCTCAGATTGTATGAAAAGTTCAAAAATTGAAAATGTTTAGCGAATAGTAAAGTTAGAAAGTATATTTGTGACTTTGTTGAATCCATCTCTAGTTTCTAGAGTTAAACAACTTCAAGGAGAAATTTAGTTGGAAATGACAAAACTCGCGGGAAACTCCAAGTTTCTTGCCTTCTTGACAAATTTTCAAGCGCAAGTGTTCATGGGAAGGCCTTCCAATCCTTCTTGGCTAAATCTACTGTACTTTCATGACCCATGACGTTGTATAAGCTCAGGCCTTATAACTGGTATTTTATTAAGGTACGAGAATCACATTCAAACCTGTGTCTTGTCGCTTTCCCTTGGGCAGCAACACCTCCAGAAAAGGTGGTACGGTCCACCCCTTGTCTGGGTTAGGAGGCAAAATCCATTCAATTCTTAGGAAGGTCACTTCCTCCCTCCTCAGACAAAGGGCAAACATCATCAGGAACATGCACCACAATCGCAGAGTCTCTAAAGTGGTGCTTGACATCTTGAAGCAGGCATCACGCACTAAATCAAAGTGTTCGAAAAGAACATATGAAGGCGCACTCTCTGATTCGTAGTGATACTCTTTGTGCGCCGTTCGTATGCTCTCCACAGTTTCCTGTAAAACAAAATATTTTTAATTATGGTCTTGATTTCTGAACATTTTTGAACATCTACCAATGAAATGTTAGACGAGAAACACTACTTTTTATCAGTTTAGAAATTGTTATTCTTTTGTATGACCAATCAACATACACCGATGCCACAACCTAACAGTCTTTCATTATTACACGATTGCCATAACTAGTTATGTTGGTAATTGTAATAACCTCTTACCTTAAGGACTGGATGAGTGAATATATCACCCCTCCTTGGTGGTCCTTCATGGTACGAACCATGATGGCCTGCAATTGATTGGGCCCACCTGAGTGCTACCAGGGTCTTTTCGAATGACGAGGACTTGCGGGCAAGCCTCTCTGTCCCGTCACTTGAGGTACCTTGTAAAAATTTGTGCCCTGACAACAGAAAATGAAATATGACTTTAGTTGGCCTATACTACATAAATATTTCGTTTCTTACTCTCTCTAAAACAACAGATTATATTTCTGAAGGCAGAAAATGTTTAAGTTATGATCAAATTTAACGTAAATTCCAAGGCTTACAGCTCCGATAATCTAACAAATGTATATTTTTTACCATGGTGTTGAGATTCAAAAGTTATTTGCCTCATATGTTTCAATAGAATGACTTACTTAAAAAGGCAGCAACGTGTAGTGGAGCAAGTGATTCCTTTGAGATATCGGAGACCTTTGCTTTCTAAATATATTAAATAAACATGTAAATAATCAGTTTTAGTTAATTAAAGTATAACATAATTATTATATCACGTGTATACAAATAGTAGTACAAATATCACGATATTTGAAAATATTATGCCTTTCTGATCCGAAGGTAGTAAATATTTTTTGTTACAGGTTGTTATGTTACTGTTTTGTTATCGCTGTTCCGATGTCATAGGGATTTCGCCCCCCTTAGGGATAACGCCCCCCTGTCTATTACAGTAGGGATTCCGAATACCTATGATAAAATTTGCCTGTTAGCACGATGGCACAAACGCATATAAGTTTTAAACTCAAAGTTTGGTTAGTAAAGATGCATTTCAACTAGAAATCTCTGTTGTGCCCGCGTGCTTTGTATGAGTTTTCGATGTTCTTAGGCCGACAGTGAACTACCGCATTCAGCCATCTTGAGTCTAGTTAATTGTGTTATCAGTTTTAGTAAGGCCGAATAGCGATGATAAAATTTGCCTGTTAGCACGATGGCACAAACGCATATAAGTTTTAAACTCAAAGTATGGTTATTAAAGATGCATTTCAACTAGAAATCTCTGTTGTGCCCGCGTGCTTTGTATGAGTTTTCGATGTTCTTAGGCCGACAGTGAACTACCGCATTCAGCCATCTTGAGTCTAGTTAATTGTGTTATCAGTTTTAGTAAGGCCGAATAGCGATGATAAAATTTGCCTGTTAGCACGATGGCACAAACGCATATAAGTTTTAAACTCAAAGTTTGGTTATTAAAGATGCATTTCAACTAGAAATCTCTGTTGTGCCCGCGTGCTTTGTATGAATTTCCGATGTTCTTGTGCCGACAGTGAACTACCGCATTCAGCCATCTTGAGTCTAGTTAATTGTGTTATCAGTTTTAGTAAGGCCGAATAGCGATGATAAAATTTACCTGTTAGCACGATGGCACAAACGCATATAAGTTTTAAACTCAAAGCTCACTGGTTAGCTCAGTTGGTAGAGCACGGTCTAGAGTGCGGGAGGTCGGGGGTTCGAATCCCGGCCGCGTACTTGGGCAGGGACGTTTATAAGCCGTTGGCCTTGTCTCCTTCTACTTCTAATCAGTATTTGAAGGGGACGTGAAAGAACCTGTTGTACTACTCGAAAAAGAGCAGGGGATTGTCACCCGGTACAGCAGCCTGGCCATTGCACTAACCACACTCAACATTGTAAACTGCGTGGCAGCTATTAGCGCCGTGAAGCAGTCCGAAATAATTCACTGACGGGACATGTCAGTCATATGTAAAGCGCCATGAAACTGTGGTTGATATGGCGCTATATAAATGTGGCCATTATTATGAAAGATGCATTTCAACTAGAAATCTCTGTTGTGCCCGCGTGCTTTGTATGAGTTTTCGATGTTCTTGTGCCGACAGTGAACTACCGCATTCAGCCATCTTGAGTCTAGTTAATTGTGTTATCAGTTTTAGTAAGGCCGAATAGCGATGATAAAATTTACCTGTTAGCACGATGCCACAAACGCATATAAGTTTTAAACTCAAAGTTTGGTTATTAAAGATGCATTTCAACTAGAAATCTCTGTTGTGCCCGCGTGCTTTGTATGAGTTTTCGATGTTCTTGTGCCGACAGTGAACTACCGCATTCAGCCATCTTGAGTCTAGTTAATTGTGTTATCAGTTTTAGTAAGGCCGAATAGCGATGATAAAATTTACCTGTTAGCACGATGGCACAAACGCATATAAGTTTTAAACTCAAAGTTTGGTTATTAAAGATGCATTTCAACTAGAAATCTCTGTTGTGCCCGCGTGCTTTGTATGAGTTTTCGATGTTCTTGTGCCGACAGTGAACTACCGCATTCAGCCATCTTGAGTCTAGTTAATTGTGTTATCAGTTTTAGTAAGGCCGAATAGCGATGATAAAATTTACCTGTTAACACGATGGCACAAACGCATATAAGTTTTAAACTCAAAGTTTGGTTATTAAAGATGCATTTCAACTAGAAATCTCTGTTGTGCCCGCGTGCTTTGTATGAGTTTTCGATGTTCTTGTGCCGACAGTGAACTACCGCATTCAGCCATCTTGGAGTCTAGTTAATAATTATTGTGTTAGCAGTTTTAGTAAGGCCGAATAGCGATGATAAAATTTGCCTGTTAGCACGATGGCACAAACGCATATAAGTTTTAAACTCAAAGTTTGGTTATTAAAGATGCATTTAAACTAGAAATCTCTGTTGTGCCCGCGTGCTTTGTATGAGTTTTCGATGTTCTTGTGCCGTCAGTGAAATGCCGCATTCAGCCATCTTGGAGTCTAGTTAATAATTATTGTGTTAGCAGTAATTAAGGTAAGGCCGAATTGCGATGATAAAATTTGCCTGTTAGCACGATGGCACAAACGCATATAAGTTTTAAACTCAAAGTTTGGTTATTAAAGATGCATTTCAGCAAGAAATCTCTGTTGTGCCCGCGTGCTTTGTATGAATTTTCGATGTTCTTAGGCCGACAGTGAACTGCCGCATTCAGCCATCGTGGAGTCTAGTTAATTGTGTTAGCAGTTTTAGTAAGGCCGAATAGCGATGATAAAATTTTCCTGTTAGCACGATGGCACAAACGCATATAAGTTTTAAACTCAAAGTTTGGTCATGAAAGATGCATTTAAACTAGAAATCTCTGTTGTGCCCACGTGCTTTGTATGAGTTTTCGATGTTCTTGTGCCGTCAGTGAAATGCCGCATTCAGCCATCTTGGAGTCTAGTTAATAATTATTGTGTTAGCAGTAATTAAGGTAAGGCCGAATTGCGATGATAAAATTTGCCTGTTAGCACGATGGCACAAACGCATATAAGTTTTAAACTCAAAGTTTGGTTATTAAAGATGCATTTCAGCAAGAAATCTCTGTTGTGCCCGCGTGCTTTGTATGAATTTTCGATGTTCTTAGGCCGACAGTGAACTGCCGCATTCAGCCATCGTGGAGTCTAGTTAATTGTGTTAGCAGTTTTAGTAAGGCCGAATAGAGATGATAAAATTTTCCTGTTAGCACGATGGCACAAACGCATATAAGTTTTAAACTCAAAGTTTGTTCATGAAAGATGCATTTAAACTAGAAATCTCTGTTGTGCCCACGTGCTTTGTATGAGTTTTCGATGTTCTTGTGCCGTCAGTGAAATGCCGCATTCAGCCATCTTGGAGTCTAGTTAATAATTATTGTGTTAGCAGTAATTAAGGTAAGGCCGAATTGCGATGATAAAATTTGCCTGTTAGCACGATGGCACAAACGCATATAAGTTTTAAACTCAAAGTTTGGTTATTAAAAATGCATTTCAGCAAGAAATCTCTCTCATGCCCGCGTGCTTTGTATGAATTTTCGATGTTCTTAGGCCGACAGTGAACTGCCGCATTCAGCCATCGTGGAGTCTAGTTAAATGTGTTAGCAGTTTTAGTAAGGCCGAATAGCGATGATAAAATTTGCCTGTTAGCACGATGGCACAAACGCATATAAGTTTCAAACTCAAAGTTTGGTTATTAAAGATGCATTTCAACTACAAATCTCTGTTGTGCCCGCGTGCTTTGTATGAGTTTTCGATGTTCTTGTGCCGACAGTGAACTGCCGCATTCAGCCATCTTGAGTCTAGTTAATAATTATTGTGTTAGCAGTAATTAAGGTAAGGCCGAATTGCGATGATAAAATTTGCCTGTTAGCACGATGGCACAAACGCATATAAGTTTTAAACTCAAAGTTTGGTTATTAAAGATGCATTTCAGCAAGAAATCTCTGTTGTGCCCGCGTGCTTTGTATGAATTTTCGATGTTCTTAGGCCGACAGTGAACTGCCGCATTCAGCCATCGTGGAGTCTAGTTAATTGTGTTAGCAGTTTTAGTAAGGCCGAATAGCGATGATAAAATTTTCCTGTTAGCACGATGGCACAAACGCATATAAGTTTTAAACTCAAAGTTTGGTCATGAAAGATGCATTTAAACTAGAAATCTCTGTTGTGCCCACGTGCTTTGTATGAGTTTTCGATGTTCTTGTGCCGTCAGTGAAATGCCGCATTCAGCCATCTTGGAGTCTAGTTAATAATTATTGTGTTAGCAGTAATTAAGGTAAGGCCGAATTGCGATGATAAAATTTGCCTGTTAGCACGATGGCACAAACGCATATAAGTTTTAAACTCAAAGTTTGGTTATTAAAGATGCATTTCAGCAAGAAATCCCTCTGATGCCCGCGTGCTTTGTATGAATTTTCGATGTTCTTAGGCCGACAGTGAACTGCCGCATTCAGCCATCGTGGAGTCTAGTTAAATGTGTTAGCAGTTTTAGTAAGGCCGAATAGCGATGATAAAATTTGCCTGTTAGCACGATGGCACAAACGCATATAAGTTTTAAACTCAAAGTTTGGTTATTAAAGATGCATTTCAACTACAAATCTCTGTTGTGCCCGCGTGCTTTGTACGAGTTTTCGATGTTCTTATGCCGTCAGTGAAATGCCGCAATCAGCCATCTTGGAGTCTTAGTTCTACGTGTCCTATCGCTATTGTTGCTACCGCATTTCCGACGGAAAATTTTGAAATGGATGTTTCTCTGCGGCTGTTGTTCTAAAGAAGGTTCTGTAAGGAAGATTGATATCGTAATTTTTCTTTTTTGTGAAATAGGAATGAAAAAATACTTTCATTGTTTTTGGGATATGTTTTGAATTTTAGGGTTATTATGTGTCAATCAATGACTCAATGCTTGCTTGCGTTACGTTAATTCTAAATTTATTCTAAATTTAACACTTTAAATTGAGTTTCAAATTACATTCGCGTGACCTTTATTATCGAAATTAGTGTCAAATTACGGAGGTATTATTAACCTCCTACGGTGAGCAGCGTTTCATTTTGTGACTTGAAGGCCCTGTTAAGTTTTGTAGTTCAATGGAAATTACAGAACAGCCTCTATATGTCTTCATTTTAAGTTGGATAACATAACAGTGGCAGACATGTTCCTCATGATGTGATTTCTCGAACGTGCTGTGTAGTGCAAAGGTCATGATGAAATACACGGCTTTGCATTTGCGTTTTGCGCATGTACTAGTGACGTACGTACTTACATAAACGCCGTTCTGAAACGTGATTGGCTGATTTTCTAGAAGCGGCAAATTCAAATGTGTACCACATCGATTGAAGATCTAGTTCAATAGACAAGGTTTCAGATGATCCGTTCAGCGAACTTTTCCTATGAGCGGGGATGGCTTAGCGTAAGAGCTTTGCCGAGTGAGGAAAAAAGGAGACTGTCGTTCAGCCTGCTTGCTTGCTGAACACAGGCCAAATATATGTGGCCGTCTCTCCCGGTCCCTGCATGGTGGACTTTGTCCACGCATGGGGTGGGACTGGGCTTTTTTTGGCTTTTTTAGCCCGAAAAAGTAATTTCTTTTACTTTTTCAGAGGGCTAAAAAGTCGAAAAAGTAGACCTCCAACTTCGGGGGGTCTGAAGAGAATATTGGGTTATAATAAATTGATAAAAAGGATGTAAATGATGCTGGAGTACCCATCCAACTAGCAGCTACATGTAGGTTATAAAAAAAACATATATAGTTGCATCATTGCAATGATTATATGGCAGAAGAAAATATATTGTACAAAATGTTGTAATATACCAAAACAGACAACTGAGACAGTGTTGGGGTCTGGCAGTATTTATTAACATAATATAAATTATTATTACAATATATTTAAATGTTACAATTTATTTACATGATTGAAATATAATATTAATAGTGATACAGAAGCTGGATGGTATATTGTTAGTATGGCTGCTCCCCTAAAGCACGAGATAGTTGGTTTACAAAATAGGTACTACCGAGACATACAAGGCCTAACCTATTGGCTCTATCTAGCCTGATGATAATTTTACAGTATTGCTCAACTAAAAGTAGGCTGTACCCTGCCAGACTCCAACCTGATCAGCTGATTCTGAATATCTAGATTAATATTCACTTCAATCATAAATTATGGAAATTAAAATAATTGTACAAAGTTTGAAAACTAAAGTTAGGTGATTTAAAAACAATTAGGTAGTCATTGTTGCAATTTTTATTGCCATTATTAGCACTGTCATCAACATCAATATTGTTTTGCATTAATACCATCACCAGTATACCATTTCCATTGTCACTATCATCATTGTACATGCATGGTCAAATGACCCATATCTCAGTTTCTCTACAGGTAATTTTGGTCAATTTCCAAGTAGCCATTTGTTGATAATGGCCCAACATTGCAAGTCAGTAATACTGAATACTGTCATTATCATCATCTTAACATACACTATCTGGTATACATATGATGATATATGTATCAGGAGCCATATTTAATGTATATATGATATAGTTACAGTCCAATGCAATGTTATCAGCCATCCATGCAAGTGAACCATTTTGGTTCATTGATAATGCATTTTCTCAAATCCTCATACAAACCTTCTAAAAACCTACCCCAAAATTTGCCAAAAACCCTAACCATTTCCAACCCAAATCATTCCTAGAACGAGTACACCCAAGCTATAAAATTATGAAGGATTATTCACAGGTTTTCAAGTGATCATTTGAAGTGGCAGGGTATACTGCAGTGAGGTGTAGAAAATGGACTTCTGCTATCTGTTAGTCTGGGGGAACCTGTCACACTTATTTAAGCGAAGAAGTATTTTATAATCAGCTGTTTTTTACTCACTGGATATTTTATCGATGTCTGAAGTGTGGGTCGACATCTCCGCGTATTTTCAAACTCCATCGCTTTTAGAGCTGTTCATTGGAATCAAATATGTGAAAAGAATCCCTAGATCTTCTTTTCTGACTATTATTTGTACAATTGGAATTACAGAAGTGGAGATGAAGTAGCTTTTTCATCCAAACTCGCGACCAACAACAGAGCAAATAGTAAGCGCTACGTAACCGACAACCCGGAAGCCTCGCTTTCAATCCAAGATGGCCGAAGTGCGATAATAGCGAATTCTGGGCCGTCCCTTCATGTAGGACGACACGAATTGCTACCAAATTGTGTTATATTCTATTGTATTGTGTTGCGTTCTATTGTTGTTTTGAATTGTATTGTGTTGTATTCTATTGTATTTTTGGTAAAAAACGCCTATGGACGGAGCTAAGGCGCGAAGAGAGCACAAGTGGATGCAGGAAAAATACAACCTGGTAAAACAATAATACGAAAAAGCCGGTACCTGTCTCTGCCAAAAAAATAAGATACACTATAAATAATAATATTTGAACAAATACTACTATGCTTTACACTAATATTTCTAAAAGCAATTGGTTCTATATTTTGCTCGAACGCTCAAGACACTTTAATTGACTTATTGTATTAAGCAATTTCTGTAATGTTCTGACTTGTCCAGCTCTTTGGAAAGCAATGTCCACTTAACTAAATAATCTCCTAATTGCTATGTGCAATACTAATTCTTATACGCTAAACTTGAAAGCTATATATATATATATATATATATGTATTATATGCTTAAGAAACTCGGTTGCTATGTGCAATACCGGCTAATTCTTATACGCTGAACTTGAAAGCTATATATATGTATGCTTAAGTAACTATAAGATGAACAATACACAAAATAAACAGCTTAGTACTACGTCCCTACGGGACCCTAAGTTCAATGGCAATCTAGAATTCTGCTTAAACTAACAAAATTAGCAATTTAGATTTCACTAGAGTCCATTACATTTTACTACTTCGATTAAAACTAAAATATTGGAAACATACTAGTTACAAGATATAAATCAACACTTAATGTCTTTCTTGTTTCACATTCGAGAACTTTTACTTAACTCTGTTGTCTTCGTTAACGGAACTTTCCTGTACTGTACATTGCCACATTTTTAGACTGCGACTAGTATTCCTTGACATGGGATCCCGATCCTTGCATCTTTTATCCTAAACTGCACTATTGCCTTGACCTCGGAATTGGGTTCTCGTTGAGTTTCTCCTCGCATACAGTTTCAAACTCGGTTTCGTTGAAACTTGACTCAAGGCTTCACCAGTCCCGGGTCACCAGTCAACTGACTGTGACTTTCAGGTCCACAATTCCAAACCCTTTCGACAGGCTCTCTGCGACTTCTACTTCTGTTCCAACAGTCGTTAACTGTTAGGGAAGCCCTCCTCGAGGATGGAGCGCTCGTGTAGATTCTCCTATGATTCTCGGTCCGGCACAACTGCAGAATACCCCCTCCCAGTTTTCACTATTCCCCACTTTAACTATATCAACAACTTTACACTGGTAAATAGGGAACTGGCTGCTGCACACGATTAGGACCAAAAGAAAGGGATTATGCTAACATGAAAATAACGAGTAATTAAATTCCCAGTGACTTGGATACAAGTAAACGATTCTCGATAGAATCCTCTATATAACCGTCCTTTGCAGAGTCAGATTTCCACCTCCCGTGACGTTTCCAACATCTATCTAAGACCTGTGCATTAGCTGCCGTTGTGGCACCCCCTGCCCTGAATGAATGTAAACTTATATTGGCGGTATCTCCGACAAACTCTTTAACTCTACCCAAAATAGATTCTCTCGCTCTAGTATAACTTAGCGGCTTCACCTTCTGGATTAGTTTGAAGCCAGACTTAACCTTAACTACTGGTTTAAATAAATAATCTGAACTTGCACTATTCTTATTGATAGCTGCTATTGACATATACTTCTCCAGATTCATAACCGGACAAGTCACTTTACCTGATCTATTAATTAGGACTTCATTGCCCTTTCTATATTGATGTGTTTTACTTTTAGTTACTTGGATAGTTAAATGGGTATTGTAAATGACGACATCCTTAATGCTAAGAGAAGCGACCTCACTAAACCGGAAAAAAACAGCAAATAACAACAATGCCATTGAAATATCCATACGTACTGGCAAATCGGTGCAATGCTCATGCTTCAAACAGCAAGCTCTATGTGCTTCACTAAAAATTGGTGTTTTCTTCACTACAGGTTTGGCATGTTGCCTTTTGGCTCCTTCGACAACGTTTTTAACGAATGGATTGATCATTGGATTGACAACTCCAGTAATGTCATGCACCCATTTCAAAGCACAGTAACTAGTTTCAATAACTGATGGCCGGATGTATGACTAACTGACAAATGACTTATAAACAAAGCAACGTCTACAACGGAAGCTGGAAATACAACTAAATTTTTGTCTTTCGAAAATTGAATCCAACGCTTTAAAGAATTAGTATAGTTCACAACAGTTCCATCGGCCTTTGCCATAAAGGCTGTCTTTTTTAAGATGCCAACCGGCAGATGTGTCAAACTTGCATCTCCAGTAGCTTGTGCTCGTTCTTGTACCTCAATCCAGTGACCTTGACCAAAAAGGTTCATGCCTGCAGAAAATATAAAAAGCCTTAATCTGTAAAATCGTACATTATCTGCAACTGTCTCCAATCGTACTTAATTATGCAGTATTATTCAACTTCCATGTTAGCACTTTAATATACACCACCTGTGGGTACTGTTATAGGCTACCTGTGAGCTCTCTATTATAAGCCACCTGTGGGCCTTCTGTTATAGACCACTTTTATTATAAGCCACCTGTAGGCACTCAGTTCTAGGCTACCTGTGAGCCCTCTGTTATAAGCTAACTGTGGGCAATTATGATATATACTAGATACAATTGTTGCACATGCCTTCAGGAGACATGCAGAATCCTCTATTTACTTTTCTCTCTTGGCCATGTTGGCAGTTTACATATACTGCTATTAGTTTAAATGTTAGTTGTGCTCCTTTGAATAGAGTATTGTAAGTTCTACCTACTACAGTGGCTGCACAATTGTATTCTGGGATACCCACCCAGTCTGTGATACATTTTGCCAGATGAACCCCGTCTGGACATAGACATGGCCAAAACACAGCTCCTTTCCACAAGGGGTAATCATAGCACCTCTTTCTTTGCAAATCTGAAAATGTCTCCACGCCCTAATGATTTGGCTTGGAGGGGGTACAACCCAGTTGTTTCCCCCTAGCCAAGTAAGTGCAAAGGCATCTACACCCTCACTACAATTGTTCCAAAAGCGGGAATTGAATCGACTACATTTGGTATTATACCAAGTTGCGAATCGGTCTATAGTGAAGGGTCCCCACATGGTACTAATCCAATCATAAATGCATGGATGTATACCCCAGTCATCTACATCTGTAAGCTTACTTATATAGTCTGCTAACTGATTCTCTTCTCGTGGAACCCAAACTGGAGTAATTATAATGGAGTATGTAGTACACAAGTGCACACCCTCTTCCACGGTTTCCTGTATGTCTGTTTTCATGCTACCCCTGTCCATTATTCTTACAACATTCTGATTGTCAGTATACCACTGGACCTTATGCCCTTGTAACTTACTTCCAATAGCCAATATCATGTTACTTACTGCTTTAAGCTCTCGCCAGGTAGAGCTCTTGGCTTTCTCAGGTTCTGACCAGTATCCCTGACAAACTAAATTCTGCTTGTTCGAAATTGCATAACCCCCATAACCCCGATCTGAGGCATCAGAATATACCACAGTGTCAAATTCTTGGGGCTCTTCAAATAACTTCTTGCCATTCAGATGGTTTACATTTTTGTCCCAAAAACGTAACTCTTCCATCAACTGTGGTGTTAGAAAGATTGTTGACAACCAAAATGCCCTGGTTTCTATTGCATAATACATGTGCCGTGTATGTAAGTAAACACTTGGACCAATTGCTTTCGCCATAGAAATTATTTGCCCAACTACTTGTGCCATGCGTTTGGCTGACACTGTGTCGGGGCTTACTAATAAATCTGAAATAGATTCTTTGAGCTTATTCACCCTAATTGCAGTGACATACAATCGATTCTCTGACATATCCAAAACATGACCGAGCCAGGTTTGGATTAAATCTGGTTCCCAGTTGCATTTGTTATTGCTAAGCAGGAAACCTAGCTTGAGGATATCTTGCTCTACAGCTTTAGAATCTACTGATGCTGACTCTAATGAGTGACTTCCACCTAAGCCATCATCGAGAAACATGCACACCTTCTTACCTGAGCTTCTCCAATGAATTACTACAGTCTTCAAAAGCTTGGTGAATATATATGGAGCCGTAGAAAGACCAAAGGGCAAAACATTGAAAACAAAATACTTCTGTGTGGCATTACACAGCCACTGGAAACCTAAGTATGTTCGATGATCTTCAAAGATTTCAATATGATGATAAGCACTTTTAATATCAAAAGTGCAAAGAAAGTATCCTGGTCCTAGAAGAAGTTTTGCTGTTTCTACGTCTTCACACCTAAATTTGTATTTATAAAGGTGAGGATTTACATGTCGTAAGTCTAATACCAACCGCTTCTTACCATTCTCTTGTGACGATACTGTTAACGGATTCACAACCAATGGTTTTTTGTCAACAATACTAATACTTTGACTAACTAACAGATCAGCTATGGCTTCTGTGACAAAGCATTCATTATCTAGAGCTGATTTATTATTATTCATCTCTTTTGATTCTGGAGATTCTGGAGATTCTCTTCAATTTATCTTTTGCCTCAGGTATTGTCCCTGAGCAGTTCAAAGTAGCTAGAGTAATCCCACTATACAAAAAAGGTTCACATACGTCTCTATCTAATTATAGGCCAATTTCTCTACTTTCAATTTTTAATAAGATTTTGGAAAAATTGATGCATAAAAGGTTAATTAACTACATAGGAAAGCTAGATATTATGTATGATGGCCAATTTGGCTTTAGAGCCAAACATTCCACTGTGCATGCACTACTTTTATTGATTGATAAAATTCAAAAATCTATTGATGATAAAAACTATTCTTGTGGCATCTTTATAGATTTGAGTAAGGCATTTGATACTATTAATCATGATATTCTACTTAGTAAGCTTTTTCATTATGGTATTCGTGGAGTAGCATACAATTGGTTTGTTTCCTATCTTGAGAATAGGAAGCAATTTGTTTCAATAGGCAATACAAATTCTGAAATGTGCCAAATTTCATGTGGGGTGCCACATGATCAGTTTTAGGGCCATTATTGTTTCTGCTCTACATCAATGATTTCCACAACTGCTCTAGCTTGTTTGATTTCCATATTTTTGCTGATAACACTAATTTATTTCTTAGTGATTACAGTATTGTTAATCTTGAAACTAAGTTAAATGTAGAATTAGAGAACGTCTATGCCTGGCTTTGTGCTAATAAGTTATCCCTAAATATTGATAAAACTAATTATGTTCTGTTCCATCCACCTCAGAAAAAAATCAAGCATGCGTTAAATGTCAAAATTAGTAGCCAAATTTTAAGCAGGAATCTTATGTGAAATATTTAGGAATCTTAATTGACTCTCACCTTAATTAGAAACAACATATACATGAACTCTGCAAAAAGATTTCAAGGGGAGTTGGCATTATTTCCAAAGTTAGGTATTTTCTTCCAACCAATGTCTTAATACAATTATACTATTCACTCATTTACCCTTTACTAATATATGGGCTACTGGTATGGGGAAATACTTATGAATCGTCTTTAAAACCTATCATTGTTCTTCAAAAAAAGGCACTCAGGAGAATAACTTTCTCTAATCCAGACGAACATTCCAATCCTCTCTTTAGTGCCTTAAAAATATTATAATTTGTGGATCTCATCCACCTATTGAATTGTACATGTACCTTCATGTTTGAGTTTCACCATAATTTGCTTCCTTCAAGATTTGACAACTTTTTTGACCTAGTGTCATCTAAACACAATTATAACACCAGATTAGCTGCAAAGACATCATATTATATAGCGCCTGTGAGAACAGATTATGGTAAATTCAACATGCGATATAGAGGGGCAACGATATGGAACTTAATAAGTGAGGATCTAAAACATGAAAGCTTTAAAGCTTTCAAAAATAAAATAAAACATAATTTATTGGAGTTATATATCTAGTTTGGAATCTTTTTCTTCACAAATTTATTTGCACTTATACCATATATTGCCGCCTATACCATTTTATGATTTTCTATATAAATAATTAGCTTTGATACCATTTGTGTGTGTGTGTGTGGTTTTTTTATTTAATTTCCTTCGTGTGTGTGTGTATGTGTGGATTTTGATCATTTAGACCTTTATCTTTCAAATTAACAAATAAGCCACCCAGCTCTATTAGCTCTTTATAGTTATTCTGGGGGAAAATTTACCTGTTGTGTCGATAAACAATGTAAATTAGATAATGATTTGTGGTAAATAAATTGTTGTTGTTACTGGTAATGTAAATAATGGTAGCTTATAACCCTCCTTGATTGTGCTTAGTATATGTTCTGTGGGGTTTATTGCCTCCCATTCAGAAATCTTGTTTTTAAGCCTACCTCTAATTACTCGGGCTGTCTGTGGCAGCACCGAGCCTTAAAATGCAAGCCGTTATTATAAAAAAAATTTGTTGGGTGTCGCAAAATTTCTGCGCATGCGTTAAAGGTCAAGTTCATACCAATCAAATTGCACTGTGCTGGTCACGCAACAATCGCCAGGTTAATTTATTTACACAATTTAATACAGTAAAGCAAGATGGTGGAGGGCCCGCGAGGAACTTTCTCTCTCATTTGGAGTCCCATCTCTCAAATGTAAGCAGTTTAATGTTTTATTTAACTTCACTCGTGCGAAAGCCTTCCAACAGGCTCAGGATATTTCAACTGGCGCTATTGTCGGAGCCGAAGGACCGCGTTTTTTACCCAGATGGCCAGTGATTTTATATACAACACGTACGACGACCTGAAGCCAGTGAAGGGGCCAGGATCCGGAAAGCTAAAATTCGAAGAAATAGATATTGGAATCTATAAGCCCGCTGTGCTGCATTTGAAGGCACTTCAAGACCAATATTATGAGTCTCTTAAAAACTGTCAGAGATTCAAATTTACCGTAAGTTGGATCGACCACTTAAATGAGGCAGAGACACAGTCAGAGAGTATTGAGATCAAGTTATTTCGTTCCAGCGAGGATATTAACCTAGCGGAAACGGTACAAGCTGTCGAAGGATTTTACTTATAACCATCCACGTCTACTTAACAACAGGAATAGTTATGTGCCAAGGCATGGGCAAAGATTACAGATGAAAGTAGAGAACTAATGAATGAAGAAACAGAGGTCACGCGCGACATGCTTGAGAACATGTTCAACACTTTATATATGTTATACTAAGAAAACAAAACAAGTTACAGAGCCTGCAAGTTCACAAGTCAATGAAAAACCCCAAGGCCTGTAGTTTTGGATCAACATATCCTTGAAACTCCAAAAGCAACATACACATGAGTCAAATTCAAACCGGAAGAGACGGAATTCTTTAGATTCTTCACGAGGATTGTTAGCCCGCAATAAGAACTCTCTCGCTGATTTAATGACCTTGATTTGTAACGTGGAGGCTGACCTAACTGATATGCGTCTCGTCACATCAAAACACGAATCAAGAAACGAAACTCAGTCATTTGGAAGACAAATTAGTGCAGCAAGATAATATATACAAGACCGAAATCAAGATGCTGTCATCACGTATTATTGACCTAGAAGTTGAAAATGGCGAGTTGAAAGCGGATATAATAAAGCTGAGATCAGACTTTCAAACTTTAAACAAAAATTCAAGAATACAAAAAAGAAGACAATGAAAGACCAAGGTCTCCAGTGTTCCGAGACTACCCGACCTACTGAAGCTTATCAGTTTGTTCAAGAGCCATCTTTCTTATATGACAACCCGATCCCTATTCATCAGAATACATTTTCTGTGCTAAATGACGAGAGTTTACAATCACCTGACCGACAACCCACTACTAAAGAAAGGGACCACGAAGTACAGTAGTACGGTTAATTCTCGGGTTCAAAACAATGAATATATGCCTGCTCAAATGCAGTGTGTTAAACGAATAAGTAGTGCACGTCGGGCATAAAGTACGTCAAAATCGGCATCAGTGAGCGTGGACAAATAATTAAAATTAAAACCATTTCTTTACTTATAGTCTGAATTTGAAGAAATGTTGGTGACTTTTTAACAAAATGAAACTACATATTTTAGGTGTTTTATGTTAGTATGATGACGTTGTTGTGACGTCATAAGTGATGCCTCCTTTTTTGGTAAAATTCCCCCTTTAATAGATGTTACAAACAGACTACACCATCAAAGGGCCTTCATGACACACATTCCTTTGGCTCAAATTTGAACGTTCTACGACTATTATAGCAAAAGTTATAGAGGAATGACTGTTGCTATGACGTCATATTTAGTGACGTCAGGTGTCATACCTAAATAAGGCTGCCTATTGTTAAAAAATCAAGAAAAGAAAATAATGTGGGTTTTGAGTGCCAGACTAGCGCATTTCATCACTAAAACTCGAAAATCACTCAAAGAATTTTTTTCTAAGGGCATGTATAAAAAAGTATGACGTCATAATGACGTTGCCGAAAATATGACTTCAATTTTAAGCCGGTTATGGACAAAAAATCAAAATTCAAAAAACATACGATTTTAGCCACCAACGTGTTTTATGATTGGACAAAATGTCATGCAACAATATTTACAACTCTAAAAATTGAATGAAGCGATGTTTTTATAAATGCTTTTGTAGTGTTTATTTCCCGCCAAATTTTGGCGGGAAAAAGGACAAAATTCAAACTTTCATAACTTTTGATTTCCTTAACCAATCGACATCGGGTTTTCGATTCCTTCATTCTCATCACGAGTAGATTTTAACAATATACGACATTTCGTTTTTAGAGATAATGAACAGTTGCAAGAAACGTATTACAAATGGATAAATGACGTCATTGTGACGTCACGATGGTAGTAACATAGCTTAAAAAATCAGGTTATATTCCTTTTGCGATTCTACATCCTTCTACCAAAATTCAATCGTCTGCATTGAAAACTTTTTAAAATATAGAACTGATGCCGTTTTTATGGTCGTTTGTGCCCACCGTGACGTGTTTAAATTATAAGGTCAACATACGAGAAAAACACAAATATTAAATTACATATATACTAGGGGAGCAGAGAATGAAAGTCACCGCGCTACCGGCCACTCCTAAAGACTGCTAAATTCAGCTAATAATTCTTCCCTTTGGTTATTACTAAGAGGATTTCAAATTAAAGTGTATTTCATCTTCAATCTCATGTGGCCCGAGTGAAAGCCCAGATGGGCTCTTGTTTGTCTAGATTCACAAGAAATATTTCCCCTTTCCCGGGGATATTTACATGTATATCGGCCAACTTGCCCCAAAACCCCTCAATATATACCCCAGCGTTCTCTACTACTTCTGTCTCAGCTAATTGAATTAACTGGGAGTACTTTTAAAACTTCTTTCCTCCCTGTGTCTGTACGCCATCCAATAACGGGCATTCATTCCTCCAATGTCCTGGTTTTCCACAACCAAAGCACAACCCGCTTTTCCTTGTGTAGCTTTCTGGGTAAATGCCTCGGTTAGTGTTGGCAGGTAAAGTGAGCTGAGGAATGCTGTTTCCCGTAGACGGAGCATATTGACTTAATGTACTGGAACATGCAGCCGTGCTTATTCTCGAATTCAGTTTGAACCACGTATTGCGGCTCCTCGCCGCTTTGTTAACGCGTGCATCAGCTAATTTTCTCTGTGCTTCTTTTTCTGCCTTTTTCATCTTCTTGGCATCTTCATCATTATCTGCCAACTCGTTGTCGAGATACTCTCCGACTGTTTTCCATCCATACTCAGACCGATCTGCCATTAGGATGAGCTTTTGTCTTTTCTCAATAATGTCAGTACCTTGAAGTCTAGCTTCGTGATGCAGGCATCGTACTTTCGCGCTTGGGCGGCCTCTTTAGCTTCCGCGACCTAATTGCAGTGACATACAATCGATTCTCTGACATATCCAAAACATGACCGAGCCAGGTTTGGATTAAATATGGTTCCCAGTTGCATTTGTTATTGCTAAGCAGGAAACCTAGCTTGAGGATATCTTGCTCTACAGCTTTAGAATCTACTGATGCTGACTCTAATGAGTGACTTCCACCTAAGCCATCATCGAGAAACATGCACACCTTCTTACCTGAGCTTCTCCAATGAATTACTACAGTCTTCAAAAGCTTGGTGAATATATATGGAGCCGTAGAAAGACCAAAGGGCAAAACATTGAAAACAAAATACTTCTGTGTGGCATTACACAGCCACTGGAAACCTAAGTATGTTCGATGATCTTCAAAGATTTCAATATGATGATAAGCACTTTTAATATCAAAAGTGCAAAGAAAGTATCCTGGTCCTAGAAGAAGTTTTGCTGTTTCTACGTCTTCACACCTAAATTTGTATTTATAAAGGTGAGGATTTACATGTCGTAAGTCTAATACCAACCGCTTCTTACCATTCTCTTGTGACGATACTGTTAACGGATTCACAACCAATGGTTTTTTGTCAACAATACTAATACTTTGACTAACTAACAGATCAGCTATGGCTTCTGTGACAAAGCATTCATTATCTAGAGCTGATTTATTATTATTCATCTCTTTTGATTCTGGAGATTCTGGAGATTCTCTTCAATTTATCTTTTGCCTCAGGTATTGTCCCTGAGCAGTTCAAAGTAGCTAGAGTAATCCCACTATACAAAAAAGGTTCACATACGTCTCTATCTAATTATAGGCCAATTTCTCTACTTTCAATTTTTAATAAGATTTTGGAAAAATTGATGCATAAAAGGTTAATTAACTACATAGGAAAGCTAGATATTATGTATGATGGCCAATTTGGCTTTAGAGCCAAACATTCCACTGTGCATGCACTACTTTTATTGATTGATAAAATTCAAAAATCTATTGATGATAAAAACTATTCTTGTGGCATCTTTATAGATTTGAGTAAGGCATTTGATACTATTAATCATGATATTCTACTTAGTAAGCTTTTTCATTATGGTATTCGTGGAGTAGCATACAATTGGTTTGTTTCCTATCTTGAGAATAGGAAGCAATTTGTTTCAATAGGCAATACAAAGTCTGAAATGTGCCAAATTTCATGTGGGGTGCCACATGATCAGTTTTAGGGCCATTATTGTTTCTGCTCTACATCAATGATTTCCACAACTGCTCTAGCTTGTTTGATTTCCATATTTTTGCTGATAACACTAATTTATTTCTTAGTGATTACAGTATTGTTAATCTTGAAACTAAGTTAAATGTAGAATTAGAGAACGTCTATGCCTGGCTTTGTGCTAATAAGTTATCCCTAAATATTGATAAAACTAATTATGTTCTGTTCCATCCACCTCAGAAAAAAATCAAGCATGCGTTAAATGTCAAAATTAGTAGCCAAATTTTAAGCAGGAATCTTATGTGAAATATTTAGGAATCTTAATTGACTCTCACCTTAATTAGAAACAACATATACATGAACTCTGCAAAAAGATTTCAAGGGGAGTTGGCATTATTTCCAAAGTTAGGTATTTTCTTCCAACCAATGTCTTAATACAATTATACTATTCACTCATTTACCCCTTTCTAATATATGGGCTACTGGTATGGGGAAATACTTATGAATCGTCTTTAAAACCTATCATTGTTCTTCAAAAAAAGGCACTCAGGAGAATAACTTTCTCTAATCCAGACGAACATTCCAATCCTCTCTTTAGTGCCTTAAAAATATTATAATTTGTGGATCTCATCCACCTATTGAATTGTACATGTACCTTCATGTTTGAGTTTCACCATAATTTGCTTCCTTCAAGATTTGACAACTTTTTTGACCTAGTGTCATCTAAACACAATTATAACACCAGATTAGCTGCAAAGACATCATATTATATAGCGCCTGTGAGAACAGATTATGGTAAATTCAACATGCGATATAGAGGGGCAACGATATGGAACTTAATAAGTGAGGATCTAAAACATGAAAGCTTTAAAGCTTTCAAAAATAAAATAAAACATAATTTATTGGAGTTATATATCTAGTTTGGAATCTTTTTCTTCACAAATTTATTTGCACTTATACCATATATTGCCGCCTATACCATTTTATGATTTTCTATATAAATAATTAGCTTTGATACCATTTGTGTGTGTGTGTGTGGTTTTTTTATTTAATTTCCTTCGTGTGTGTGTGTATGTGTGGATTTTGATCATTTAGACCTTTATCTTTCAAATTAACAAATAAGCCACCCAGCTCTATTAGCTCTTTATAGTTATTCTGGGGGGAAATTTACCTGTTGTGTCGATAAACAATGTAAATTAGATAATGATTTGTGGTAAATAAATTGTTGTTGTTACTGGTAATGTAAATAATGGTAGCTTATAACCCTCCTTGATTGTGCTTAGTATATGTTCTGTGGGGTTTATTGCCTCCCATTCAGAAATCTTGTTTTTAAGCCTACCTCTAATTACTCGGGCTGCCTGTGGCAGCACCGAGCCTTAAAATGCAAGCCGTTATTATAAAAAAAATTTGTTGGGTGTCGCAAAATTTCTGCGCATGCGTTAAAGGTCAAGTTCATACCAATCAAATTGCACTGTGCTGGTCACGCAACAATCGCCAGGTTAATTTATTTACACAATTTAATACAGTAAAGCAAGATGGTGGAGGGCCCGCGAGGAACTTTCTCTCTCATTTGGAGTCCCATCTCTCAAATGTAAGCAGTTTAATGTTTTATTTAACTTCACTCGTGCGAAAGCCTTCCAACAGGCTCAGGATATTTCAACTGGCGCTATTGTCGGAGCCGAAGGACCGCGTTTTTTACCCAGATGGCCAGTGATTTTATATACAACACGTACGACGACCTGAAGCCAGTGAAGGGGCCAGGATCCGGAAAGCTAAAATTCGAAGAAATAGATATTGGAATCTATAAGCCCGCTGTGCTGCATTTGAAGGCACTTCAAGACCAATATTATGAGTCTCTTAAAAACTGTCAGAGATTCAAATTTACCGTAAGTTGGATCGACCACTTAAATGAGGCAGAGACACAGTCAGAGAGTATTGAGATCAAGTTATTTCGTTCCAGCGAGGATATTAACCTAGCGGAAACGGTACAAGCTGTCGAAGGATTTTACTTATAACCATCCACGTCTACTTAACAACAGGAATAGTTATGTGCCAAGGCATGGGCAAAGATTACAGATGAAAGTAGAGAACTAATGAATGAAGAAACAGAGGTCACGCGCGACATGCTTGAGAACATGTTCAACACTTTATATATGTTATACTAAGAAAACAAAACAAGTTACAGAGCCTGCAAGTTCACAAGTCAATGAAAAACCCCAAGGCCTGTAGTTTTGGATCAACATATCCTTGAAACTCCAAAAGCAACATACACATGAGTCAAATTCAAACCGGAAGAGACGGAATTCTTTAGATTCTTCACGAGGATTGTTAGCCCGCAATAAGAACTCTCTCGCTGATTTAATGACCTTGATTTGTAACGTGGAGGCTGACCTAACTGATATGCGTCTCGTCACATCAAAACACGAATCAAGAAACGAAACTCAGTCATTTGGAAGACAAATTAGTGCAGCAAGATAATATATACAAGACCGAAATCAAGATGCTGTCATCACGTATTATTGACCTAGAAGTTGAAAATGGCGAGTTGAAAGCGGATATAATAAAGCTGAGATCAGACTTTCAAACTTTAAACAAAAATTCAAGAATACAAAAAAGAAGACAATGAAAGACCAAGGTCTCCAGTGTTCCGAGACTACCCGACCTACTGAAGCTTATCAGTTTGTTCAAGAGCCATCTTTCTTATATGACAACCCGATCCCTATTCATCAGAATACATTTTCTGTGCTAAATGACGAGAGTTTACAATCACCTGACCGACAACCCACTACTAAAGAAAGGGACCACGAAGTACAGTAGTACGGTTAATTCTCGGGTTCAAAACAATGAATATATGCCTGCTCAAATGCAGTGTGTTAAACGAATAAGTAGTGTTTAAATTATAAGGTCAACATACGAGAAAAACACAAATATTAAATTACATATATACTAGGGGAGCAGAGAATGAAAGTCACCGCGCTACCGGCCACTCCTAAAGACTGCTAAATTCAGCTAATAATTCTTCCCTTTGGTTATTACTAAGAGGATTTCAAATTAAAGTGTATTTCATCTTCAATCTCATGTGGCCCGAGTGAAAGCCCAGATGGGCTCTTGTTTGTCTAGATTCACAAGAAATATTTCCCCTTTCCCGGGGATATTTACATGTATATCGGCCAACTTGCCCCAAAACCCCTCAATATATACCCCAGCGTTCTCTACTACTTCTGTCTCAGCTAATTGAATTAACTGGGAGTACTTTTAAAACTTCTTTCCTCCCTGTGTCTGTACGCCATCCAATAACGGGCATTCATTCCTCCAATGTCCTGGTTTTCCACAACCAAAGCACAACCCGCTTTTCCTTGTGTAGCTTTCTGGGTAAATGCCTCGGTTAGTGTTGGCAGGTAAAGTGAGCTGAGGAATGCTGTTTCCCGTAGACGGAGCATATTGACTTAATGTACTGGAACATGCAGCCGTGCTTATTCTCGAATTCAGTTTGAACCACGTATTGCGGCTCCTCGCCGCTTTGTTAACGCGTGCATCAGCTAATTTTCTCTGTGCTTCTTTTTCTGCCTTTTTCATCTTCTTGGCATCTTCATCATTATCTGCCAACTCGTTGTCGAGATACTCTCCGACTGTTTTCCATCCATACTCAGACCGATCTGCCATTAGGATGAGCTTTTGTCTTTTCTCAATAATGTCAGTACCTTGAAGTCTAGCTTCGTGATGCAGGCATCGTACTTTCGCGCTTGGGCGGCCTCTTTAGCTTCCGCGACCGTAGCTTTCACTTGTTCGTTGTGCTTATACTGTTGTTCATGGCCTTTTTTCTTAAATGACCGAGGTTCGGTGAACTTCATTCGCTTTATTTCATGCATCTGTGATTCGTGGGATTTGCTCGCGACGTCTTCTAGCTCTCGCTTCATTTGATCCAACTTATCTAGCAAACGACCTTGCTGGCGTTCAATCTCTGCTTGAACAGTTTCGTCCATAGCTCTGTTGTGTTGGTAAAAGTATTTTCCTGTACTTTTGCGGTTCTTCTACTCGTTCTAATATCTGCTGGGCTTTAACTGTCAAGGTTATCGAGAGTCAGTAAAATAAACGTAACTCGTTAGCAGCGGTGCCAGTCTAGAATGAATTCCTTCAACGAATTCCCGCCGTTAGTCCACCAAATCATACGTCACATATCTCCATAACAACGGAACTGTACGGTGGCCCACAAGTGTCACGGCACAACCGCCAATTCCACGGCACAACCGCCACAAAGCTCACGGCACGCCACAAATCTCACGGCACGCCACACATCTCACGGCACGCCACCAAGATTCCCACGGCACAACCGCCACAAATGTCAACGGCACAACCTCCACAAATTCAACGGCACAAACCACAAATTGTACGGCACAAATAAAGTAAGCCACGGCACAACCGACTCAGAAGTTGCGGCGGAAGTGGTAGTCCACAGCGGAAGTGGAAATCCACGGCGGAAGTGAACTCAGAGCACCACAGGCAACCCATATACAAGAACGCAGACTGAACTATCCAGACCATAATACTCAACTAAATAAAAATAGAATACAGGCAGGCCCATTTACACTACACCGAATGTTTGGCACGGCTCGGATAAAATTGGTACGCGTACCAAAAAATGGGTACGACTCGGATAAATTTAGCAGTGTAAATGGTTTGCCGCTCCTAATTTTACCCGTGCCGAACCAACAATTTTACCCGTACCTGGCCCTTCTAAATAGGTAGTCCGAGCACGGGTAAAATTGGTACGGGTACCAAAATATGGTTCGGCTCGGATAAAATTCGTAGTCTAAACGATCACCCGGACCAATCTAGATGTTATTATATGGCCTTCGATCGTATTGGCAAGCGGTCACACTGAGAAGTTTACAATTCAAGATGGCGGACAAACGCAGTCACAGCCACAGCCAAGAAAATGTGTGGCCATGGCCATGCTTGGAAAGAAGGCGACGTTAGAGAACTTCTCATAATAATGAAAGAAGAAACCATGAAATGAAATGAAGCCTTAAAAACGCAAAAATACCAAAGGAAGAGAGATTAGCGTAGCCACTAACCTCACGATCAATCCGAGTCCCGTTTTCTTTCGGGCCTGGTTTCGCTAACGCCTTTTCATACCTTTATCAAGTCTAGAGCTTACGCTTAAATTAAGGCTTCCAAACTTTCTTTATCTGCCATCTTGGATGGACGAACAGCGCATGCGTTCTGAAGTAAATAATCAGTACCAAAATTTCGGCACCCGTACCAAATCGTTATTTGGTACGGCAAAAAAATGATAGTGTAAACGAGGAGCGAACCCATTTGTTTGGTACCCGTACCGCTTTTATCCGAGCGGTGCCAAAAAGTCACTGTAGTGTAAATGGCCTTGCGGGAAACCGTATGGCGTCAGTTTATCATATCCGTCAGCATGCCATACGCTGTTGGGGCCAGGGCAATGGTATTCTCGCCTATGGAGCATGTGCGCTCTCCTGGACTCAACACCTTCTGGATCCAGTTCTCGCATAATTTGTCGAACGACAATCCGGTGCACAATCATACCTCTCAGTCGAAGCGTATGCCAAATAGACCGATAACCAACACTGGCATCTGGTCCATCTAACAGGTCTTGAATGGCTTGCATGACAGAGTTCACGTCGTAGTTGTCATTTTTTCTGGATAAATCCAGAGCTTTGAACCACCTTTTGAAGAACTCAAACTCATTTCGTTTCCAGAATCGTGGTAAAGCATGCATTCCTATAATTTCGTCATGTGTGTATCCTTTATAAAACAAGTATTATACCCACTTCTTCTTTCTCGTGTTTCTCGTTCGCCATTTTACTTAGTTGATTATTTAGTTCGTCTCTGTTCTTATGTATGGGTTGCCTGTGGTGGTCTGAGTTCACTTCCGCCGTGGACTACCACTTCCGCCGCAACTTCTGAGTCGGGTGTGCCGTGGCTTACTTCTTTGTGCCGTACAATTTGTGGTTTGTGCCGTGGAATTTGAAGGGGTTGTGCCGTGGGAATCTTGGTGGCGTGCCGTGAGATTTGTGGCGTGCCGTGAGCTTTGTGGCGGTTGAGCCGTGGAATTGGCGGTTGTGCCGTGGGAATCTTGGTGGCGTGCCGTGATCTTTGTGGCGGTTGTGCCGTGGGAATCTTGGTGGCGTGCCGTGAGATTTGTGGTTGTGCCGTGACTTTCTCGGTTGTGCCGTGACTTTCTTGGTTGTGCCGTGACTTTCTCGGTTGTGCCGTGACTTTCTTGGTTGTGCCGTGACTTTCTCGGTTGTGCCGTGACACTTGTGGGCCACCGTAGGAACTGTCACACGTTCCGTGAACCGTGAAAACACAAATTTGCTGCTATTCTTCGAACTGCAGCAAACAATCAGATGTGTGTTACCAGTATCAAGATACGCGTATCAGACGTATCAGACTCGGTATAATTGTACATCGGGATTTTTTCCATTTTCAGTTTGAATAGAATTTACATTATTTACGTAATAATAATAACAAGATATGCGTACGTATCACTCCGAATATTTGTATGGACATTTTTCACGGCTTAGTTGCTGAATACCTAGAGAATCGCTCACTTAATTAATTCATGAAATGACCATATAAACTAACATAAATTAGCAGTGGTTTTAAAATGTACAAAGCGGGGTTCGAGTTCCAGAAAATCTTTCAATTTGTTTTTACATCACCATTTTCTTGAGAAGTTTTTCTTGAGAACCCTAGCTCTAGGTGGGTAAGATCTTGTTTACTGACCGGTTAGGTTTATTTTTTATTTTTCAGGGTAAGATTTTAGTTAGTTTATATTGTCATTTCATGAATTAATTAAGTGAGGATTCCTCTCCTTTGGAGCTCGTCAGAATACCCCCTCCACTCTAAAGATCGCTTGCATAAAATTGGGTAAATGTAGAAATATGATTTGTTGTTATTGCTTGTCAAATAATTTTCTCACATTGGATTGTACACTTTTTTAATGTCATTAACTGAGAATACAAAAAAAATCTTCATCCTTGTGTTTGTAACGCCACTGAAATTCAGCTAGGTAGGAAGGATAGTGGTCTTTCTTCCTACCGTGTGTCGGCAAGGAAACTTTCAACTGCCGCCAATGCCCTTCTGGCTATGATTGACGATCTTGTGCTGATAACCAAGCCGTTCCAAATCGCAATAAGCTGCCCATCCGTCCGAAATGATTGTGGTTTGTGGTTTGATCCATTTTTGTATCAATTTCTCAAGGGTATCTTTATTTCTTCACTCTACAGGGACGAGAAACGATTTTCGGGAATTCGACTCTATTCCTCCAAATATCCACTGGCCTTCAACGAAGTGTCCGATCCTTTGTGGTACTTTCTCTTATCTACTTTGGTCTCATCGATTTGTCACTTCTTTTTCGGGCCTCCAATGATTTCATTTTCCAGCATTAGTACAGTCTCACAAACTTCTCTGCAGAACATATCCCAATCAACTGCCGTGTTGCTAGCAAGAGATAACTGTTGTGTGATCTGTTGTTGATCCATACCAACAGCCCACCAGTACGTTAACTTAATAATTTCTGGAAGTGAAAGATTACTGCCTTCGAACCAGCTTTTCTGGCGTAGGCTTATTTCTTTGGTGTGCTTTTTTGTTCCTATACTTTTCTTTGGCATTTCCATTTGAAACGGTCTTGTCTGTCTTCGGCTGGAATCCATTGCATTTGGTTATTGCAAATTGGGCAAATAACTTCTTCGGAAATCAACTTCTCTCTCTTTAACCATTCTAATAATGCGTCATCGTCTGACAAAACGTTTCGTATAAGCCAATCGTAGGCAGTGAATCGTCTTTTCTGTCGTTTGTCATTTCGAGAATAACTACCGGAAGATAAGCTGTTGCCTGCCTGGCAAGAAGCATCCACCAGCGAGGAAAATGATGGACCTATCTGAACACTTTGACTCCTCTTTAGCTTTACTTGGTACATTTCGTGACGAAATGATCCGAAGTTGCTCTACTGTTTTTTTACTACAACAATTAAGTTTTAAATAAATTTGAATAATGCATTATTTCTAGTAGATAAAGTTTGGAATGTACTTTTAGTGAAATGCCTTAGCGATTTGCGACTGCCACCTTTAGAACATTTTCAAAACTGAACTTTTTGTTTTATAAATTAGTTGTCATTGTTTCGGAAAAATCAAAATATGTTATCAGTTTGGGTTGGACAAAGTAATGATAATTATATTCAATGCCGTCCTCATATAAGAGAGTAATAAACAGTTCGGTAGAAGCCGTTTTACTCAATTCAAAGCGAAATGGCGACGTCAAAGTTAGGGAAACTTACCAAGCAAAGTGAAGGAACTTGGGCGCAAGTGCCATTTGAGTATAAAGAACTTTTCCCGGACAGAGTATTTAAGTTTGTGAAGGATAGCGGATTAGCAGTGAGTGCTCCTGTGGGATACCTAGTACCTGCTCTGATAACAACGTCTGCCTTTGTCATCGCTGCTTCAAAGACCGTGATTAAATCACAATCGCAGAAAATGCCTCCAAACCTTTTTATTTTTATTTTTTGTTATTGTATAGGACCTCCCTCGACTGGTAAATCACCTGCTTTGAGCAAGGCTACATTGGAGCCCATGAGGGATCTCAAAGATGACGCAGATTTGGGAGATTACTCCCCTCAATAATCTGACTGAAGCGACGATGGTCGGGAGATGAGACAGCCATCGCAGACAGACATACGCACTGGGATTGTAGTGTTTCCAGGTCGAGTTGTGTCAACTCGCTCGTTCCGGCAGTCTGGTCCTGCTCGATGCCGTAGGATTACAGACGCGGAGTTTTTGAACGCCGTGGATGGGATACCTCCTACGTATGGGAAATCTGTGTCCATTCGAGTGCCCCGGGTTTCAAAGGCCACTGTATTCTGCTGTATTGTTCATAAAGAAGAAGCCAGAAGAGATTAGTGATTGGCCAGAAAATCCACTATGTTCATTCGATGAGTTCTCTACCAAGTTCCTTTACATTCAGCTATCGGGCCTGGTATTAAGAATGCTTTGATTGCTCAAAGTGGTGTACATGTAGATGACATTTAAATGTTTACCTGTGAAATCTAGTCACAAATTAGCGGCCCTATAAAAACCTCGACGTTTACCTGAGAACTTTTTTACTGACGGTTAGGGTATTTATTGTTGTTGGATAAGCTGATATATTATGATAAATACAGAAAAAACTCACATGTTTACCTGTGATCTTGAATTAGCCCTAAAACCTCAACGTTTACCTGAGAACTTCTTTACTGACGGTTAGGGTACTTATTGTTGTTGGGTAAGCTGATGTATTATGATAAATACAGAAAAAAATCAAATGTTTACCTGTGATCTCAAATCACCAATTATAGCCCTAAAACCTCAACGTTTACCTGAGAACTTCTTTACTGACGGTTAGGGTATTTATTGTTGTTGGGTAAGCTGATGTATTATGATAAATACAGAAAAAAACTCACATGTTTACCTGTGATCTCAAATCACCAATTAGCCCTAAACCCTCGACGTTTACCTGAGAACTTCTTTACTGACGGTTAGGGTATTTATTGTTGTATCAGGCGTATCACGTCTATCACACGTACCACGTGTATCACTCGTATCAGGAGTACTTGTATCAGGGGTATCAGACGTATCAGACGTATCAAGCGTATCAGACGTATCAGACGTATCAAGCGTATCAAGCGACTATCAGGCGTATCAAGCGTATCAGGTGTATCAGACGTATCAAGCGTATCAGGGGTATCAAGCGTATTAAGCGTATCAGGTGTATCAGACGTATCAAGCGTATCAGGGGTATCAAGCGTATCAAGCGTATCAGATAAATCAGGTGTATCAGACGTATCAGGTGTATCAGACGTATCAGACGTATCAAGCGTATCACGTGTATCATATGCATATCAGACATCACGTTTTTCACGCATATCAGACGTATATATAGACGTCGGTTCACTGGTGTCACGTTTATCAGACGTGTCAGGGGTGTCACGGGTGTCACGTTTATCGGTTCACGGGTGTCACGTTCATCAGACGTGTCACGGGTGTCACGTTTATCAGACGTGTCACGTTTATCGCCGGGTGTCACGGGTGTCACGTTCATCAGACGTGTTAACCCCATTGAGCTTTAGGGTCTCAAGGGGTTAACCGTTAGCCGTAAATCGGCAAAAAAAACTAGTCGTTAGGCGTAAAAATTACATAATTTTAACAGTTAGTCGTAAAAAAAATTGCAGTTGTCAATAGTCTCAATAAGCCGCTTTTGTGATTTTGTGCGCGTCCTGTCGGTAACACACCGGTGCAGCTTCGTCCCCAGGCTACTACTTGGTTTTTCTTGCGCATTTTCAAAATGGCGGACGCTTAGAAGCTGTTAACCGTAACGGGAAAATCTAACCGTTAGTCGTAAAAAAGCCCAAATTTTAACCGTTAACCGTAAAAACCACCACCCCATTGAGACCCTCTTGTTTCTGGTCTCCTTGTGGTTACTTGCCCCACATCGGGCGCCAAATGTAACCTGTTTTATTCTCTCGGTTACTACTTCTATACATACACATCTACTGCTCACTCTTGTTGAGACAGAGTACTTGGGCTTTAAAGCCACGGACTCAGGTCAAAATCAAAACCGTAAGGTATCGCGTACAGAACCGTCTCCCCAACCTCTCCAAGGGCACCCAACGAGTACTTTTTGAAATTCGTTTGAAACCAGTTGTCTACAGCTTATCTAGCCATTTTAAGGCGCCTACTATGTCTTTTGACGTATTCTAGAAAGCTATTAGCTGTTCGGATTTTCTAGGTGGAAATCGCGTCAACCGAAAATACTATGGCAAAATATTCCCGGCCTACGAATTTGTTAGTAGTCTAGAACAGAAACAAGAATTTTCAAGCCCAAGTAACTTCATGTTGCAAAGTTTTGTGGAGGTACGAATTTTTTAGGGATTCTTTTTTCCTGTTCTGACTCTATTGATCAGACGAATTGGGACGTACGAATATTTTAGGGGAAACCTTTTAGTCTCCCTTTTCTTCTATAATTTTCTAGGGATTGAAAACAAATTTTCTAGCCAGTATTTCAGAAAACAATTTTCTAGGGACAATTTTTTCAAATCCGAAAGTTTTAGGCTAACTTACTCTCCGGAAAAGCTTTTTAACCGAAAACTTCGTTGGGTGCCCATGGCCCTGTCCCTAAGTATGCATTACCTATACCCTTGGGATTACCGGTTAAACCGGTTACCAATGTTACATTATAAATGTGCAAATATTACAGAGAAATGTATGCAGGTGGTGAGCATATTTGTCTGTAAAATTTGTTGAACCATAAACTTTGTCTGTACAGTCTGAATCTAAAATATCTGCTCACAATATCTGTTTTAGGCTAACTTACTCTCCCGAACAGCTTTTTAACCGAAAACTTCGTTGGGTGCCCTTGACAATGTATATCTCCATTCGCAGATGAATGCACACGGCTACATTTCTTTTTACCATCTTACGGAAAACCCTGACTTTTCAACTTTTAGATGAAGTCTTGTAGCGATATTTTATGGGGAAATATGAGTTTGGATTCAGTTAAAGCTTCCATGACTATATTTAACGTGGTTTGCAGCAACGAATAGACCAGTTGCAAACATGGCGCGAAATACAGCGTTTGTATGGGGATCCAATGCCAAATAATTTCCGTAAACTGAAATATTCACTGTCTGTAAACTTTAGATACCAGGTAAAAGATTAACTGATCAAAATTTGAGGGATGTAGCTGTGCCGGAAAGCGTGCAATCGTGTTTTCAGTTTCCCGTACATTTGTCTTAAATTTTCACGCGGACTTGGACTCGTTGTTACAGACAAATGTATGGCAAAGTAAAAACACGACTGCACGCTTCCCAGCACAGCTACATCCCTCAAATTTTGATCAGTTAATCTTTTACCTGGTATCTTAAGTTTGTAGAAGATGAATATTTCAGAAATGCGATTTTACGGAAATTATTTGGCATCGGATTCCCATACAAACACGCTTTCAAAATGTCGGTGGAACTCGCTTGATAAGATTGCCGTTTATTACTTTGTTTCAGTCCTCTGTATTTTAGCCACCGTTTAAGCTGTTCGACAGTATAATAATCAGATTCTCTTTCAAAATATAATACAGGAAAGCCGTCATTTCTGGTAGAATAGTCAGAGGACGAACTGAAGTTCTAACGCGAAAAGGGGGGGGGGGGGGAGGGGGTGTCTAAATTTTGTGACGTCATCTGTGCGCAACGCTATTAAGGCTATTGCTTTATGCCGTCGTCCAGACGATGCTGTCGTGGTTGCTTAAAGTCCCTAATACGCCTGTTCGACCCAACCCAATGCACGACTGATGCTATTTTGTTGTTGAAGTTGCTGAGACGTTTAATCAATATTTTGCAGAGATTGGTCAGGAATTAGCCAAAGATATAGGAGAATTAGACATCTCTTTTGAAGCCTATTTGAACAACGCAGATAAACATTTTTCTTTGGAGACAACAGGTCGATCTGCGGTCTTTAAATTGTTGTCTAAGCTGTGTAAATCAAAAGCAACCGGCCTGGATAACATATCTGCCAAACTTCTCAAAGAATGCCAGATCTGATTGCTGATTCACTGACGTGTTTATTTAACCAATCTATAAAAACAGGTATTTTCCCTAACGAATGGAAAAAAAGCTAGAGTTACTCCACTTTATAAGAATGCCGGTAAAAAGCTTTACAAATACTTAACTGATCGATAACAACCTGTTATCACCTCATCAATCTGGTTTTCGTTCAATTCACTCAACTGTAACTGCACTACTGGAAGCGACTGATAGCTGGTCATTGAATATTGATCGCGGCAATATAAATGCAGTTGTTTTTCTTGATCTTAAAAAGGGCTTTGATACAGAGGACCATTCCGCTATCAAAATTAGAATACTATGGAATTACCGGGCAAACAAAAGACTGTTTTATTTCCTACTTGAGCGATCGTATGCAAACATGCATGGTAAATAGCTGTAAGTCGGCTGAGACTTTTATTAGGAGTGGAGTCCCTCATAGAACAATCTTGGGCCCCTTATTATTTTTGTTATATATAAATGATCTGCCAAATTGTCTTTCTCATTCCAAACCTAGAATGTATGCCGATGATACTAGTATAACTTATGCTAGCAACGACATTGAAGATATAAATGAACATTTGAATTTCGATCTGAGCAAAATCCATGTGTGGCTTGCAGCCAATAAACTCACATTAAATATGAAAAAGACAGAGTTTTTACTCATTGGCTCAAGGCAGAGGTTATCACGGATTTCTGAGATTCCAAATATCGTAATAAACGAAAATCCTGTTAAGCAGATTTCGGTCTCAAAATCTCTTGGTGTGATGATAGACCAAAACCTGAAATGGGTGAATCACATTGATATGATATCGAAAAAAATAGCCTCTGCGATAAGTGCACTTAAACGCATAAGGGACTTCGTCCCCCGCGAAATACTTCTTATGGTTTACTATGCTTTAGTTCAACCGCACTTTAATTACTGCAGTGTGGTGTGGGGAAACTGTAACAAAGGCCTTTCTAAAAAGCTCCAAAAACTTCAAAACCGTGCCGCGCGCATAGTAACTTTTTCGAGTTACGATGCTAGCGCCGAAGAGTTATTTAGGTCTCTAAATTGGAAAAAGCTTGATCATCAACGTAAAGTAGATAAATCAATGTTGGTGTATAAAGCTTTGCATAATGAAACCCCGGAGTATTTGAGCTCAAAATTTATTAATAGATCTGAAATAACACATTATAGTCTAAGAAATTCAAAAAATAAACTGGCAGTACCGCTCCCGCGCGCACACTGACTATTACAAAAGAAGTTTTAGTTATAGCGGAGCGGTGCTGTGGAACAGTTTACCCCAAAACCTAAGACAGGCATCGTCGTTTACAGACTTTAAGTCTCAAATAATTTGCCATGACTTTCAGGGTGATATGTCATAATTATGACACGCGATAGACATGGCCGCGGCTTTGTAAAGCAGGATTTTTAGTTTGTTTGATCATGTAATTTAGTTTCTAGTAGTAGTATCGTATTATTTGCGTGTCATTAGAATTATGAGTATTCTATGGAAATCCTTATGGCTATTTTATTTTTATCTTTTGACTTTATATTGTTATTATACATTACTTAACAAATAAAGAAGCCTTAGCCATGTTTTATACTATCATAAAACACGATGGGCATTTGAGAGCCGAAGGCGCGTGCTTTCAACATTTCTCGAGTGTTCTCAAATGACCAGAGTGTTTTATGATAGAATAAAACATGGATTTAAGGCTTCTTTATCTGTTTTATAATATAGATTAACGCGCGCGAAGAAAGGAAACCGCCAGTTGAAAACAATAAAACACGGCAAACCATGTTATATACTCTGATAAAACATGGCTTTTTAGCCAAACAGAGCGCGCGTACTATCATATCTATATTATAAATTATTATATATAGTTATACCTGAAGGACACACTGTGTATAAATAAAGTTTTATCCTAGTCTTCAAGCCATTTCAAACACCCCTAGCCCCAGTGGCCATGGTTGGATTGAACACCCAGAGGGAAATCTGACTCAGTCAAGTGGATGAATGGCAAACCTGCTACAGAGTTATTGTCCTGCAAATGCCCAAGAGTGTGCAAGTTAATTGCCAAACTGCGTTTGCATGGCTAACGGATGGCTTGTACAGACACATGTAGGCACTCTACATGTGATAACATGAAGGATGAAGATGATGGCCGCATATTATTATTAGATAGTTCTAATGATGATGATGATGATGATGCAGAGGATTAAAGCTGGTAGCTGGTAGGTATCACTCCAATAAATTCCTCAACACCTGGTAGGTGGAAGATACCACTCCAATAAACTCCTCAATACCCTAGAATAGTATACTTCAATCACTCATAAATATCTTCTGAAAATTATTGCATGATCGACTGAATGATCCAGTGAATGATTGTAGTTATGATATATTATATTATGCAAATTGAGTGATTCATAACTATATTACCGTATCTTAACACACTTTTCTTATAAGAGGATGCCCTCAAGTGTATTAGAAACTGAAAGAATATATCATTCATCTAAATTATACCTCGGATATCACATGTGAAAGCCAAATTATGTTCGAAATTTACGAAAATTATTATGTAAAATAGCGGCGATATTACAATTATGCAAATTTATGGTAATTACGTTTCATTTTAAATAGATGGCAATGGCTTCAGTAGATTTCCTATTATCAAAAGCCCCAAGTTAGCCGTTGTTTTCACTCAAATATTCCTTCTATAAGACAACATATGGCCAAATCCATTTATTGCTCTGTTCAATGGCGGCCATTTTTTATGCAAATTACATGCAAATCAGCAAATATGTTGAAAACATTGGGAAATTTATTATAGTTTTTGAAAAAAAATAGACATGAGTATGAGCCATTTTGGGCACGGGCGCCGCCATCTTGGATGTGATGACGTTTTTAGGCGGTCCCTATTGTAACAAGACAAAAGCTTATTGTTTTTAACAATAGGGACCGCCGTGAAACGTCATCAGATCCAAGATGGCGGCGCCCTAACCCAAAATGGCTCACACTCATGCCCAATTTTTTTCAAAAACTAAAAGATATTTTCCATTTCTGTCAACCTATTTTCAACCTAGACCATATTGCCAACAATTTAACGACAACTTGTTCCAACAGCCAGGGATTCCTTTAAGCTGTGACTTTGGAAACAAGTTGGTAACACTAAAGTTTGGTGCCCCCAGATGGTACGGACCACCCTATATGGCCCAAGGACTAAAAGGGAATAAAATCACAAAAGCGTAGTAGCAATGTTGTTGGTATAACAAAAGCAGCTAACGAGGCATCTTTTGTTCCTCTACTGGAGCAACCCACTAATAGCCCACTTCCGCGATATGCTTTACTTGTCACGCAGAAAGGTTTCAATAGGAGGCTCCGTGCTAAATTAAATTTATTCTTTTAATTTAGCACGGGGCATCGTATTGAAACCTTTGTGTGTGACAACTGAAGCATATCGCGGAAGTCGGCTATTGGCGGGAAAACAATCTAAAAATAGCCCAACTTGTGAAAACGCCGTGACAGCTATATAGGAGATATGGACGCACCTGGTTATGTGCTCCTGGTCTAGTATAAAAACAAGCACCAGACGCATTATGCGACTGGACGAACTAAGTTCGATAGTGCGTCGTTTTGGACGGATTACCATATAGTTCGTCCAATCGCATAATGCGTCTTGTCAGCCCGTTTTTATACTAGACGAACTAAGAAGACGCACTAAGTTTTCTTTGCCCAAATACGTCTAGACGCATTATGCTATCAACTTTATTCAGCAAAATAAGGCTTTTGTTCCAACATGCATGAGATAGAAACGGCCTGACATCATGATATGATCTTTAGCTTTCTATAGAAACTGCAGTTCTGCAAAATTTAATGAATGACAAATAAACGACTGTACATGTCTGAGTGAATGTGAGTTGTAAGAACTAAAAGTGAAAGTGGACTTGATATACCGTGAATTAAATGGTTTAACATGGTTAACATGTTAAAACTGCAGCCAAGTAAAACTGAAAATGAAAGTCCCGAACTTTAGCTTCGAAACTTTGAAGTTTCAAGTTTCCTGTCATATAGCAATTTTGCTTATGCTTTTTAAAATAATATAATGTAGTTCGTTTTGACTATGGATTAATCTTCCTAATTTTCCTAGACATGATGACAATCTCTTTGTTCTAGTTACGCGATTTGAAAACCTCTGCTCGGCGTAACTAATCGATAAAATCGATAATTAAAGAAATGGTAAACGTGCAGCGTGCGTGGAGGTTGCTAAGCACGAAAGATGCGTAAGAGTCGCTCGAGGCAAAGCCGAGAGCGACTCTAGCTTCTTGAGTGCTTAGGCAACCTCCCAAGTGCGTCCATAACTCGATGGACGCACAGCTGTGGCGTTTACCATTTCTTTTATAACATAACCACGACAATTAAAGAGCAAATAATGTTTTTGTTGGTGATGAAATATAAATTCTCAATACATGAAGCGCGCGAAAAAATCGCATAAATTAAGCTGAGCGCTGGCGCGATATTGAAATGCATCTTGTTCCTCTTGTTCCCCTAGTTCCTGACCAGATACGTACAATGGTCTAGTCATTAATTTTTTAATCGATACTTATATTTATTTTGTCATTGATATATTCCTTGTTCCCCTTGTTCCCCTTGTTCCTGACTGCTAATATAGTTTGAATATGAATTTGTGTTTCTGTTCCTCTTGTTCCTGACTGGATACTGTTGCTCTAGTCATTCATTTTTAACTCGTATATTTGTCATTCGTATTCCTTGTTCCTGACTGCTTCCAGGGTAGAGTATTTTAACAACAGTTGAAAACAAAAAAGTAACAAAATATAGAAACAAAAAAATCCCAGAAAACAAAAAAGTAAAAAAAAATTAGAAACAAAAAAATCCCAGTTCCCCTTAATCCTAGGGAACAAGAAAAAATAAAGAAAACAGTATCCTAAATCAGGCTGCATTTGACCATGCCTAGGATAGGATAATAATATGATTTTTTTTTCTTGTTCCCTTGGATTAAGGGGAACAATGATGTTCATGTCTCAAATTTCTACAAGTGATATTATCACTTTTATTATAATCACCATTTAGAGGGCAAAGGTATATATACATAACTTTTGACCCACACAATCTTAAACATGTTTAATATTTATGGGTTTTCTAAACCAGCTTAAATTATTTTGTATTTGCTAAAATACATGACAGCTGAATAGACTCTAACTGTGCAAGGACTAGAGGAACTATCTATGTATCAACAAGGGAAACAAGGCAGAAAAGCAATATAAGGAACAAGGGGAACAAGGAAGAAAACCATTATAATGTCCACTAGGTATACACACACGAAGCCGGGAACAAGGAGAACAAGTGGAACAAGGAAGAAAACCATTATAATGTCTACTAGGTATACACACACGAAGCCGGGAACAAGGGGAACAAGGGGAACAAGGGGAACAAGGGGAACAAGGGGAACAAGGGGAACAAGGGGAACAAGGGGAACAAGGGGAACAAGGGGAACAAGGAAGAAAACCATCATAATGTCCACTAGGTATACACACACAAAGCCAGGAACAAGGGGAACAAGGGAAACAAGGGACAAAACCATTATAATGTCTACTAGGTATACACACACGAAGCCAGGAACAAGAGGAACAAGGGGAACAAGGAAGAAAACCATTATAATGTCTACTAGGTATACACACACGAAGCCAGGAACAAGGGGAACAAGGAAGAAAACCATCATAATGCCCACTAGGTATACACATACAAAGCCAGGAACAAGGGGAACAAGGGGACAAGGAAGAAAACCATTATAATGTCTAATAGGTATACACACACGAAGCCAGGAACAAGGGGAACAAGGAAGAAAACCATCATAATGTCCACTAGGTATACACACACGAAGCCAGGAACTAGGGGAACAAGGGGAACAAGGAACAAAACCATTATAATGTCTACTAGGAATACACACACGAAGCCAGGAACAAGGGGAACAAGGAAGAAAACCATTATAATGTCTACTAGGTATACACACACAAAGCCGGGAACAAGGGGAACAAGGAAGAAAACCATTATAATGTCCACTAGGCATACACACACGAAGCCGGGAACAAGGGGAACGAGGAAGAAAACCATTATAATGTCTAATAGCCATAGGTATACATACCACCCCGATCATAATAGGCGGTGGTGATACACCCCGATCATAATAGGCGGTGGTGATACACCCCTATCATAATAGACGGTGGTGATACACCTCGATCATATAAAAGATGGTGGTGATACACCCCTATCATAAAAGACGGTGGTGATACACCCCAATCATATATAAGATGGTGGTGATACACCCCAATCATATATAAGATGGTGGTGATACACCCCAATCATATATAAGATGGTGGTGATACACCCCTATCATAATAGACGGTGGTGATACACCCCAATCATATATAAGATGGTGGTGATACACCCCAATCATATATAAGATGGTGGTGATACACCCCAATCATATATAAGATGGTGGTGATACACCCCTATCATAATAGACGGTGGTGATACACCCCAATCATATATAAGATGGTGGTGATACACCCCAATCATATATAAGATGGTGGTGATACACCCCAATCATATATAAGATGGTGGTGATACACCCCTATCATAATAGACGGTGGTGATACACCCCAATCATATATAAGATGGTGGTGATACACCCCAATCATATATAAGATGGTGGTGATACACCCCTATCATAATAGACGGTGGTGATACACCCATATCATAAAAGACGGTGGTGATACACCCCAATCATATATAAGATGGTGGTGATACACCCCTATCATAATAGACGGTGGTGATACACCCCAATCATATATAAGATGGTGGTGATACACCCCAATCATATATAAGATGGTGGTGATACACCCCTATCATAATAGACGGTGGTGATACACCCCTATCATAAAAGACGGTGGTGATACACCCCAATCATATATAAGATGGTGGTGATACACCCCAATCATATATAAGACGGTGGTGATACACCCCTATCATAATAGACGGTGGTGATACACCCATATCATAAAAGATGGTGGTGATACACCCATATCATAAAAGGCGGTGGTGATACACCCCTATCATAAAAGACGGTGGTGATACACCCCGATCACAAAAGACGGTACTGATACTCTTTGATATGAGATGCTGCGATGCTGAAGCGCACCAGAGGAGATAGCTGAAATTCAGGCTACGTTGACCAGTCCCATCGGTACGGATGAATATCCGACAGAAGCTGTCACTTTTATCACCCTCGGCTGAAAATTTCCTTGGGAGAAACGGTCGACGTTCAATATCAGTGTTGATTTTCAGTAGTAAATCAAATTGCCAGTTTTTTTTACAGCTTCGTTCTGTTGTTCCTAAAATAACTTTTCCTCATGCTGCATCGCTGTTTACGGGGTATTTAATAGTCGATCAGTTATTTGCATGGGTGGTTCACCAACGATGAGTACGCGTGAGAGTAATTCAGTTACTTTGTAGTTACTTTGTAGTTACTTTGTAGTTACTTTGTAGTTTCTTCTACTTTCTCTTCTTAGGCAAAGTCGAGCCTTTTCAAAAATAATATACTCACATTTTTCGGTTATTATGACTGATTCAACAGGCTATATGTGAATCAGATAATGACAACCTTCAAAAGTGTATGTGGTTTGCAGATCTTTTACTTTGCTTGTACATAAGTCATAAGTCATCCTTTAAGTTTGACTTTGAAACATTTACGAGTGACGCTTTTGCTTGTTTCTTCACAGGAAACCCAAGCTCTGTTTGTGTTTTAAATTATAAGGGTTTGTATGAGATTTTTAACGAGTATTTGGTTGTATCCGTTAGGCCAGAAATACTGAAATAAAATCAATGAAAACTTACCTGGAGTCTTTATCTGTTCTTCATTGGGTTCTGTATGCAATTTCAGCGAATTCTGTTGAATTTTTACCCCTCGCCCTCCAACTAAGAAAGATGGCAAGGACGGACGCAACCGCCATTTCTCGACCCCAATCACTCGAACATCGCGCTCGAATTTTCATCCAAAATCAATGCCAACCGCAACTAGACCTCAAATAATAGCACAACAGTATCTATTCCAAGAGCCTCGTGCCATTTAATTGAAGCATGGATCATAAAAAGACTGGATTGGAAACTACAGGTCACGTGGGGTGTTTCCGGTTTGCTGATTGGCTGATACTCTACTTCAACATGGCTCAATCATAGTGGAAAATGTGGCGTAGATAAAGGTTTTTCGCTGTTTCTTTGCCTTTACTTCTGTTCTTTTGGTCGTGTTTTAGTGCTCTTCTCACTTTTAAGTAACAATATTTTCTTTTTCCGTTGTTTTACGACAATTCCAACCCGCCTAAGCCACACGAGAAACTTCAAGGTAAGCCCATCTTGTTGTTGTTTACTTTCATTTTATTCTGTTTTGGAGAAAATCGCATCCCAAAAACGGGCCTTTTTAGGGCCAAATTTGGAAGAATGTTGTGTATTTTGGGACACAAATATTTCTTAGTTTTTCACGTTGTCGTTGTTCAAATTCTCCTTTACTTGATTGTATTTGCATCAAATTGTGGCTTTGAAGTAGTTTTACGAGTTACATGTAGGGTTGTAAATTGAATCTGCAAATTATGTACCAACTTGGTGACTTTTGAGGATAGTGGTGTAGCTTATGTCAAGGTTGTTATGCGGAACAAAATGTAAATGTTACTTAATTTTATCCACTTAGACATATGTCAAGATGGTTGAGAGAAAGTTAAGGCACCAGGGATGCCCCAGTGAATCTACTGCAGATCGAGATTACCTCCTTAATTGTGGTCTTCCATTGAAATTCAGTTTACTATTCACAATGTTCCTTCATCTGAAATTAGCCTTCTATCTACAACTATTGTTATGTATTCACAGTTCTATATCAAATGATGGTTTACTTAATTATAATAACCAGTGGAACTTAATTGCCAAACATTCATAACTCTTCCTTATGTTAATTCCTTATGTTCCATATTACATGTACATGCATGTGTTAAAAGAAGTAGTCTACATCAGTACATGCAGATTTTATAGGGTACTTGAATGTTTGTTTTTCATATCATGACTCCATGATTCAAAACTTTATTTGACCATTCATTATTAATGGAGGAACTGAGGGGCGAGATGAGAAATTATAAAAGTTCTCAAGACATTTCATAATCCCCCATAGAGATGGCATTAAAATTTCGAGATTTACTCCTCATGAAAAAAATCCCAAAAAGTTAAGCTAATTAATACAAGTGTTGTATTTACAGTAACACTGTATACATACTTCGTAACCAATAGTGCAAGCAGTCTCCCAGAGAACTAAGTTAGCATGCGAACAAGGTTTTATTTTTGGAAAAAAATACTGCACAATTATTTAAAATATCTTTGTTGGTTTAAATGCCCTGAAGTATTGTGCAGTTTCAACTCCTCCTGGGAGTCAGTTAATCAACATGGCCAGCACAGTGCTCAACATTAGATTTTAGGCTGGTTGCCTTGAGATCTGGTTGTCCAGGTACAAAAATACCTGCCCGGTTCAACTTTTTAGTTGTCCTGGGCAAGTGGGCAAGCATTACTGTCAATCGAGTCCTGCACAATGTCAGAAGAGTCGATAAGCAAGGTTTCTGCTTTGTAAATTACGGTAGGCATGTTTAATAGTCTGAGCTAGAGTGATAATTTTCAATGAAACTTGATGGTGCAGATCTATGCTAATTCTAACTGAGTCCCAAATCTTCATTTCTAATAATTTATTTTCAGTTATATTACATCTGACTATAAGATAATTTTGATAGGTTTATTGTCAAGGTTACTATGTTTTACAGTACATGAACTATAATTTTATGTACAGTAAGTCTGAGAGTTCAATAAAAATTGTTTTATTGTTTTCACTGTTCATGTGTATCTTAGTTCACTTCAGATATACATGCAGATTTAAATAGCATATATCATCCATGCAGCTAGCTAGAATGGAATATAAGTTATGATTTGTACAAACCACAAGTATTATCATCTAATTTAATATACTGTATCCAGAGGTCATAATACAAAGTGTACTGACAGTGTAACATATTATTGCCTTTACAAATCAATAAACCCAGCAAAAACATGTTACCAAGCTTTCTCCTTTGGGATACTTATTAAATATACCCATTTGGGTTTCAGAACAAAATGAAAGGCCTCAACAATAGCCATTTTCCCCCGAAAAATCTTAAATTTTGGACACAATCTAAAAATCACTGAATGTGCTGGGAAATAGTATGGGGAAGGGGTGTGACTGTGGGTGGGAAACTTATAGAATACCACCCACTTTTCTAATCCAATTATAGGCCTTTTGGAGGAATGCAATCATGTGGTTGTAATGGGTTAGTTTTTTTAGGGCCACAAGTTTATTAGTGTTCTGCACTATTATGTGTTACCCTCCATAAATAAAGTCTTTATTATTATTATTATTATTAATTTGTTGGTATCGATTGTCCTTGCTCCGAGGATTTTTCTTTGCGTTCTCGGGTTTTCCTCCATCCACAAAAACGACACGCTAAATTCCAATTCTCAGTGATTTAGCCAGGTCCAGACTTTGCATGATTAGACCCTACGGTTGTTTGTGGGAGTTATGGTTATAACGAATGTCGTCGTTATTCCCCTTCGGCTTTTATCAATTTCATCAACAAGGACCTTTCAAACGAGTTCGTACACAGTCACGTGATAGAATGAATAGAGAGGGTATACTCGTGTTTTCACTTATGGCATTTCGTTGATG